>JARBWK010000006.1:69334994-69641282 GCA_030556195.1 Anolis apletophallus
GAATTCTAAGTGCTTCCACAAACTTCAAATCCGAAGATTCCATAGAATGGAGATGTGACCATTAAAGTGGTACCAAACTGGCATAATTTTGCAATGTGGTTACATTTTTAAACTCTCTCACTCTCAAACACACAAAATCTATATTGTGATAAGCAACAATTGGACTATCATGTCCTGTGCAAGAATTGTAATGCCATCACTTCATCTCTTTGGAAGATATATAAGAGACGAATATAAAGATGGGAAAAGCTCCAGACTGTCAGATGTAGGGGAGGTTTGGTGTTGGCATGGCATTCACAGGCTGACCATATGGTAGATTTTAAAAGTCTCTGCTACGCTGTGAGCATCTCTATCATTCCATGATAAGAATTTGAAGTAGCCTGAGTAATTGATATAACATATTATGGCTATGCACCCATCTATACTGCGATATAATGCAGTTTGGAACTGCATTATATGATCAGTATAGACTCATATAATGCAACTTAATGCAGTTAAATTGTATTCTATGAATACACTGACCATATAATGCAGCTTCAGATTGTATTATGTGGCAATATAGATTTATTCATTTATTTATTTTGTATTAAAAGCATTGCATAAATTAGTATAAAACTGATAAAAATAGAAGGAGCACAAGCTGCTAATTATCTTTTGACCAAAAATGGTTGACAGTGACCATGTTGTCTGTAGCCACAAACAATTCTTCCTCTGTACATGGGACATGACATTGTAGGAAAGCATACATATATGGAGTTGTTGTTCTGCTCCACAATCGCACAAGGTGGAGAATTCTTTTAGGTAGTTCCATTTTGCCAGGTTGTGTTTTGATCTGCCCCATTCCACTTCCGAGTCTGTTCAGGGACTTCCAAGTTGCCCATTCTTGGCTTGCCCCTAGATGCAGTCCTTCGTGGGGGCCATCCAATTGGGATTTCCTGGTTTATAATATCTGCCCAGAGGGATTCCCTTGCTGTTGCTGGAGGATGCACTTGCTGTTGCTGGGGGAACATTCAGAGAAGCGGTAGTTCTCATGAGGCTTTTTCTTGATTAGAGTCTACTGAGAGGAGGCTGACAGTCATGCAGTAGATGACTTTCACAGTGTTCAACCTTATTTCTTTAACAGTTAGCAGCAACTTCCCCTCGCACATGAGGGGGGCAGTATAGATGAGACCCATTAATGACTACTTTGGATTCATTTTAGGCTCACTTTTGAATAGACAAATATAGAATTTGCACTGTCCACTTCTTTAAGGATATTCAGTTTGTCACTTTATCACATGAAGCCTCTATCCCATGGCATTTGTGAAATCATGGATATTGGCAACTTAGCAGAATGATCATCTTCACACCTATTTGTAGCCACACAACTGTGACGATTCAGAAATTATGGCCCCATTAATGTACTACTGGTAAGGTTTGTAATTCCACTCTCCCTCAATTCCGCTGCTTTGTTTTGTAAAATAGCTTTAATAAAAGAAACTTCACAATTCCAGCAAAGGTTAGGTAAAAAAATTAAAATTAAAATTAAAATTATTTATTTACAGTATTTATATTCTGCCCTTCTCACTCCAAAGGGGACTCAGGGTGGATCACAGAATGCATAGATGGCAAACATTCAATGCTGTTAAACAGACAGGACAGGCAAAAGTTAGAGGTATTATGTCAGCTTCAGTGTCCTGGAGGTTGTGCTCGATTCCAGCCACAGGGAGGGGACTGCCGCCCCATCCTCTATGATAAAGAGCCTTGATCACAGACTTCCTCTTTCCTTTTATTGCCAGCAGTTTTCTGGTATTTCTTTTATGGTGCCATAAAATACCTCCTACTTAAGTGGAGCCAAATTTCCCTACTCACAGTTCACAGATATTTTCGAACTGCTTTGATGGACAGTAAGCTGGGCTGAAGGTTGGGTGCTCTCCCTGACCAGGGCTTCGAACTGCCAACCTTTTGATTGCTAAGATGTATTGCTGCTGGTGATTAACCAGCTGTGCTAAAGCCCAGCCCACTAAATCAGTAAGCTGACATTCTTGCTTTAATGCAGGTTTGCCACCTTCATGCAATACAGCCCTTAGTGCAACCCAGTTGCTTTGGACTATAACTCCAATCAGCTCAATGGATGTGCTGACTTGGTTGGTAGAAATTGCAATCCAACACAGAGTGCCAGATTGGGGGGAGGTTGTGGCAAGCTTTTTACAATCCTGTTCCTTTTATGGCCATTTATAGCAGTTTTGTATGTAGCTTATTAAAAACTGGTGGCCAACACAATCCTTTAACTCCATTCATAAGTAGAAATTTAGAGGCAATCTTATGAAAACCTATGGTAATATATTTTGCTCAAAGTCTTATTGACTTCATGTCGGGTGCTCTGAGGGACCTGGTGAATCTCTCCCTAGAGACAGGCACCTTTCCGAACTCTCTGAAAGAGGCCAGAGTCAGCCCCCTCTTGAAAAAGACGAACCTTGACCCCGATGACCCAGCAAGCTACCGCCCGGTCGCCAACCTACCCTTTCTGGGTAAGCTCTTAGAGCGAGCGGTAGAAAGCCAATTACGGGACTTCCTAGATCGTTCGGGGCCTAGACCCATCCCAGTCGGGTTTTCCGCGCAGGTCACGGAGTGGAATCCGTCCTCGTAGCGATCACAGACGACATCCGCCGTCAACTGGACCGGGAGGCGCGGCAGTCCAAGCCCGTCTGGACCTACCCGCGGCGGTTGACACCGTGGCCCACGCCTTGCCCCGCGATCGCCTGGCTGCCTCTGGGATCCAAGACAAGGCTCTGACCTGGCTGGAATCGTTCCTGCGAGGCCGCTCGCAGCGGGTCGAATGGCAGGGTCAAGTCTCTAGGAAAAGCGAATTGGAATGCGGAGTCCCCCAGGGCGCCATCCTATCCCCCACCCTCTTCAACATCTACGTCCAGCCTCTGGCTAGCATTGCCAGGAGCCATGGGTTCTCCTGCTACCAATATGCGGACGATACACAGCTGCTCCTGAAGCTTGACCCAGGGTCATCGTCGGTGCCAGACAGTTTCAGCCAAGGATTGGGAGCGGTGACGAGCTGGCTCAGAGCTCATAGACTCAAAATCAACCCGGCCAAAACGGAGATCCTCTGGCCTGGCCGACCCGCCCTCACCCATCACTGCCACCCTTGAGGGCGAGCCCTTATCCCCGGCTCCGGCAGTGAAAAGCCTGGGAGTGATCCTGACGAAAAACTAACGATGGAGGCCCAGATCCAGGCGGCAGCAAAAGGCGCCTTTTTCCATCTCCGTAGGGCCCGACGGCTGGCCCCTACCTACCATCTGAGGCGCTGAGAACCGTGGTACATGCCACCGTTGTCTCGCGTCTTGATTACTGCAACGCCCTATATGTGGGCCTCCCCTCTCTACAACCAAGAGGCTGAAACTCATCCACAACGCAGCGGCCAGACTCATCTCTGGGTCACCAGTGAGGGACCACATTTCTCCTATTTTAAAAGATCTCCACTGGCTGCCCCTAGAGTTCAGAGTGCTCCACAAACTTCTGGTGCTCACCTTTAAAGCTCGGCACAACATCGGGCCAGCCTACCTGAGTGACCGGCTGGCGGTCCAACGCAGCGTGAGGCCAGCACGTGCCATACATGGCATCGCATGACCATCCCTGGGGTGCGAGAGCTCGGCTGATGGAAACCCAGCGGAGAGCCTTTTCCGTGGCGGCCCCCAGGATCTGGAACTCACTGCCACCTGCCCTCAGAGCCACTCTGACCCTAACTAGATTCCGGTCAGACTTAAAGACCTGGCTCTTCCGCCTAGCGTTTGGGGCCTGATCGGTACCTCTGAATGTCTGAGCCTTTCCTCAGACATGTATCTGTTTTAAATTGCTGTATATTGTTGTTTTGGGGTTTTTAAATGATGTAAGTCGCCCGGAGCACCACGGGTGGAGGGCGACTCACAAATATTAAAGTATTATTATTATTATTATTATTAACAAGCAGAAGAAACGTGTTTGTATGAAATATGCCCTAAACTTTCTAAAAACTCTAATAAGGAAATGAAATTATTACTATGCCTGTCAGGGAAAAGGGACATAATTTATTTCCCTGCTAAGCTATATTTGATTAATTGAACTCCCTTTTCAAGTTGAACAGCCTACTGTGATTAGGCTTTATTACAACAGGGTTTGCCTGCCCCCTTACATTGATACACATCCTCTCTTAAATGCAGTTTTTCTCTTTTTGATAGCAAAGAACCAAGGTTCCCATATATTTAATTACAACATTCTCAGTCAAAACTTTCTGTACAGAGACAGCAGTTAAGATACAAGCTACCATATGAACAATGGGGCAGAGGCAAGAATATCAATGTTTATTTTGTTGGATTGATAGTTCATGTTGATTCTGTTAATATAAACAGATATCCAAGACATTGCAGCAATGAGGAATGTAGCAAAATCTAATGGTATTTAAATGGCCACACTGCAGCATTGTACAGAAGCATTGTCTCGATGCCTGGGTCATTTTTATCCCAGCTCCTTGTGCCAATTTTAATGTTGTTTTGTAAGCAAGAGGTGGTGCAAAAGTGTGGAGAAGTATAAACAAAATTCCATTAAACACAGGGCATTTTAGTATCTGAGGCAATTGATATTCTTTTGCTCCTTGGCCACTTCATTCCGCTGACATAAGCCAATCAGACTAGTAGATCCACCTGAGAGCAGCAGACTAAGGGGCTTCAGGTTGCCATGACTTCTTCCATGCAACCCTCCATGCATTGGCCACTTGTGGGAACTGTTGCATACATCCTAATGGTAGGGCCAGCCCTGGCACAGAAAGTTACCAGAGTGGCCTCTACTTGATAAACCATCAGCATAGATCCAGTGTGAATACATTGCAAAACAGCCGAAGTCTACCATTAATATCCTAGTGATAAGAAGATAGATTTTCTGCTCACAAAATTATTTCAGGCCCTGTTGCTGCTGATGACTTTCATGCCAGTGAGGTGGTGAATCTGGTCTGGTTTTAGTACAAATTGTAAAGGAGGTGAGTTATCAAAGGTGAGGGATAGTATTATTTTCAGCACCATGGACATCTTCATTGTCATAGGGCCACCCACCACCACTGGTTGAGTCAGTATGCTTTTCAGAATGCATCCAAGCAAATCCTCTGCTTTCATATGACTTGGCTGAATCTTACCTGCATCTGCTAGCTGTTTCCTCCATGTTTCTCATCCCTGCAACAACATCATCCATCCCTTCTAATACTGTTGCATACAATTGCCCTTGGAGACTAATTAGTAGATGACAATGGAAGAAGTATGAGCATGAGAAAAACAAGTTGTAAGAAGATAAAACATGATGAGAACACAGTTTGCCTATTTTCTCAGCTTGCCTATTTTCCTAGAGGCCAAAACAATAATCTGCTGTAGAAAGAAAGGAATGTTATAATTGCCGAACAGGCAATAAAAGTCAATACAGATGATATTATGCATAGTTTGAAGCATATTTCGTTTTGGATGAAGCCCTGGTCAGTTCAAATAAGAATTAATTCCAAGTAGTTAAGGGTTGAAGGTTTTTTGCCATGTGCCTATCAATCACTATCAATCTGTGTGTTCTTTATAATCCATTCTTTTGGTCACCTGAGCTCACAAGGTTGCAAACAACAGCATGTTTAGTAGGTCGATCAATATTAACATTCCCTTTAAGTACCTCTTAAGATCTGTGTGACATCGCAATTTATATGACAGGAAAATAATCATGTGTCTTCTTTTTTAATGTAATTTTAAGTAAAACGATTAGCTTACACAGCTATGCAATCCTTGTAAATGATCATTACATTCCACAAAGAATAGACCCATTATTTCATAGCTGTCACGTGGCACATTGTTTCTATGCTAGACATTCTATACTCACAAGACACATGATAACTGTAGTACATACAGTAGCAAGGAATACCACTTACACAATACTGAGGGATAATAACTTATATGTTATCTGTTGAAGAATTCTCATATAAGCATTGATGTAAATAACTGGTATTGGTGGCATTTTTACATGTTCAATACATTACATTTCATTACATGGCATTACATCCATTTCTTGGGTAAAGGACTGGGTGCCCTGAAGAAAGAAAATATATTAGCATTAGAATGCTTCGACCTGAGAGTGGGATGGCACTCCTATATCTGGTACAAGAGAAGCAAAAAGGAAAAAAACCAGCAATCGTTTTATTAGGTCTGCACTTTTAAAAATTTGGGGAAAATATAAAATAAACATTGATACAAAAATGCCTTTGTGGCTATCACCAATAGAAGCCAATCAAAGAAGATTAATGGGATGGACAAATTGGCCAACTTATAAGGAAATATTGATGGAGAAAGCTGACTCCTTCCACTTGAAATCACAAGAAGAATTAAACCAGAGTTATAAAAATCTCTTGTGGCTTCAGTATTTACAAATAAAAGACTATTATAATCAAGATAAGAACCTGGGATTTAATGAAAGAGAAGAATTCTGGGACAAATTGATACAAACTGAGAAAGAAGTAATAACAAAAATCTATAACAAACTAGTAGACTGGTCAACGGAGACGGAAGAAGTCAAAAACTGTATGAAAAAATGGGCCAAGAACATAGGCAGATCAATAAAACTAAGCAAGTGGGAACAAATTGCAAATGGGACACAATTTGGAATAAGAAACTAAAATATACATACGCAACTGATCTCAAGGAGAACTGGTTAAAGAAATTCCATTGCTGGTATCTGACCCCAATGAAATTCGGAATAATGTATAAAAAATAAAGAAAGCAAATGCTGGAAATGCCAAGCTCAAGAAGAAAGCTACTACCACATGTGGTGGTCATGTAAGGAAGCTACTAACTATTGGAAAGCTATCCATGAAGAACGTCAAAAGATTTTTTAAATGAAATTTTCAAGGAAGGCTGAATATTTTTAATTAGGAATTACAGACATTAGACTTGAATAAATATAGGGGTTTGGTTTTTTTACATATTTAACGATTGCAGGCAGGTTAGTCTACGCAAAGTACTGGAAATTATAGGAGATACCAGAAAAAGAACAATAGATAAATAAAGTTATGGAAATAAAGGATATGGATAAATTAACCTTCTACATTAGGAGGAATACAAGAAGAATGATAAAGCAAGCAGATTGGAGACTCTTTGAAGAATATTTTGAAAACCAGAAGAGATATGCTCAAGACAGGAAGAGTACATAGAATGGATAGAAAAAAAGGAGATAAGACAAGGGACTACTTTCCTTAAAGGAGACAAAAGGAAAGAAAGAGTACTAAACCGCAATGAGCAAGAATGTAGGTCACAACAATATTCCACCCTATTCACTTCCTATTTCTTCCCTTTTCTAACCTCCCCACCCCTCTCCTTTACCGACCCTTCCCCTAGTTCCTAGATCCCTTGGACCTTCCAACCCCCAACCCCATCATCCCTGAATTTCCCTCTCCCCCTTCCCACTCCTTTTATGTATAATTTATATTGAAAACGATAATAAAAATATATTTAAAATACATTACATCTCAAAATGCAGTTCAGATCATTTTCAACATTTCAGCATTGCATTAATTCAGTATAGTTATTGTAAGAATGTGAAAACACTCTCTTGAGAGAGTACCTTAACTCTTACCTAAGGAATATAACAATCAAAACATAGAAAATAAAGTATTCTCATCCATTTGAGGATTCATCATCAAATAAGCAAGCAGTTTGTTTTGGCTCAATCCATACAGAAGAGCCACTACTGTTAAGTGGTGTACTTTGTCTGTTTATATAGCTTCTGAGGTATTTATCTGTTCTCTCATCCACTAAGGAGATGGATTTAATACTTCTCAAAATGAAAGGCTCCGAGAAGTCCCAAAAAGCTAGACGAACTATCTGCATAGCTTTTCCTCTTGTTGGGAATTGCTAATACTGCCTTCTGTCTGTTTCTGTTTACTGCATTTTGCATTCTTATCTTTTGTTTTAAGTTAGCTGGCTCAAAGCCTAGGAACAACTTCAGGGCTGTATTTTTAATATTTCTCTTTTAATCAGACAGCATCTTTTAGGCTACTTATGGTATAAATGTATAATATTGTGTGATATTACTTATATCCTAAACCCAATCCATACTTCTCTTTATACAGAAGTTTCACTGCACAGAGATACATATTAAGTTAATACTAAGCAAAAGAAAATGTGAGATAAGTGTGAAGTCTTTGAGCAAAACCAAGAACACAAAATAATAGCAAAGGAAATTGGATTTGACAGAGCAACAGTGAAAGGGGAATGGAACATGAAGTAGAGTTTGATAGGAAAGTAGATGACTCTCCAAAATATGTTAGTGGCTGAAATACAATCAGCACCACAAATGAAGTTTCAGACTATGCCAATATCTTCAGGTTTTGACCTAGCATATTCACATGCTGCAATAACCACCTATGAAGTAGCTGTCTGTAATTCTTGACAAGTAAGTGGCACAGATGAAAAGTGAACAGGGCACTGGACTCTCAAAATTTCACATTCTGATTGCATAGGATAGGCATTTGCACAATGCAATACCTTCAAAACGAGAAGAGGAAAGGCTGATTGACAGAATCACAGTAAATAGCAGTAAAAAGAAAAAATATTAAAAGCTGAAGGAGTAGAGTATCTTTTGACTTGCTATCCTTGATGAATGAGAAGGTCTATCAACCTACTCACAGTTTTAAGTAGGCTAAGTGTCTAAGAGTCCTACTCACATACCTGCATCTGAGAACAATTACATTCCCATTTGAAGAGCTCAGTTCCAGTACAAATATTTCAGAAGACATCATTCTAAGTTCTCTTTAAGATCAGTCCTAGTTTTTCATGAGCTACACAATCAAAGCCACTGTTATAATCTGTAAGGCACAGGTTGATTTTCTTTTGAAATTATTTGGTGCGATCCATTATTTAACATATTTTGGATATAATCACTCATGTTGCCTACTCTAATTAAATCAGGTTGCATTCACACTATAGGATTAATACAATTTGGCACAACTTTAACTTCTACAGGTCAATGCTATGGATTCCTGGGAGTTGTAGTTTGGTGAGGTGCCATCACTCTTTGGCAAAGCATCAGCACTCTTTGGCAGACAAAAATATAAATTGCGTAAAACTATAACTCCCACAATTCCATAGCACTTAGTCATGGGAGTTAAAGTTGTGTCAAACTGCATTAATTCTATAGGATAGATCAGTGTTTTTCAAACTGTGCTCCTCCTGTTGTTTTTGGACACCAGCTCCCAGAAATCCCTGCCAGATTACCAGCTGTTAGGAACTGTGGGAGCTGAAATCCAAAACATCTGGAGGAGCACAGTTTGAGACACTCTGGCATAGATACACACTCAGTTTGGATATCTGGCATTTCTCACTTCATATATGATAAATATGTTTGTTGCAGAATTTTGAGTGTTACTTTCTTTGCATGGAAGATTAAGGCAATTGTCCAATGGTTACTGCAATCCCTATTGTCCCCTTTCTTGGGTATTGAAATGTATATTGCGCACTTCCAACCTATGAAGCATTTTTAGTTTTCCACTTTGCTGACAGTAAGATTTGGATAGGTTATTCCTCTGTTGCTTGAAACAATGCTTTTGGTAGGCAAAATAGTTGTTCCTGGTTATTTATTTATTTTCCTTGCTTTCAGTACAGCTTCTATTTTGCTTTATAAAATTGTGCATTTATCTTCAACCAGATTTTTCTTGAATGAAGCTGTCATCCTTTCTTCTTCTTTTTATATAGTTATTCCATATATTGCTTCCATCAGTTTTTTAATTTCTTTTTAATCATGCAGTGTATTCCTTGTTAGTTCATAGTGTATCCCCACTTCTGGTATAAATTTTGCTTTGATTTATCATCACATCTTGTGGAAGAGGTCTCTTGTTCTTGGCATCTTCTGTTTCTCTGCATTTGCTGTTATAGTAGTTATCGTTGTCCCTGTGCAAAAGTTGCTGAACAGTTACATTTACATTTCCAGATCCTATTTCTGTCCCCTTTTGTCTCTTGTCTATCATCTATCATTAACTGGGTCCTTGTCTACATATAAAATGCAGGCATGCATTGGAGGGGCTGGCCCCTGGGGCAAGATCTCTCTGTATTGGTATAAAGAGCAGGAAAGGAATCCCAGATTCAGTGTTAGAATATGTGTGCTAGATATTGACTAGTAGACCAACTGCTGGTTTCCTTTGCTTTGTGTGATGCCCCATTGTTTGAGGAGCAGATAACAAGGACAGGGGTGTCAATGGATCTATTTGAAAAAAGATAGACAAATCACAAACTGTGTGACTGGATTTAAGGAAGCTATAATCCTGTGTGACTGACAACATGGTAATATTCCAACCTCTTCCAGTTTAATCTGTTTTGTGCTTTGAAGCCCATATATGTGCAGCCCCCAGAATTTGCATGTTTATCATGAATGTTCAGTGACATAAAGCAAAGCTGACATCCTCAAAATATTATCAACATAGCTTTTAAAACCCATCATGTCCTCATTTATAATGCTTTGCCAGGTCCTGGCCCTGGTTTTGATTGAAAGATGGTAGTTGGATTTCCACAGCCTAGGCTGAACACACTGTTCCTTACAGCACACTTGTCGGAAATACAATTTATGATCTGCCTTCACGCATTAGCTAATTTAGCACAAACTCAAGAGATTGTATTGAAGTTGTTTGCTGCAGATTATGTGTTATCAGTTGTAATGAAAGCAAGCAGCAGCTTCTCATCTGAGACTCAGGTTTTATGATAAAACTCTTGTTGAGTATTTTATCTCTTCATTTACAAATCTTTATAATATCCCCGTTCATTGGAAGCTTAAACATCATGATTTCAGAATCAAAACAGTATATACTGTATCTATTAGCTGAAGTATACCCAGGGGGGAAATGTGCCCAGGACTGTACAAAGTAGACAAAAAGTGTCTGCTGGGCCCTTCTGTTGTCTCTATCACCCTGCTTTTTCATTTAATGAATCTTACCAGTAACATTTCAGAAATTAACCCACGCTTTTTAAGCTCAGGAATCTTAGTAGCAATGTTTTAGCCCTCTAAAGTTTTCCTGACTTTCTTTTACTTTCCTCAGAAATCTGAGCAGAGATATCAGCTCTTTTCAAAATTATTTCCAAATTAATAATAGGACCTCATGAGACAGGCAGGAGGAAAGAGGGGGAAAGTGGGGGGAACCATCGTTGCCTACCGTCTTTTCCTGTCTTCTGGGGTGGTCTTCCATCCCATGTGGCTTTCTGTCCTTTCCCTGTCCTTTCCCTTCTTCCTCTTTGTACTCCTCAATGAGGAGTCTGTAACACTAAGTTATTCTGGGTTCTGTTTCTGCACGTTGCCAAAACAGAGTCCCACAGAGTCCCACCAGAAGTTGCCCTGCATCTATATGATGGACTCCATGGGGTTTCATTCTGCCAATGTGCAGAAACATGGAGAGGAGGCAGTCTTCTCTACATCTGATAAGGTCAAAAGTGTACTTTTTTGCTTTGTTTCTAGAGATCCTGGTGTTTGGGATATCAATTTAAAACTAGCCAGTGCCATTGTGGACTTCCAAAGACACTTTCAAATTCTACTATAATGTGTGGCAAAGTATAGCCCTAACGTTCCCTCCCTAAGCCTGTTTTTGTGACTCCGGCCTTTCCCAGATTTGGGGGGGGGGGGTTGCTTCACTCAAAAGCTACCAGGAGCAGCCATGCATTGGTAAAATAGGCCACAGGGTATGTGTACACTATGTATCATTAAAAACACATGTTTTTCAAAACAGGAAGTAGACCTGAAACCATTTCAAATGTTGTTGGATTTCATTCATTATTTCATTCAGTCATGTTCTATTTTGTGTTTTTGGCATCCAAGTAACCCCCGGACCCTCTGAATTTGGGAGCAGATCTTTAGTCCTTAGGCCCACTGTTTTGTTTTGTTTCTGTCCTATTGCCACAGCTCAGGATATGTCTACTTGCTACTGATCATGAAAGCTAGTGATTATGGGAACACCACTGCCAAAATCCTCAAGCAGTAACAGAAACTGGGAACAGGTAATGTCCTGCCATAGGAGATAAGGATTTGAATTTCTATACTTAGTCATGACAGTCCACTAGATCACTGCTTCTTAATCGATGGGTCCCGACCTCAAATGGAATCCCCTTAAGCTCCATTTTTCCTGGATATCACCTAGTGGCTCTTTTAGACATTTACACAAATCTGTTCTGCAGTGTTTTCAGTAAACTTTGCAGAAGATGCTTCTGCAGTACTTCATTAAAAGGAAAATCAGTTTGTTTAGCAAGTCTTGCAAATGCTGATTTATTATTAGTAAATGTTTGGTTTTTATACCTGTTTTACATACCCATTTTATACCTGTTTTATTGCCCATTCCCATTCCATCACCAATAGGATGCTAGGCCATCAGCCTCACTCCCCTGAAATCCTCTTTCCATAGTCTGTCACCTAAAAGGTTCTTCACTATGTAAACTTTATCTCAATGAATATTGAGCATACCACATGGTTTATGCCTTAATATCCAGGGCAGATATTTCATAGTAGATGTTAAAGCATCCAACAGAGTTAAGTAAAACATCATCAGTCAAGAAAATGTCTGAGATCAAAAGCGTTCTTTCTTCTTCTTGGAGCACAAAATGGTATACAGCTACAATCCCTTAAAAGCAGGGTCTGAGCAATTATTGCTTGGCGATGTTGGTTTATTTGTTTTATCTGCCAAGCAGCATTTAATCTAGCTGTAGCCACCTCTTCAGCTTGGGTAATTGGTTAGCTGCCGTGCAGTAGACACTGTTCTCAACGGGGAGCTAGGATGTTACGTTCTGGAGTGTGCACTTCTTCTCTTCTGCATCAAATTAATAAGCAGCAGGGGAGATGCAGCAGTAAAGTATACTAACCCACATGTGATGGAAAGTAAGAATCTTCCCCACCAAAAATAATCCCCTCCAAACTGGCTGTTGTAAAGAAACTACTGAGCAGAAGTGAATTGGGCTGCTATGAAAGGAGTGCACGTGTCTTGTCATTGCTGCATTTTTAAGGGGGAGATGGATAAAGTTGCTTCTGATATTTTCTGCCTCGGATATTAATGTATTTATATTATTTATTTTATTTACAGTATTTATATTCCACACTTTCACCCCACTTGGGACTCAGGGTGGATTATAATGTACATATACATGGCAAACATTCAATGCCATAGACACACAACATATATAGACAGACACAAAGGCAAATTAACACTCCAGTTTTGTGGCTTCATGAGAGTATGCTCAATTCCAGCCACAGGGGGAGCTGTCACTTCACTGTCCACTTGTGACACCAGGTCCTTTGATGGAGTATTCCTCCTTCTGCATGCTGCTGGAAGGTTTTATGTCATAAATTAGTTAAATTAGCCTCCCTACATAAAGTAGTACCTAAATTTCAGACTTGATAGATGCAACTGTCTTTCGGGCTGTATAGGTCAACAGCAAGCTAGACTACTAATGGTTGGGAGCTTGCTCCAACCTGGGCTGGCTTTGAACTCATAACCTCTCGGTCAGTAGTGATTTAATGCAGCTGGATACTAACTAGCTGTGCCATAGCCTGGTTGACAATCAATGAGCAAAGCAAAAATTTGCCCAAGGATTTTTGCTCTCCTTCAGGCAGCAAAATGTTTCGACTGTCCCTAATATAACCCAATATCTTTGGCTGTTCCTAAAGGGATAAATGTTTTTCTCTCATTATTTTTATCCAAAAACTGTTATGGAAGGCTCTTAATTTCAATCGCAAGCTAATTTCTGATTGCTTAGCCTTTTCGCTGTGGCCCTTATTTCAGATCTAATTCCCCTTTGCAAGCCCCTTGGGTTGTGTCTCGATGTCTTTCAGCACAGGGGGGAAACACTGCTGAAGGGAGAAATATTTAACCCAAAAGACAACGGTAGGAGAAAAGCTTAAACAGCCCTTTGCCTCTTCTCATGTCTTTATTCCCAAGCAAACAAGGAAAACTGCAATATCTTCATCTGTTCCCTTTTCATTGCCTGTAGTCTAGAACAGGGCTGTCCAACTGGCGGCCCAGGGGCCGTATACGGCCCCCCAGCCCCTTCCCTACGGCCCCCTAAGCTTTTTAATAAAAAATAAAAATTAATAAAATTAAAAAATTAAAAAAATTAAAAAATACCTACTTCCGGGTTTGGAGCAAGTATCGCGAGAATACGCAATCCACACGGGATTTCTCTGTCTTTTTTTTTTTAATGAATATTTTTATTGATTTTTTTACATACAGAATAAAAACCACATCCAAACAACAAAACATAACAAAACAGTGCACTGTGAAAGTGCCCCTTCCACCCTCACAATCATCCACACCCCTCCACCCCTTCTGAGGGTTTCGTCGCCATTCTTCTTTCCCTTCAAGCCTTCAAGCCTTTGGACAGTTTACGTTACAAATTAAACAGTAGATCCAACTTATTCCTCGTATCTTGATCTTGGATTTTCCCAACAATATATTGTCTTACCCGGTCCCATCGCCCCAACAGTTCCTGCAATTTATTCTCCTCCATCTCATTAACCCTAATCTCCATAATTTCAAATTGAATGTGTTCTACCAGGTATCGCAACCAATTCTTAATTGTCCATTTGGAGGAGTCCTTCCAACCCAGAACTATAACAGACTGTGCGCTTTCAATCATGGCCTCCTTAATTCCTCCATATTCGCCCAAGTCACTTTTCTCACCAATATCGCAATCTCCTTTGTAATTACCCAATTTATGTTCAGTGCCTTATTAATTTCCCCTTGTACCTCTTTCCAAAATCTCTGCACTACTGCACATTCCCAAATCAGGTGCATGTACACGGGATTTCTCTGTCAACGCGAGATCACGCCGGTGTTGACAGCGAAATCCCGTGTGGATTGCATATTCTCGCGATACTCTACGGCTACTCTACTACTGGATCGCTGAGGCCCACAGACGCGATTAGGACCTTCTTAGACTCAGTCAGTCGTCGCCTCTCTCGTCATCCGGGTACTCCTGGATCCTGCGCGTTTGGAAAAGGTAGGCCGAAGCAGGGGGCTCCTCAGGGGGCTCCTCATTCCCTCCCCCATCTCCCCTCATGTATTAAATATAAAATTAAATATATTTAAAGATGAAATAAGGGGAGATGGGATACATTAAAATAAGGGGAGAGGGGAGGATGGAATTAAATATATTTAATATTAAATTAAAATAAGGGGAGAGGGGAGGATGGAATTAAATATATTTAATATTAAATAAAAATAAGGGGAGGGGAGGATGGAATTAAATATATTTAATATTAAATAAAAAGGGGAGAGGGGAGGATGGAATTAAATATATTTAATATTAAATAAAAATAAGGGGAGATGGGAGGATGGAATTAAATATATTTAATATTAAATAAAAATAAGGGGAGAGGGGAGGATGGAATTAAATATATTTAATATATTTAATATTAAATAAAAAATAAGGGGAAAGGGGAGGATGGAATTAAATATATTTAATACTAGCTTGGGGACCCGGTGATGCCCAGGTCATTTGAGAAGTGCAGCAGGATGTAGAGTGGGTCATGGGGGCTCTGTGTGGCAAGTTTGGTCTTGATCCATCATTATTGGGAGTTGCAGTGGTATCATGAAATGACTGAAGGTAGTGGAAGTCCCATCATCTCTGGTCCACCCTCCCCCAAAGTGTAGTAGGATGTAGATTGGGTCATGGGGGCTCTGTGTGCTAAGTTTGGTCTGTATTGGTGAATGGATGAGGGTTGAATTGTTTTTAGGAAGTGAGTGAAGGTACTTCAAGTCCCATCATCTGTGGTCCGTCTCACACAAAACAGCACCAGGATGTAAAGTGGGTCATGAGGGCTCTGTGTGCCAGGTTTGGTGTTGATCAGTCATTGGATTAGGTTTGTAGCAGGCTTGGAAAGTGAGGGAAGGTACTGCAAGTCCCATCATCCATGTTCTGGCCCCCTCAAAAGTTCAGTAGGATGTAGAGTGGGTCACTGGGGCTCTGTGTGCCAAGTGTGGTCTTTCTCGGTGTTTGTTGGGGGCCGCAGTTGTCTGTGGGAACAGAGGGGCGTGAAAGTACTACAAATCCCATCATCCATTGTCAGTCCTCCCCCGAACCTCACCAGGACATGAAGGCAGTCATGGGGGTTATGTGTACCAAGTGTGGTCTCGATCAGTAATTGGATGAGGGTCGCAGCAGACTTGGGAAGTGATTAGAGGTACTTCACGTCCCATCATCCATGGTCCACCCTCCTCCGATCTGCACCAGGATGTAGAGTGGGTCATGGGGGCTCTGTGTTGCAGGTTTTGTATTGATCAGTCATAGGATTAGGTTTGTAGCAGTCTTGGAAAATGAGGGAAGGTACTGCAAGTCCCATCATCCATGTTCTGGCCCCCCTCCAAACTTCAGTAGTATGTAGAATGGGTCACTGGGGCTCTGTGTGCCAAGTGTGGTCTTTATCAGTGTTTGTTGGGGGCCACAGTTGTCTGTGGGAACAGAGGGGTGTGAAAGTACTACAAATCCCATCATCCATTGTCAGTCCTCCCCCAAACCTCACCAGGATGTGAAGGCAGTCATAGGGGTTATGTATGCCAAGTTTGGTCTCGATCAGTGATTGGATGAGGGTTGCAGCGGACTTGGGATGTGAGTAGAGGTACTTCAAGTCCCATCATCCATGGTCCACCCTCCTCCAAACTGCACCAGGACGTAGAGTGGGTCATGGGGGCTGTGTGTGCTAAGTGTGGTCTGTATTGGTCCTTTTTGGTGGCCTCAGTGGTCTGTGGGAACCAAAGTGTTTGAAAGTACTACAAATCCCATAATCCATGGGTCATGTCCCCCAAACCACACCAGGACGTAAAGGGGGTTAGGGGGGTTATGTGTACCAAGTTTGGTGCAGGTCCATCACCCACGCTGGTCGCTGTGGCCTGTGAAAGTGGCTGCCACATATCCGCCCTTCTGGCCTGTGAAAGTGGCTGCCACATATCCGCCCTTCCGCCCTTCCGCCCTCCGCACACATACATACATACAAACATTCCGCTTTATAAAGGTATACAGATTAAATAAAAATAAGGGGAAAGGGGAGGATGGAATTAAATATATTTAATATGAAATAAAAATAAGGGGAGAGGGGAGGATGGAATTAAATATATTTAATATTAAATTAAAATAAGGGAGAGGGCGCCGGGGGAGAGGGCGGAGCCAGAGGTGGGGAGGGGGTGGGGGCGGAGCCGGAGGCGGGGGCAGACCCTACGGCCCCCCAGGTCATCAGTGCCCTGAGCCGGTAGAAGTTGGATAGCCTTGGTCTAGAACAATTCATTATTAGGAAATCACAACCTCTTTATTTCGGTATGTTTTTTAAAGCCTTTCCTGGTCTTACTGAGAGACAGTGCCTTCTTAGTGGTGGCCCCTTGGCTGTGGAATTCCTTCCCCAGGGATATTAAATGAGCCCCCTCCCTCTTGACTTTCCATAAGAGAGTAAAAATGTGGCTCTGTGACCAAGCCTTTGGAGAACTTGTGCAATAAATATATTTTAATGATGTGTAATGACCATAAGAAAGGCCCGGATTATGCTTGTGGATTATGTGATCAATTGTGAATGTATTGTTTTAAATGTTTTAATTGTTTTACTGTGTTTTATTATTCTATTTTAAATGCTTGTTTTAACTGTACATATTTTAAGGCATCAAATAGTTGCCTATGTGTACAGCCGCCTTTATGTGGAAACCCTCTGGGGTTGAAAAAGGCGGGGTGGAAATGTCGTAAATAAATACATACATACATAATTTACATTGACCTATATGCAAATAAATGTCCCCTGATTCATGGAATCATAAAAGCATAGTACTGGAAAGGACCACAAGGGCCATCTAGTCCAACCCTTTGCCAGCAGGAATACACAGCCAAAGTTCCTTTAAAAGATGCCCACCTAACCTCTGTTTAAAGACCCTTAAATATCAAGAGTCCATCAATCTAAAAGGCAATCTATTCAATTCCTGAACAGCTCTTTCGGTTTTTAAAAATCCCCAATATTTGGGTTGTATCTCTTTTCTTGTAATTTGAATCCATTTATTTGTCTTCTAGTCTCTGGAGCAGGAGAAACTAAGTTCACTCCATCTCCTGGGTTGGTAGGTCTTATCATTGCTGGTGATTTACCAGCTGTGCTAAAGCCCTGCCTAGAGTCTACCAGAGTAGTCTTACTGATTTCCTCACTGGTGATTTTGCATCTCGAGTTTTATATAATCTAGTTTTATAGAATTCACTTATTTACATATATTTTCCCATGGGCTATATTATATGAATTGCTGTACATTGTACCCATATTATGTTTAATTCAGAAAGTGCCTATGTTTTTTCCTATGGTGCTTGTTTTTATTGAGGAGTCTTGCCAAACGAAAGTAAACAAGACAGTGAGGTCTCTCCCTAAGTTGTTTGGATTTCTAAGCATCTCAGTGTTTTTGCTGCCATCTTCGACATTATTTTTATTGTCGTCCTTTTTCAAATCCACGCAGAGGTTTGCACTCAAGATTATCTAGTATGGACACAAGCTTTCACAGGCAGAAAATAATATTTTGGTTTTTTTAATTTTTAAAAGAAGTCCTTGAATTGTCATCCATTATGCAAATTTCATCAACTGCTTGAAGTATTTCATCTTATTATAATGACTAACTAGCAAAATATTAAGCCAATTTGGAACAATAATTTGTGTGTATAATGAAAAACTATAGCAAGCATGGTGGTAATGTATTCAACAAACGCCACAACTTCTTACTTAATTACATAAGCATTTGTTTCTATGATCAATTTCCATCTAGTTTATTAAGAAGTTCCCAGTAGGGGATCTTTTAATGAGAAAAGATGGAGAAATATGACGCTTTGCTTAAAGGACTGAAAAAGAAGAGGACATGATGTTGATAGCAGCACTGCCAACAACACAGTGTCACTTCCAGCCCTATCCAAATGTAGCTTGATATGTACAGCACTCTTACTTTTCGTAAGTACACATAAATTCAGGCAAACCTAACCATATACCAGTAATCTAATTCCCCTATACAATTAGAACTATCTGGCTGACCCAAGACATGTGCTGACCATAACAGAGCAGCAAATGCCCACATTCCTTGTAGGCAAAATGGGGGGGGGGGGGGATTAATCATTTCCCATCCAAATCTAGTGCATGCAAATTGTGCCTCACCCTCCCCCAATGGTAGGGCCAGCTCTAAGAAGAGTGCAGAATAGCATGCGAGCTTTGTGCTTTCCATTGTCATATTTGGCATTCTCCAAGAAATGGAGGGCAAACATCCACCAGGGAGTGTCTTTCACTTTGTGTAGTTATCGTTTAGATTCTATTTTAACTATCTCAGATGCATCCTATGTAATCCTTGGTAGGACACTAGAAGAGTTCTCTGGATTAAATTTTTCATAAGTTCATAAGTTTCATACGTTCATAAACTGGAAACCTCCAGATTCATAGGATTTTGCCATGATAGTGCAATTACAACACTATAACTGTAAAAGGGCCGGACTTTAGCACAGCAGGTTAACCACCAGCTGCAGTAAATCTTGCCAATTGTAAGGTTGACAGTTCGAAGCCTGGGTCCAGGTGAGCTCCTGGCCTTTAGACCAGCTTCTGCCTTCCTAGCAGTTTGAAAGCTAATGTGAGTAGATAAATAGGTACCACTTACGTTTTTCGACCACCCGTGATAAGTGAAATTCCACAATGTAGGGACTCCCCCTCACCTTCCCACCTTGTGCCCCTTTCCTTCCTCTTCCTCCTCCTTGTGGCTGCATGGGGCCTCTTGCCATCACTTGGGCCCTGCAACGCCTCCTTAGTTGCATGAGGCCCAAGTAGTAGCAAAAGGCCCCACACAGCGATGAGGAAGAAGAGGAAGGTAAGGAGGGCGAGGGGGCAGCTCTTCTTCCCCCCTTGCTTGCCTTACCTTCCTCATCCTCCTCCTCTTCATCGCCTGGGGCTCTTGCTGCGATGCCACATGGGGCCCCAGCGGCAGCAAAAGAGGCCCTATGCAGCGATGAGGAGGCAGAAGAGGAAGGTAAGGAGTGTATGGGATGGCTCTTCTTCCCCCCTTGCCCTCCTTACCTTCCTCATGATCATCCTCTTCACCACCTGGGGCCTCTTGCTGTGACGCCGGATGGAGCCCAAGCAGCAAGTGTACCCAGGTGGCGAAGAGGAGGAGGAGGAGGAAGGTATGGAGGGCGAAATTCTTTTAAAAAAAATAAAAAACCCACAAAACAGTGAGTCCGCAATAAGCAGACTGCAAAGGAGTGAGGGACCACTGTATACCTCTTTCTATGTACACTTGTCTGCCTTGTCAAGGTATAACAGCATTGAATAGAAGCCTGTGTCAGAAGTAGTGGGTAACTTCCATGTTAAGATCACAAATCTGTTGTGGGTTTTAGTTCAAACCTTAAAGGGCCTTTCAAAACTGCCGAACTTATCTCATTTAAAAGTGCAAACTAAACTCTGAAAGAGATTCAGAGCCCCGCTGATATGAAAAACAAAAGGCAGCATGATCCCATATGGTTTAAAATTGTGAAGTTGCAAAGTTCTTAATTGTGCAGACAACCTATCTATACAAATAAAACATGTTTCATGTTGCAAACACCTGCCTTCCAATTCAAGGAGGCTGAAAAAAGATGGTGATGGGAGTAATATATCTGCTACTAGTCTATTCTCATTCTCCCTAACCTCATTTTAATTTTTTTATGGCAAAAATGGCAATCTTGTGGCTTTCCTGATGTTGGAATGTAACCCACACCTTCCCACACCAGCAAAATCATTACATGTTTGGGATTATGGAAGTTGCAGTTCAGAGCCCCTATACCTCTGATATGAGGGATTAGAATGGCTAAATAGCATTATAGATATAGCTAAAGGTTAACCATACAAAAATGAAATCAATCCATAGTTAAGATCATCCAACCATTGCAGCATCTACATCAATCAATGTATGACCAAACTGACTCCATGTGCACTCAGTCGTTCAAGATACGTCAAGGCTATTAGCACAAAAGCTCTCTCTGAAGCAACACATTGTCCCGCCTTATCTCTTTCCTTGCTCAGTCAGTATTCTGCTTTCAATCCAGGCCTTGTTCATGTGCTCAAACAGTGGTCACGCCGTATCAGTAAAGCCTGAAATTGAGACTCATATTAAGTTTAATAGATGATTTTAGGAAAACAGCTGCACTAATCTCCCAAAGCAGATTTTGCAGAAGGAATGATATGCATTTGGAAGTCAGAGAAATATAGATCGAAATGTCCAATAGCAACTCTCAAGGAGGGGGCCAGCACCTAAAAAAGAAGAGCTATGTTCCAATGTCAAAAGAATATATATGATAATTCTATGTAACTGATTTACCTGTTAACTTTCTTATTAAAAATATCAAATAATCAATGAACTGCATTGTTGTAGGGTTTTTTTGGGCTATATGGCCATGTTCTAGAGGCATTCTCTCCTGATGTTTCGCCTGCATCTATGGCAAGCATCCTCAGAGGTCAGGTCAGGAGAGAATGCCTCTAGAACATGGCCATATAGCCCGAAAAAACCTACAACAACACAGTGATTCTGGCCATGAAAGCCTTCGACAATCAATGAACTAGTATTTTAAAAACTCATAAAACAGAACTTCTCTCACTGTATGCTTGAATTTTATTTTAACTTAGTGTTATAACAGATATAAACACTTTAAATCATCATGTTCAAGGTTTCAGCTTACAGAAGATATTCCAAATTAATGTTATAAGTAGACATCTAATTAACTGATACCTAAGTTTTTATCATTTCAAAAATATTAACTTTTAATATGTTTTATAACCTAGTTGCTGCTTAGTGCTGGGTTTGTTGAACACAACAGTGACATGACTATTAACTGATACTGAACTATAGCTAGCAGAGGATTTTGAACTTATCTGTCAGGTGAAATCCTTTTTATCCTCTCAGGCTTTCTCGGTCTGAGTTCATGCTTGTTTATCTATGGTTTCTAATCTCTGTATTTCCTGAGCTCAGTGGCTCCACTAGTTAGAAAAACATCCATTTCTCTTCCAAAATTATAGTTAGAAAAGCAATGGCCCTCAAAACACATGTCCTTCCGAGAGGTCACAGAATAAATTAGCCAAACCTCTATTTGTTAAACTGTGTATCAGTGGTTCCCAACCTTTTTTTTTAACCAGCGATCACTTTGACCAGAGATCACACCCCAACATTAGTACTAAAAGGGTTATGAATCAGTTTTGGGTCAACTTTAGATTTGGTTTGGTTATTTGGGGTGCTGATTCAGAAAATTGCATTGAATAGAACACATCAGCTCTAGTTCCTGATACAGAACATATGCCATCCAGTAGTCACCATCTGCTTGCCCACAGAAAACCGTATATAATAATCTAGGGCCACTGACCTTATTTTAGGTCTCACGGCCCACCAGTGGGTCATGGCCCACAGGTTGGGAACCACTGCTGTATACTGAATATCCAAAATGTCCCAAAACAGCTTATTCCAAAAAAAAAAATAGTGGTCCCCCACATCACTAAACTGGTAAATTCACTCTGGATTTTAATCTGAACTTTAAAGGAATTGTCATAGTGCTGAAACTATTCTCACTTAGTAAAGTATCAGGCCAAGGAGGCCCCCAGCTGCAGTGTCTACAAATTGCTTTGTCTTGTAAGACCCAAACTTAGCAGTTAGTAACTTCATTCATTTTCAGAGCAATCTCCTAGAACTGAATTTATTCTTTTGATTTCCCCTTATTTTCACTTTGTCAGAGCATACAACAGAATTTGACTGGAGGCTGCTTGTCAATAGACAACCCAGTTGTTATTGTGCTCCTTATCATTGTGGATTCTCATTGCTGGAGGAAGAGACTGGAAGGAAACAGGTAAAGAAATCTGATCTGCAAAACCTTGCCTGCAGCTGTCAACAATTATAAACACTCCCTGATTATGTCAAGGGAAGCAAGTGATAAGGAAGAGCATTACATATTTTGAGTATGTAACCTACTTTCAAAGTGTCTTATTCACCAAGAGGATTCCATCAAATTCTGCTGCAGCTCATTGGCCCCCTTTGGATTTGCTTTTAATGAACAACTTAAGAAAGATTGCTTCTCCTGAGGTATTGCTTCATTTGGGCTCAAGCTGGAGCCCTGAAACAGAAACAGAAACACCATCACAAAAGTCAATACAGATATTAGTACCGGTAGTAGATTGAGACAGTAGCAAGAATACCAGAGATACCAGAATACTGCATGAATTTAACTGAATTAGGAAAAATAGACTTCTAGTATGGAGCCACTGAAGCCTTCTAAGAATTCCAAGTTTTCTTTACATGAGCTCTTTACTAGCCCTTTGCCTTGTTATGAGAAGCTTACATAGAAAAACAGCACTTTTCCTGACGCAGTATAAGGGATGGGAATTATGAGGTTCCCCAAGAGTTATCCAACATCCTGCATTCCTTACCACTAGATATGCTGGCTGCTGGTGATTGTGGTTTCACAACAGTTGGAGGTCTGCTCAATTCTCATTCCTTCAGTATTTTACTATTCATTTATTTACCCTATTTATACCCCATCTTTCTCAACCCCAAAGGGGTTTTCAAGGCAGCTTTACACATCAGTGCTATAAAAACAACATACATTTAAAATAAACATTTAAATTTAAATTAATACCACATTAAAACATATAAATTATTACATGCAAAGAACACTCCTATATCCACAAAAGCTTCCACATTAATTCCATATTGGTAGCAATTTTGCCCATGCAAACAGTTTGCCTCAAGGAGCTGCTCTATCCATTGAACCAACAGATAGTTTTGCCTTTGCAAAAACATGCTGTACACCAAAGTAGTCAAAGGGCTGGAAAACATTGGGATTGAAGGATTTTAAAGGGTGAGACCAGTTTTGTGCATGCTGCACTCCACCAGAAAAATCCATTGCACAGGCTTGAAGGACACATCCAACCAGGGGCGGACAAAGGTAATTTTAAATGGTAAGCGAACATTATTTTGGCCCCCCCCCCCCCAAATCGCTTGATAACAACAGGTATAAGTTCAGGGCCGGACTAAGGTAATTTAAAATGGTAAGCGAACATTATTTTGGTGCCCCCTCGCTCTCCGGCCTCGTGGAGCATGTGCATGCACGCCGGGCGCGCATGCGCTGGGCCAGCTAGTTCTGCGCATGCGCCATTGCTGCGGAGGGACTCCAGATGGACCGAGATACCAATCGCCCTAAGTGAGGCCGAAAAGGAGGAACTTTTTGCAGCCGGGACGGAGCCGGGGCATTTTGGGCAATTGCTTTCTCAGTCCAGCTGGAGTCCCTTTGCAGCAACGGCACATGCGTGGAACCTGGCGGCCAGATGCACCCCTGACTACGTGGCGCCCTAAGCGGGTGCTTACTTTGCCTAATGGTAAATCCACCCCTGCATCCAACCTCCAAAAAAGCATCAACGCACTTGTAGAAAGCGTGGGATGACTCCTTCCTAAGTATCTTCATTCGTAAAGTAATGCCAGAGAGAGAAGAACAAACAGAGGAAGCTTAGATTGCAAATTGAAATCATGTAACTGAGAAATGTTTTATTTTTTGTGGATAAGTAAGTGCACAAGACATGATTGGGCCCACAATCAATGAACAGCCTGAAAGAGCCTGCCCTTCACATTCAGAGAACAAAAAAGGGGCTAAATCAGCAGTGAGACTCATGCAATGTTCCAGATCTTTTTTAAAAAAATAATAATAAAATTTAAAGGCAAACACTCTTTGAAGGCAAACACGAGGACGCCATCCCTGCGGCGCTCCATTCGCTGAAGTTCAGCATCAGCGTCCATGGCTCAGACTCCGTGGAGCGGGTGCCCCAGTACCTCATCTTAGCTGAGGCCAGCTTGGGCCTGGGCCACATCACGCAAGGGGAGGAATACCTCTCCCAGGCTCTCTGGATCGTGCTCAAGAACCCTTCCTGCAGCCACACCATCCAGTCCAAGCTCCACCGCAACATGGGCCTCCTCCACGCCGCCAAAGGGAACTTCGAGGAATCCCTGTACCACCTGGCGAATGACATCTATTTTGCCTCCTGCGCCTTTGGGCCCCACAGACTGGTTGCCTCGGGAGGCTATTTTCACATGGGGAACGTCTTCTTCCGCCAGAACAGAGCCGACGTGGCCAAGTCCCTCTACGCAGAGGTGGTCGACATCTGGCACGGGCAATGTTCCAGATCTTGTTGGATTACAAGTCCAAGAATTCTTCAACATTGTCTATACTTAATTAGGCTGCTGGGAGTTGATGTTCAACATCATCTGAAGGACTCATGAGTCTCGTTGTTGAACTAAATGTATTTGTTCATTGTTGGTAGGTGCCATAAAGTATTATGGAAACTCTATAAATGAAATATCTTAAGGTCATGCTATCTTCAGATTAGCCACCTTGATTCCCCTCTGGGGTAGAGAAACAAATAATAAATAAGTCAACAGCCCTGCTAAGGCCTTGAAGATTCAAAAGATTTATGGCTTCCTTGATTGCTTCTATCCATTTGTAATGTAGTCTTCCTCTTTTCCTACTGCCTTCTACCTTACCAAGAAGCATTTTCTAGTGAATCATGTCTTCTCACGGTATGTCCAAAATACAAGTCTCAGTTAAGTCATCCAGACTTCTAGGAAGTATTCAGGCTTGATTTGCTCAAGTATCCACTAATTTGACTTTTCAGAATCACATTTCAAATTCGTTGATTATCTTCCTATTAGGTTTCTTCACTGTCCAGCTTTCACTGTCCAGCTTTCACAACCTCATAGAAACTTCAGATACGATGGCATGGAACACCCTAATTTTAGAATTCAATTATATAGCTTTCCACTTCAGGTTCTTGTCAGTTGCTTCAAAGTTGCCCTTCCAAAGTTCTAGACTTCTTCTTTATAGTGCAATTATCCCATTTTAATCATCACAGAAACATCCTGTAGAATTTGAAAGCTTACTACATAGCAATGGAGGTAGCAGATAACTTGTTTACTATTGAGACCATCCCATCTGCAAGGAACCGTCCAGCTGAGCTGTTTTGAGTGGCCAGAGGACTATTATTTATTTATTTATTTCTTATTTAAAACCTTTATATCCCGATCTTCTCCACCTTCGTAGAGGGACTCAGACCGGCTCACAGCAAGGATTCAGTGCAATAATACAATCTAAAAACATCATACAACAACAAAAGATTAAAATACATCTAGAATAACATTACAAATAAGCCAAATCACCAAGATAAAATCACATCCAACTCAGTTCGTATATGCCGTCGATAACTATGTTCTGTGGCCGGCCTCAGCCATTATTCTGAAAATGCTTCATTCCATAGCCAGGTTTTCACTAGCCTCCTGAAGGACAGGAGGGAGGGGCATATCTGATCTCAATCAATCAGAAGAGAGTTCCATAGCTGAGGGGCCACCACAGAAAAGGCCCTGTCTCACATTCCCGCCAGATGCAATTGCGAAAGTGGTGGGACTGAGAGCAGGACCCCACCAGAAGACCTTAATAGCCTTGATGGTTCATAGGGGAGAATACGTTCAGACAGGTAAACTGGGTCGGAACCATATAGGGTTTTGTAGGTTAAAACCAGCACTTTGAATTGTGCTTGGAAGCTAATTGGCAGCCAGTGGAGCTGGCACAACAAGGGAGTTGTGCGCTCCCTGTACCCTGCTCCCATTAGTAACCTGGTTGCCGAGTGTTGGACTAATTGTAGCTTCTGAGCAGTCTTCAGAGGCAACCCCACATAGAAAGCATTGCAGTAGTCTATATGGTATGTAACCAAAGTGTGGACCACTGTGGCCAAGTCAGAATTCCCAAGGTATGGGCACAGCTGGCACACAAGCTTTAATTGTCCAAAAGCTTTCCTGGCCACCGCCGAGACCTGGGGTTCCAGGCTCAGCTATGAGTCCAGGATCACTCTCAAACTGCGAACCTGCGCCTTCAGGGGGAGTGTAACCCTGTCAAGCACAGGGTGCAACCCTATGCCCTGTTCGACCTTATGACTGACCAGGAGTATCTCTGTCTTGTCTGGATTTAGTTTCAATTTGTTCGCTCTCATCCAGTCCATTACAGCAGCCAAGCACCGGTTCAGGAGTTGAACAGCCTCCATAGACACCGATGGGAAGGAGTGACAGAGTTGGACATCATCTGGTGAATGCTTTTACGGACAGAACACTGTTTTACATAGGTGAATACATAGGCTGTATGAATGTAATTGTATTTTAATGTATTTTAGTGTCAATGTTTGAGGGCTTTTATACTGTTTTTATACTGTGTTGTTATGAGGGCATTGAATTGTGCCTTTTGGAAGCCGCTCTGAGTCCCCCTCCGGGGGTTGAGAAGAGCGGGGTAAACTGCCGAAATAAATAAATAAATCTGCATACAGATGACACCGTATCTTGAAACTCCAGATGATCTCCCCAGCAGCTTCATATATATGTTGAATAACATTGGGGACAGTACTGAACTCTGCGGGACCCCACAGTACAATGTCTGTGGGGCCGAGCAGGAGTCCCCTAACAACACTTTCTGGGAGCGACCCTCGAGGAAGGACTAGAGCCACTGCAAGGCAGTACCTCCAAGGCCCATTCCTGCGAGGCATCCCAGAAGGATACCATGGTCAATGGTATTGAAGGCCAATGAGAGGTCCAGCAGAACATAGTGGTTCTCAAGGAGAAAATTCTGACCATTCTTCCCACCTAAAGCCAAGGAAGTATCTGTTGTCAGTAATGGCCTGGATGAGGGCAAAAAAATTGAAACTTAATCCAGACAAGGCAAAGTCAGTCAGAAGGCAGATCAGGTTATAGGGATCTAGCCTGTGCTGGATGGGGTCACACTCCCCCTGAAGGGAGTGGTCCGCAGTTTGGGGGGTCCTCTTGGACTCAGCGTTGAACCTGAAAGCCCAGGTATCTGCGCTGACCAGGAGGGTCTTTGCACAATTAAAACTTGTGCACCAACTGCGCCCATTCCTTGAGAAGCCAGATCTGGCCACGGTGGTACATGCCTTAGTTACATCCCGTCTGGATTACTGTAATGTGCTCTATGTGGAGCTGCCTATGAAGATTGTTTGGAAACTTTTGCTACACAAATATCATATACCTCATCCATCAATGTGAATGGGTACTTGTTCTTGAGGGAAGACAAGAAATCATGGTGGTTTTGGCTAGAATTACAATGGATATTATTGTGGCTGGTGGCAGGAGCGGTTTTCTTTATAACATAAATAACTCCCTGTGATAAAGTCTGAGAATCCCTTTGATAAGGACACTTGACCTAATTAAGTTGATAGTGTTTTCAGAGGCATCTCCTCTTTCTATTTGATGGATATAATGAGTGTTAATCTTGATGGGGCATTGGATTTCCACCAGTTTGTATAGTTCTGTGATGCATGAGTGTATTCACTTTGCCCAGACAAAGGAAGAAACTTGCTCCTAGCTTTCACAGAAGCACAAAAGGGATTTGGCTTTTCTATCTTTCAAGATGGCTTAAGATTGCATTGCTCCCAGCATATTGGGGGGGGGGGGGTGCTAAGCACCAAAGGGCATGGCAGATATGTAAGTGTTATGACCATGGCTAATTGGTACAAGATTTACATATTTCTATGAAGAGAGTGAATGCCAAACGATAATAGCTGGTTAAATGTCATTTCTGAATCTTTTTTTTCTTCTGAAGACTTTAAAATTAGAGAAATGGATGAGATCCACAAGGGAGTATATGTAACTTGTATGTCATTTCTAGGACTGACCTCGTTCCCTGATCCCAACCCCCCCGCACCTATTAGCTTTAAATTAGTTTGATGCCACCTCCCCGCAAATTTGCGTATAGTTTGTGACCTGTTTTATGAACTTGATGACTTTTCACATTTTAAGGTATTTTCCCAATGAGGCCATTACCTGGCATAAAAAGGTCTAGCATGCCAAGAAGACATTTAATTAATTTATATTTTTCTTATTTATATATCCATAGCATATTTACATGCCACCTTTCCAAACTGAACACAAGAAACTCCAAAATGGCTAAATACCCAAAAAGATTAAAACAACTATACAACACAACAGAGGAGGCTTTGGGATCTGGTATTAAATGAAAAACTAGTTTTCTGAGAGGGAAAACTAGGACAAACATGTTTATTGAGAGATGCCAGATGCTCATTGATTTTGTAAGCAGTCTTGCAATACCTCTGATATTATGAGACTGCAGGGGTTTCAGAATAAATATTGAAAAAATTGTTACAGGATTCTTGATACTTTATACTTTGGGAAATGAAGATCAAGATCATTCATTAGTAAAGAGGGCAAGGCTGAAAAACTTAGGTCTTTGAGTCTGTTTTCTAATATAATCTTTCTTGTCATACAGTACAGCAATTGTTTTTTTTTAAAAAAAATGCCTTTTAGAAAAGAAACAATTATGCAAGGCAATGGTTTCAATTGTTAGACTGAATAACCTGTTATCTCTGATCTGTTAGGAAAACAAAGATTTGCCAGTGCATAACAACAGCAGAGCTTTAGAAGTGTTTTCAGTGCCCAAAGATATATACTCTCACATAAAACAACTTGTTTTAGATTATGCACTCAAGAGACAAATATGAAGTAGATTTTGGTAAAGACAACATAGTTGGTTTACTCATTATTATTATTATTATTTCCAGCATTTCTACCCCGCTCTCCTCAACCCCCCCCCCTGGGGGGGGACTCAGAGCGGCCTAACAAAAGGCACAATTTGATGCCAAACATGATAAAATACAATATAAAAACCAAAACATTCAGCAGTTAAAATACATTACAATACAATTAACATTAACACAACATTGGACAATGTTTGAAGAATATATGAGAAAGAAGGAACTTAAGAACAAATAGAGAATAACCTACTTAGAGAAGAATGGAAGTCATATGTATATATCTGTATTCACTGCTTTGTTCTACCCCTTCCTCCATCCTTCCCTACCCCACCTGATCTTCACACCCTTCCCAACAACTATCCACACCCCACCCAACCAACTCCTATTGTGAATTTCTTTCACATCACTATATCTTTATTTCATTTCATGCATCACCAAATATACAAAACCAATAAAAACTATTTTTAAAAAAACACAACATACCCATTCACTTAAGTTAAAAACAGTGTTCCGTCCTTAACAGGAGCCTTGAACCATAGCCATCAACTTACCATTACCAATCCAGTCCAAGTGCTGCATTGTGCTAGTGTGCAAACGCCTAGTCCCATAGCCAAGATTTCACTTTTTTCCTGAATGCCAGGAGGGATAGGGTTGATTGTATGTCGCTCACAATCTTCATGTGTTCAGCATACACAGGTACAAAACTTACCAATCCAGTTTCAGATGTGTTTGAGATAATTATCTGTACCATCTAGCCAGGGCATCTCTCTTATAACAAAACAGCTATTAACAGGTCACATAGTTAAAAGGAGAGAGTCTGGCCTGCATTCCCTTTTCCAATTTCTCAGGAACCATAGGGTAAAGGAAGCTGCATACTAGAACATACATATAGGAAACAGTAGGCAACAGGATCATAGATAAGCCTTACTAGAGAAGCCTTGAAGAAGGCTATCATTTCCAACACATTTGTGTTAATAATTTTGTAGTTGGTATTTTGTGTTGGTATTGGGATTAAATTGGGAGGGGGGGGAATAATTTTTAAAAACCAATACAATGCATTTAATAAGAGCACTGCATGTATCATTAGTAGCATATTTGACAACACCGAATTAACAAAGTGAAGGGGAAATATCGTAAAAAGAGATCGTGGTAGTTAAAATTGAGTCCTAGGAGTTGGGGGGAATTATGTGGCCAAATGTTGCTGATCTGCAACTCAGTTAGCAATGCTGGCTAGAGCTGATGCAATTTTTTTGTTCAACAGCATCTGGGGTTTCTTAATTCCCACCCTTGCATTAGATGATGTAGGAGCAATTTCCACAGCATTCAAATTGTATGCAAATTGTGTCACTGCCAAGAGGCATAAGAGTATAGAACTTCAGAAGGAAAAACCCAAATGCATGAAATAACCATTTATGTTTTCCTTTCTTTCTTTCTTTCTTTCTTTTTTAATTGTTTTATTCTGTAGATAAGAAATAGAACAATCAGAAAAGAAAAGGGGGGGAAAGGAAAAAGGGCACATCTACACCGTAAAGGTAGGTTTGACCCCACTTTAATTGTCATGGTTCAATGCTCTTTGTTAGAGAAGGCAAAAGGCCTTGTAAGACCACAGCTTCCAGAATTCCATAGTATTGAGCCAGGATCATTGAAGCAGTGTCAAATTGAATTAGTTGTACTGTGTAGATGCACCCCATGATATATCCAACACTGTTTAATAAAAAAAAAGTTGAAAGGATTATGAACCAAATACATTATTGTTCAGCAAGGAAACAAAGTGAAAAATATAGTTTGTTTCCCGTATTCCTTCTAATCAAGTATATGAATAGCCAGGCCGGTAGCCAGGATTTTGATTTTGGGGGGGGGGGGGCAGAGTTTGATGGGGGGGGAGTCTGAGTGAGAGAGGATCTACCCTAGCAAACCTTTTGTACCGTTATCCCAATACCCACTTGCATATGGGATATATTGAGCATGGTTATCAGATCATGATATGAATAAACATAACAGTTTAAATAATGTACCAGTAAGGCCTTTTCGCGGACCACCCTGAGAATTTTGAGCCTCTCAAGCCCCCCCACCCCCTTTTCCCGGCTACCTGCCTGTGAATAGCAGTTATTTGCCATGGGCGAAATTCACTGTTGCATGAATGGAAGACAAGCTCACACAATATATGGCTGGGATCATTTTAGTTATTCTCAGCTACAGTAGACTTATTCAATCAATTATTCACTAGCAATTTTACATACAGGTAAACCCAATTGATTCAATTGTTTTATTCTTAGTTGGGACTAACAATAGGCTATAGGTCCATATTTCCCATTTTTGTCGCCTCAGACCATTTCCAATACTTTCTGAATAGTTTTGTCGGAATGTTGATAAGATCTACTAGATACTGTGGTGTGTGTCTTTTGGGGCTAAAATGGGAGAGGAAAATTGCAGATCAACTGTGTGAATGTTGCACTGATCCCAACAAAAAATCTCACTGGGACACAGCTGGAGAGCTAATAATGCCACAACTTTATTAGTAGCAGCTGCATAGAAACTTAGCACTGTCATAAGTGTGTGTCCAGGTGCTGATCAACCAATTTCTTCACCAATACCAAGTCCATGTCCTAGGCAACAGCATGAAAGAGAGGCATAGGCTTCTACATGGATAGATCCTAGTATGTGGTTTCCCTATCACCTGGCAATGTGGCTACTTAGGAAGGGGCGGGGCGCGGGAGGTAGGCGGCGCCAAGGGCAGCGTGTCACGCCAGGCCTGTGACGCGCTGCCCTTGGCGCCGCCTCTCTCTCTCCTTCTCCTCTTCCTCCTCTTTCCCTGGCGCCGTTCCTGGGCTGGGGGTGGGGCCTGGGCAGGCAGGGCCTGGGCTGGGGCGGGGCCTGGGGGGCGGGGCCTGGGCCGCTTATCAATTCTGCCATCATCTGTGATTGCAACATTGATGATCCATACTTTGTTTTTTCCATGATCATGAGGTCACCTGGCAATGTGGTATTGTGCTCTTATCAATTCTGCCATCATCTCTGTCACATCTGATCCATATTTGTTTTCCCAGATCATGTAGTCAGGAGTATGTTCCAAAATTTCAGTCTAATTCTTTTTCAGGTAGTTTGGCATGTTCATTTTGTGTAACTTTTTTCAGGCTTGTGTGCTGATACATCACACAGTCCTAGACACTTGGGAATACCGGATGCGTGATCAAATACAAAAGCCAGCATAGTGATCTTGTTTGCTGTGTATGTATCACATTATTATTATTATTATTACAAACACAACAAGATTAATCCACAGCAAAGAAGCTGGCTGTTGTATTGGAGCACATGTCGGACACTTCCCGAGTGTCTAGGACTGTGTGATGTATCGGCAAATAATGTATGCAGATCCCAGTAAGGTGGCCTTTTGCAGCTGGCAGCTGGTAATTTTGTCAGCGCCAATTGTGTTTAAGTGCAGACCAAGGTCTTTAGGCACTGCACCCAGTGTGCCGATCACCACTGGGACCACCTTTACTGGCTTGTGCCAGAGTCTTTGCAGTTCGATCTTTAAATTCTCATATCGTGTCAGCTTTTCCAGTTGTTTCTCTTCAACCCTGCTGTCGCCTGGGATTGCAACATCGACTATCCATACTTGGTTTTTTAACACGATCGTGAGGTCAGGAGTATTGTGCTCCAAAACTCTGTCAGTCTGAATTCGGAAGTCCCAGAGTAGTTATGACGTGTTCATTTTCTGTAACTTTTTCAGGCTTGTGATCCCACCAGTTCTTTGTCACAGACAGATGGTATTTGTGGCACAAATTCCAATGATTATTATTATTATTTCTTGCCTGCCTCTCCTCATGGCTCCAGGTGGGTTACAAGCTGGGCATGATTCCTGCTGCCCTCTTCCCAAATGCTTGCAAGGAGAACCACTCCAAATTCAGAGAGTCGTTTCAAGGGATTTAAAACACTTAAATAGTAGAAGAGAAGTTAAAACTTTCTTGTGTGAACCACCTTCCACTCACATTAAATTTGTCTTCATTTTTTACACTGATCTTTCTTGGAAAGCTGGGCAACATATAGCAGGGCTTCTCCATTGCAACATCATGTGTAAATTAAAACAAGGGGCTTTAGTTGGGGCCTCCAATGGGACTAGAGACCTCCTAGGAAGCAATGCTACACCAACTGGCTTTCTAGATGTTACAGACAGATTAAAGGCTTTATTTTGTCCCTAACAATTATTGATATTTGAGGTCTTGGTTTCAGTGAAAGTCATCCTCCTTTACCTCCTTTGCTTTCTACAAGCTTGTCAGTCCCAGGTCAGGATGCACATGCTAATTGACTGCCTCGGTAATTTATTTATGGCTAATGACAGAAAGAAAAATGTGGAACGCTCCCAGTCATAGGTCTTCGGTGAAGAACTACTCGTGTTTTAAAGGAATGCCTTTAGTCACCTACCATTACTAATTTAGCTGATCATCATGCATTATATTTAAAGATCATCAACACCCAGCGAAGTGCTGCCTTATTATGGAAGGAAATGTACTGGAGAGGAAAGAATTACATGTACCAGACAACAATTGGAGCTTTCAGGCGTATTGTATTACGAGAACAGGGAAACTGTTCTAGCATTTGAAAGTAGGATGCCGAATAATTATATTCAATTAACTAAAGAGTCCTTGGGCAGGAGCCCAATGGCACACTGTATATGACACGACCCAGGAGAGAGAAAGGAAATAATTTGGTGAGAATTCTTTCTCCCTATGCCACGGATCACAGGGCATTTTAAGCATATCAGGGCAGAACCTCCCTTCAGGACAATCTGGTTTCATACATTTAGGCTTCCCTTTTTCATTGTTTTATGATTAATAGAACAATGATAAATTGGAAACCCACATTTAGAAATCTAGTTTTCTTAGCAATTCTTTTGTTAATGCAATTATTGTTTCAAATAGCTGCACAACACAATAGCAGCCCTATACAAACACAAGGGTGTTCTGTATGTATGCTTTCCTGAGATTGCTGTGCATTTCCCTTACGAGATTTTGACTTTAAAAAAATTAAAACAGATCTTGCAGATCTGTTTTATTCCTTCTAAAATGGATCCTTTACCCTTTGCCTGCCTCATAGCTCGACCATTCATTTCTAAATGACACAAACTGTCACCTCTTAGCAAAGGATACATTATTCACAGGCTATGCCTCTGCAAAGCTAAGCAAAACTGCAGTAAATATAGATGAAAATACAGTGAAAATTCCTCATCCAGCTAGGTTTGCAGCAACCAGAGCTGGCCTGCCAAAATCCTTGCAACAAAAATATTGATGTCCAGTGGGTAATCAAACATTGATAGGACAGGCAGATTACCTTCTCAAAAGAAATTCCATCCATCAGCTATGCTCAGCAGTGAAACTGGGACAGGTTGAAGAGCTTATGATAAGGATTAGAGTGGAAGTGGATGTGTGAAACACTAACTGAGAGCATTTAGATCAGGGGTGCTCATTACGGTGATCGGGAGCACCTAGGTGATCTTTGGCCCTCTTCCAGGAGATCTTTGGGCCTCACCAGCCGGATGGCGCGCTCCTGCCATGCGCGCGCACGTGCGTTCCCGCCGCCGCCTTCGCGGGGCTTCTTTTGCCAAAATGAGGCTTCAGTGGGCGGGCCCTGGCGCTCATCTTGCCACGCATGGTGTGGTGACATGACCGCCTATGGACTGCCACCAGTGGGAGGGGTCCTCCTTCCTGCCAGCCATCCACTTGGGCATCCTTTCTGAGTGACACCCTCGAAAGGAAGGAAGGAAGAGCGCCCCACCGCTGCATCTGTCACTTTGGGGAAGCACCTCTTCCACTCTTCCTTCTCCTGCCCAGGTAAGGAAGCCTCGAGGGAGGGGGGGAGGCTGCCGTGGGGAGGCTCCAGCCTCACGTGGGTCTCTCTCTCGGTTGAGTTTCTTGGCCCAGGCAGCAGCCGGGCGGCCCCTCTTCCCAGCCCTGCGCCTTCCGAGCCGCCACCGAAGCCATATCTGGCCGGAGCGCTGGCGGGTGCACCTATAAATACTCTCCTGCTGCGTGCGTGGGAGGGGCCTGCTGTGCACGCAAGAAGCAGGACGGGATGGGGACTTCCTGCTTCGCGAAAGCACGCAGCAGGAAGGAGGAAGGCAACGAAGACATTAAGAGAGAGAGCGCATGCAGGCAAAAAGGATCCCCTTCCCGGGTGCGCGTGGTGGCGAGTTCGTGGGCAGGCAAGAAAGAATCCCCGCGCAAACGGAAGGCGGCAGTAGGAGTGTGCGCACGCGCGTGCGCGTGCACGCTCACATACACAACAGGTGATCTTTTCAACTTGATTGTTCATATAGTAGCTCGCATGATGAAAAAGTGTGGGCACCCCTGATTTAGATGTTTCACAATGTATTATCACCCTTCTTTCTATGAGCACCATCAATCCCTGGAACCCCTGTTGCTAAGGAACTGGTGGAGTCCTCAGTGGGACAGTGGGTTAAACCCTTGTGCTGACAGGACTGATGACCGACAGGTCAGCGGTTCGAATCCGGGGAAAGTGGGTTGAGATCCCTCTGTCAGCTCCACCTCCCCATACAAAGACATGAGAGAAGCCTCCCAGTTGAACTCCTCTGGATATTTTTTAGCTTGTTCCAGCCTGAAGACCTTGTGATGCATGAGATATATTAAGAGCATTTTCCCCTCTGGCTCCTCCACATGTCCCCACTGGTTCATTGATTCCAACTATGTTTGCGTTGCTTGTGGGTGTGGTCGCCATCACAACCTCTGATATTTGAGCCATGGTGGTGTTATCATTTGAATCCTCTTTTATTATTTTCAAAGTGACATGTCAGAAGCTTTGGAGAGGAAGTTTTTGAGGAAAAATAACTGGGGCTTGAGGGGAAGGTGGTGTGCCATCCCTCTCCTTCAGGCTCTTAGATCCCAAAGAACCAGAATAGCAATGGGGAGTGAGCCTTGGGATTGCCAGAGGCAGTCTTGGGAGTTAATTTTCACCAGCCCAGCAGCTGGAAAAATCTGGACCTTCCAGTAAGGTCCAGGTATTTCCAGGTGTTTTTATTAATTTGTATTACACTGGGAAATCCCAGTATACTCCAGATCAATTGAGGTGTCATTTCTATGCATCAGATAACCCACAACCCACCGCGGGGTTTGGGCCTGTGTAGGAAGGCCCTGAAAGATGACTATATGTTCTCTAAGGTTATTCTTCCTATGAAGTTAAATAAGCCAAATATTAATGTGCATTATCTTAGTTTACAAATCAAAGCTAAAGTGCAATACTAATGGGGAGGGGTGAGATATCTTGGAGATACTCCCAGTCCCTTCTTTGAATTAGCAACTTTAATTAAACCAAAGTAATCTCTAGCTCTTTTTCTTTAGGGAATATAAGGGAAAGCAGGCAAGTGCTCATTAAGAGAAAACAGTTATTTTTAAAGCTTTAAAGCTGCTGGCCAATGTATTTTGGCAAGCACTAGATTTTGTGTGTGTGTGTGTGTGAAGAGAAAGACAGGGAAAGAATGAAAACAATTAGATATCATCGAGACTGCAATTCTATGCATACTTACTGGACCTAAGTTCTTATTGACCTCAATGGGACCTGCTTCTCAGTAGATGTGTATAGCAGTGTTTCTCAACCAGTGTGCCGGGGCACACTAGTGTGCCGTGAGCGATCATTAGGTGTGCCGTGGGAAATTGGAACCTCCAGGAAAGGGGGGGGGGAAGAGTCTAGTGTGTTGAAGTATAAAAATCCTAAGAAACCTACCTCGATAACCCCCCCCCCCCCTCGTTGTCTACTTGGTCTCTCCCTTTCCATGCATTGGGAAGACCTGCCTTCCTTTCCCCAAGTAGAGACCTCCTCTTGCCTCCTGGGGTTCTGTGTGGGAAGTTTGGCCCAGTTCTATTCGTGGGGTTCAGAATGCTCTTTGATTGTAGGAGAACTATAAATCCCAGCAACTACAACTCCCAAATGTCAAGATCTTATTCCCCTGAACTCCATCTGTGTTCATATTTGGGCATATTGAGTATTCATGCCAAGTTTGGTCCTGATCCAACATTGTTTGAGTCTACAGTGCTCTCTGGATATAGGTGAACTACAACTCCAAAACCCAAGGTCAATGCCCACCAAACTCTTATAGCATTTCCTCTTGGTTATGGGAGTTATGTGTGGGAAGTTTGTGTCTTTCTGCCATTCCTGCCAGGATATCTAGGTTGAGTTCATTGAAACAGGCCCAGGTTTCACACTGAGTGTATAAATACATTAAAAAACATATTAATTGTATGTATTACTGTGTTAGAGTGTCATTTTGTGTCATTTTGATTGGTGGTGTGCCCCAGGATTTTGCAAATGTAAAAAGTGTGCCGCGGCTCAAAAAAGGTTGGGAAACACTGGTGTATAGGGTTTATCATTTTGTTGGTGAATTACAATGGTGTAGACTGGACATGTTACTGTAATTCCCTTTTTTGCTCATTGCAGGGGACAGGAATCCCAACTGGCTGAACAATGACAAACTTCTCCCCTGCAAACCCACTGTGTCTAAGTGGCAGCACCTCAAACCTAGCCATTTCCTGGCCAGTGGAAAGCAAAGAGAAGAACAGAGTACCTTCACCACTGTAAATGCCTGTCTCTGTTTGTCCTGCTCTAAGGAAAATAGCTGGATGACTGTCTGCTGCCATTCTCACTGCTGCTCTCCATTGACTGGGGAATGGTCAGATTTCAAAGGCTGATCTGAGAAAGGATGGGGTTGCAGAGGGAGGGGATGTTAGACAGGAGCTATGCCTTCTAGCTATACAATATCTGCCAATGCAAGATTTTGATGTATTTTTTTTCAGTCTGCCTGTATGCGGTGGTGCAACAAGTTAAACTGCTAAGTTGAAGAACTTGCTGACTGGAAGGTCGGCAGTTCGAATCCGCAGGTTGGAGTGAGCCCCCGTTGTTAGTCCCAACTTCTGTCCACCTAGCAGTTTGAAAATATGCAAATGTGAGTAGATCAATAGATTCGGCAGGAAAGTAGATTCGGCAGGAAAGTAATGGTGCTCCATGCAGTCATGCCAGCCACACGACCTAGGAGGCGTCTACAGTCAATGCAGACTCTTTGGCTTAGAAATGGAGATGAGCACCACCATCCAGAGTGGACTCGACTAGACTTAATGTCAAGGGGAAAGCTTTACCTTTATTTTATGCCACCTTACTCCCTCCGGAGCCCTTGCTTATCTCAAAGAGGCTCTTGAACCGAAATTAATTTTCACAATCATTAGGAAAAGAGAAGGCAAAAATGGTGATACGATGCATTGGTCTATAGCTGAAGACTGCTATTGACTATGGACTGGGGAAATTGACTAATGCACATTGGGGGAATTAGATTACCACTACATAGTGAAACCTTCCAGCATTTTTCAGGTGTTCATAAACCAGGTACATTTACTGAGTTTGTGGTGCAGGAATTTTCATGGAGTAGTATGTCAAGAATAACTTGTAGTTTTTCTAGAGCCTACAGTGATGGGTAAGGAAAACCTGCAAAATCTTCTGACCCTGAGCAGTCTGTATCTCCTGTCTTTACTTGCTTCAAGTTTGCCACATGGTATGATCTATTATTTTCTGTTGTTGTGACGTGGTTACTTCTGGTGTATAGTACCAAGTCTTTAAATTAAAGACCGGGGAATCCTTTTCACTTTGTTTAAAATATTAGATTACTTTGCCCCTCCTACAGTCTTTCATCTGTGGCAAACAACATTAATCCATGTATTATGTTTTTAAAAAGTTGAAATCCAAGTCAAATGGGTTTTCGTTCAAGTCAATCATAGAAGACAAACGCCTACTCCAATATAAGTATGTTGGCTGAGGATACTCCAAAGAAGTTTAGAAGATGATAAATGGCTTTTAATCTCAAACTAAATTATATGAAGGAGAATCCTTTGCTGAAAAAGAATTTAAATGATGATACATTTCCTGACCAAAACTTTAGCTTACAGAAATCAATCAGGTCATCACTTTTCATGAAGGAGGCCATCAATTTTGCTTGTGCCTTGCTTTTATTTGATTACAATAATCTAGTTACTGTAGTAAAATGAATGTTTAGGTCATAATTAAAAACAACTCCTCAAACAGTTATTAAAATGACACAAATGTGTCTCATGCCATTGGTTCCACAGGTCCAGTGGGTCCTGAGAACTCCACAGTCAATGGAGCAGGATTGTTCTTCAGTCCTCTTCATGGCAAATTCTAACCCATCAAGTAGCTCCAACTAATAGGCTAAGAGTGACATATCTGCCATTTCTAGAACCTTCCATCTCTTGAACAACATGTAGGAACAATGCTCGGGACTGGACCAATTATTTTACTGCTTGAAGCAGGGCAACAAATGAGTCCACCCAAGGTAAAGTGCAGAATTGCCAGAGCAGGCAAAACTATTTTGACACATGAGGTAGAAAATCTGAGACACATACACCTACTGTTGCGCTCCAAGCCTGGAAACACCTATGACCACTGCACCAGCAAACAGTTTATTGTAAAAACATTTTAAAAGCATATAAAATCAGGAATAACAAATATATATGTGTGTACATATCCAAAAAGGTTTAACAGCAGGTGATAACCAGACAATAATCCAAATGTCTCATAAAGTTTCAGAGGTGACAAAGTCCAGGAACAGCCAGAAATCACAGATACAGCATAAGTCCACAATCCAGAAGGTATAACTAGTACCTTGACAAAAGTACATGAGTAGGAACATAAAAAAACATCCAGGATATATTAAATCCAAAATCAAAGCTTGACTTGAACCAGGAACAAGAGAACTCAGGCTTAGCTTCTTACCCTATCCCAGCGTTGCTTGAACTGACCTTAAGGTAAACAACGTATTTAATACACACCCATGAAATCATTATGTTTTCCATGAATTTCCTTCACAATTTTCCCACATAATCTCTCTGAACAATGCAATCTATTTTCAGCACTGATTTGTAAACAAAGACTTTTGTTATCTCCATAGTTCCACGTGGGTTCTCCTGGGAGCCCTTCTTATCCCTCATCTCTTCACTTGATTCCTTATCTGCTGTTGCTACTTCTGACTTCCCCTGAATGCCCTTGAGGCCCTGCACTTTCCAAGCCAGTTTTCTCACAGAGAGAGCCATCCTTTCCCAGACTTGAGAGTCCATCACTTTGTGCCACAAGGAAGCTCACAATGCTCTCTAAATCATCAGTTAAATTAACAACCTCTGGTTGATCTACAACACTTACTGTAATATAGAAAATGAAATCATTAGCAATTTCTTGCTTTTTTGTAACAAGCAAAGACTGGTATTCTGTTAGTGACCGATGCACACATAAATTTCCCTTACAACTATGTACATCCTTTTTGGGCACTATGGAAATTAATATTTTCTTCCTCCCACTGCAACACTGCATCCTCTCAAATGTATGGTACAGTCTTTGAAGCCCCATTCTGAGATAAGCTAAATATCTGGCTATGTTCTTGTAGCTACAAAATAATGACAGTGACACTGAGTCCTCTGGAGGAAACTGGAGAATCTTTGCAGTGATGTCATCCTTTTGCATCTGGGCAGACATTTCTTTGATACATTCTATTTCCAATGAAGCATGAGAGGCTCTACAGTAAGTCTGGGGAGTGGTGTAGCTCAGTTTAGCATAGGTATGTATATAGAACTACTGCATTATACAATACAAGATTGCACCTACTCTGTGTTCACAGGAGAGGAGAGAAACTCCTGCATATGCTATTATTGCCCTCCAATTTAACATGGTTAACATGGCCTTCCCTCCAATAACTCATGTACTGCAAAATCTCATGCAGTTAAACCTTTCCTCCCTCCCTAATCAATGGAAGACTGTAGTGACAGAGATGGAAATCCCCTGGAAACAACTTGACATGCAGTAACTCACACTAGAAGATCTGAGAGGAGGACATGTTTTGATGACTGGATTGCTACACTAGGATCTAGACAAGAGAATATGATTATTTTCCACAGCTGGATTATACCACCATTTTGCCGAATTGACCAATCATATTCTAATAGGTCATTTAAGGATACAATTTAAACAAAATGGGTTCTTCACTTACTATGGTACAATAGACATGCTTTTGTCCACATGCTATTGACCTCTCCTTTTGATAATATAGTTGTAAAAATCTAATGCAAGTATTAAAATTCTAATTTTATAGCATTTGGGTGCCCTTTAAATCAAGATGAGAAATGTGGGTCCCTTTCAATGAATCTGGACAGTGATTCCTATCATCCATCACAGCTGGCTGAAGATAATGGGAATTGTAGTGCAAACCTGTGTGGCGTCATGTTTCCTTTCCCAGCTCTGGGTGTTACAGGATCAGAATACCAAAGACATTCTGCTACCTATTCTGATGAGTGGAGGTAATCAAGTGAATTAACCTGCTTGTTAGAGCAGAAGATTGTATGGAAAGGATCTATATAATTAGTTCCATCCACCTAGGTGAGACTGGTAAACCACCCTGCAGTTGGTCCCATGGATATGGCAATAAATGTAAATAGTACAGCACTATGGATAAACCCAAAGGAATGTGGCTAGCAGCTCCAAAAGGGCAGCCAAAGGTCTATGAGGAGTGAGTTTGATATAAGAGGCAACCATTTTTTTTGCCATAACGCCACAACTCTTTGTCTTTGCAATTTATGATGTTGAATAAAGTGATTTCATACACTGGTGGCATTTACAGGAGCATTTTAAAGAAAATGGATCACTCACAAATTTTAATCTGATATATCATCACTTTAGATTCCATTAGAAGTGCCAGTTTTGTTTTTACCCTTCTGGTAGAAGCTGTGATGTGTAAGAGACAACTGGAGCTCTTTAACAAGCAATTGGCTGTGAATCTCAAGAGACAGCTTGGGTTCCTGGAATCTTTTCTCTCTCTCTTCATTCATGGTCATAAATCCTTTGAATGCCTTGTTATAATCTTCATGGCTCTGTCAGTATAAAATGCAGGTAGAAGACACCCATCGATTTCACTTACCCTTGAAATATATTCTCAGAATTGACATTGCAAGGCTCTGTTGAGCTACTCTTGAGCAAGTAATTCCTAAATTGTTAATAACATCACAGTTATTGGCACTTTAAGGATGCCAGCGATACGTTGTTGTATTTATTGTTGCTCTGTATGGAAAATATATTGACTTTTATCTTGAAAAGCGAAATTTTGCCCTATCTTTTAAAACCTAACTCTATCAAGAGATAAGAGACACAGGAGGGTAGCTGCCGCACATCCAATACTGTCTCAGGAGCACGCCTCTTTCATGCTGCCTTTGTTCTTCTCTCCACTGAGCTTTCGTTGTATATGCAAATGAGCCTTATGCTGTCCCACAACATCTGTCTCCTTATGAAGATCAAGAACACCCTACTACAAGCACAGGTGGATTTGGTGGGTGAGATAGGGTGTTTTATAAATCAAAATGTTTGAATAGCACACCAATGATAGATAAAGGTTGGGATAATACGCGATTCCATTTGAGTTTCACTTTCCACAGAGGGGGCTGCTCCTTGATGGAAATATGTTATATAACTGTGAGTTAATTAGCTGCTTTAAGTCTCTTCTAAGAGAAAAGACGCAAGAAATAAAATTATTATTATTTCATGGGGATTTACATTCCCATGCATTAATAATTCCCTGTATTCCAGCACATATAGAGAGTGTTAGACTGGGCATAGCCGTAAAAATAGGTTTATGCTCTGTAAATTTGTCTCTCTTCGGTACGAAGATTCAGGAAGGACTCAAACGTTGATGACTAAAAAGGCCAATCTGAGATAGGCAAGTTAATTTGTACATTGAAGGCTAAACTGACACCAAAAGAAGGGGGATGGTGGGGAGCCCCTGACCCTGGCTGAACTTCTAAGAGCAGATGCTATAACGTGGAACACTGCATGCAGACACAGTGACTCAGCCTTGAAGTGGCAATTAAATTCTAGATCTTCAAAATTTTACCATTTCGTGAACTATAGTTCCCAGAAGTCCCCCCGGCTAGCATGGCCACAGACTTGAGAGGGTTTTTGGGCTGGTAAAGCTGATTGATTGGCAACTGTATTCCAAAAAAAGGAGCTTTTCCAAATTATGTAACATTCACATATTAAGAAATAGGTCTTTAATAGGTCATATATATATATATATACACACACACACACACACACACATACAGATTTGCACCATTGTGTGAATTTTTTACAACTTGCTTTGATATTTTTTATTTTGTAATACTTGACTGATTAATATTTCTTTATGGAGTAAAGAGTACACAGTTTAAACACTCCTAAAGCTCCAAGGTAGGAAAGTTAGGACTAATAAAGGGAAATATTTCTTCACCCAGAGGGTCATTGGGTTATGGAACTCACTTCCAGAGGAGGTTGTGACAGCGGTCAGCCTGGACAGCTTCAAGGCAGGATTAGACAGATTCATGGATACCAAGGGAATCAGTAGCTACTGAAATGGACATCCAAGTGCCACCTCTGTGTTGATGGAGGCAGGCAGGATTTCCCCGGTACTGGTTGTGGGGGTCGGGAGCAGGTGAGGGTTTTGCCTCCTTTCTGCTAGAGATCCCTGTGTACAACTAGTGGGCCACTGTGTGACACAGAATGCTGGACTAGATGGGCTGAGGCCCGATTCAGCATGGCTCTTCTTATGTTCTTATGTTCTTATGTAACTGTATTCCAAAAAAAGGAGCTTTTCCAAATTATGTAACCTTCACATATTAAGAAATAGGTCTTTAATAGGTCATATATATATATATATATACACACACACATACAGATTTGCACCATTGTGTGCATTTTTTACAACTTGCTTTGATATTTTTTATTTTGTAATACTTGACTGATTAATATTTCTTTATGGAGTAAAGAGTACACAGTTTAAAAGAGGTCAAAGTCTTCTAATAAACTTTCTAAATACTTTTAATTTGCTGATATGCAGTAGAAAAAATCCATTCAAATGCACTATAAGAAATTGCACTGGAACATCAGTGCCACTGCCTACACTTAATCGAAACGGAGTAATAACTGAATTGATTTAAATATCGAATTTGTGAAAGAACAATTTATGGTACAATAGTTTGTATGTGTGTGTGTTTTTCAAATTCAGCACCCAAAAATAGGTTCAAAACAGCTACAGTAGTAGGAAAAGTGTTGTTTTTTTTCATTGCAAGGCTATTTATATTGACTATCTGACACTGTTTTTCTTGACAAAGGGATCCCAAGTTGACGGCTTTCTTGCCCTTTGAACTTGTTGCTGCGTGTCTTCAAGTCATTTCCAACTTAAGCCTAAGGGTTTTCCAAGTCTGAGCATGTGTTATTTGCCAAAGTCATCCAGTGGGTTTCCATGGCTGAACAGGAAATCAAACTCTGGTCTCCAAAGTCATAACCCAATGCTCAAACCATGACATCATGCTTGGCTTGCCTGTGGCTATTTCCTACCTGTGAATAGCAAGAGATAAAATAGGACGTATGCATGTTTATGTTTGAGTGTTTGTGTGTGTGTCTTGAAACCTCTTGCTGAGATACAGTACATGAAAATGAATTTTACTTTTGTTCTACATCTGCCTCTGTACATGTATTGGCAGATCACTTAACAGCCAGGGTCAAAGAGAATTCTAAGCACTCTTGAGAGAGTTCTAAATGGAAAGGTCCAAACACTACATGACAAGATTTAAAAGGACTTGCCAATGCCTCTCTCTGAGCTTTTTAAAAATTCTTGACACAAACATTATATTGAAACTCCCCTAGAGTTTCAGCAGTTAAGATATTCACAAGATGTGGGGAAGGACTAAGGGCCCTTACACACTACCATATTACCCAGAATATCAAGGCGGAAAATATCACAATATCTGCTTTGAACTGGGTTATCTGAGTCCACACTGCCATATATTCCAATTCAAAGCAAATATTGTGGGATTGTCTGCCTTGATATTCTGGGTTATATGGCTGTGTGGAAGAGCCATAAGAAAGACTTGTCTTTTGAGATAGAGAGAGAGTGAGAGATAGAAAAAAGAAAGAGAAAGACCTTAAAAGAGAACACTGCATTTTTCTCAACTAAGCAAATATAGAAAACAGAGACGTGATTTGATGAAGGAAAAATCACTCTCATCCCACAAGAGAAATCAACACTCGTTTGACTGGTGGAAAAGCACATCTGGATGAGCATGATTAGCTGCTTATGATGCTTGCCTCCGTCCATTAAATTTGATGGATGCACCTGCCGATGCAGATGCAGATGTGTTTTCTCACCCAGGATTGCAGTCGCAAGGAGCAACCTTGAGCTTCTTCTTGTTTCTCAAAGGCACAACTACTACTCGACGTCTATAGAAGAATGGCAGGCAGGGCCGGTTCGTCCATTAGGGCGGAGGAAGCAGGCGCGTAGGGCGACGTCACCGGGAGGGGCGATGTCACCCGGGGGGGCGCTGCCGCGCCGGCTCCCGCCGCCCGCAGCGCCTGCGCTGCCCACGGCGCCCGTGGTGCGCTGCCCCGCAGCGCGCCGGCCAGGCCTCCACAGCCGGCCCCGCAGCTGCCGCTGCGTGCGCCGTGCCTGTGATAGGCAGCCCCGGGGGGCTCCGGCCGTGCTTCCGCATGCGTGGACCTTTTTGCGCATGCGTGAAAAGGTCGGCGCATGCGTACTGGCTCCCACTTTGGAGCCAGTGCGCGTGCGCAGATTGGCGCACGCGCACTGGAGGGGCACAAAAAAATTGCGTACCCCCCGGGAAAAGCTTGGTCCGCCCCTGATGGCAGGATGTGTCTACTGTTGGATAAGCAGAGTTTGGTAATTCCTGTTGCTGAGACACAGCTTCATTGAAAATGACTGCTACTGACCAATTCCTATGGGGGAGAGTCATAGTCCAGGGGGATCCATGCTTTCCATATAGAATAGCCAGTCTTCATCATCTTCAATCAGGGTAAGGAAATGGCCCTGTTTGAAGCCCATGGGAAAGTGAGTTAGTCACTGCAGAGCAAGAGTGCGGAGCTGTTAACTTGTGGGTTGGATATAGGTGATGGCACCTTTGAGCCCAGCCCAATAACCCCTGTCCATTGCCACCATCTGCCCAACAATTAGGCTTAGGGGAAAAGTAAAGCTTCAAAGCTCTCCTAAATCAAAGATTAGTCTACAATATGGTGACCAAAAGACAGAAACAATTCTTGTTGTGTATTTCAAGTCGTTTCTGAGATAAGGTGACCCCAAGATGAAACACTATCATGGCATTTTTGGGAAGATTTCTTCAAAGGGAGTTTCCATGGCTTTCCTCTAATTTGCCCCATATTACCCAATGGTATTTCCATGGCCAAATAGGAATTTGAATCCTTTTCTCCCACCTTTTCTTGCCACCATAGCAGCATACACTGATTCCTCTCCTTTTGCACCATTGAGCCCTGCTAGAAGTAGCTCTATGTAGAGGGATGGGAGCTGAGGGACTCTGTGGGGCAAATGAAGAGGAATCAGCATATACTGCCAATTTTGATCAATGTGGTGAGGTCAAAAGGCAGAAACAAGGTGATCAGTTGGGGAAGGCAAACGGTAGCAGGATGCACACATAGCATCATATCATAGGGACTGACCAAAGGTGACAGTTCAACTGCAATGCCAGTTTGCCTGTTTTGTGTGACAAAGTCGGTAGTCCAGTATCCAAAGCACTACATGCGAATGGCTTTCATGGGCAGAAAACCTTGTGCCTTCTCCCCATAGTACCCTGATCAAACAAAAATGGCACTTTCTTTCTCATTTCTCCTACCCTAGGCATCTACTTCGCTAAATTATTTTCCTTCCCACCATCCTGCCCCCTGCCAAATAACATTTTGCTAAGTGCTTATTTCATGCTTGGTGCCAGTGTTTCTGCATGCAAACCTCTGCTACACACACACACACACACACACACACACACACACAGCTGCTACTGCCATTGCTGATCAGGCAGCAACCTCCTCCAAATTGCAGGCTGACACATCAATGGCCCGAACCTCCCTCCACCCAGCTGAAAAGAGCCAGTTGTTTGCCTAATTCAAGGCAGATTGTGCTAATGACTAGCTTAATTATTTTTTCTGCCAGGAATAGGTGGTAATCACTCAGCAGTGCTGAATGTAAATTAATGTGAGGTTTGAGAATGGCAGAGGGCCTCATTTGGAGAATTCTGTGCTTCCATAGCTGGAGAGAAGGAGCAGGGTGGGAGGGTGGAAGTATGTCAAACTCAAGAAAATCTTCTCGTATAAAACTCCGTTAGAGAAGCCAGTGTTCATATGCGCAGAAAACTTGGGCTAAGCTATTATGTAGTTAGAGGATTTAATTTCCTGAAAGGTGGTGTCTTCCTGTCTTGGGACACTCTGCCAAGGAACTGATTGCCTTGCTGTGAAAAATTGACCAGTGGTCAGTTCTCCAAGACACAAGGAAGAAATTTGTATTCAGAAAGAGCCATTTTGTCTTCCCCGTAGTGTTTGGTTTGTTTTTTATGTATTACTCTCTGTTCCTTAGAGGGGAGGAGGCCCTTTTTTAATTTGTTTACAAGAAATGGCAGAGAAGAAAGGGTTTTTAAAACCCTGAGACTGCGCTGTTACATTATCCTGTCCCTCCTACCTAGAATAAGGACACAAAGGAAAAGCTGTCAGCTGTGGAGGACGGCGAGTGGTGTGTGGGTTTTAAAGCTGGCATAATGGATTAGAGAAAGCAAGGTTAATAATGGAGCTGCCCTTGAAAAAGAACATAATTTTGCTCAGTTTGAAATGTGACTGACTTGCAGAATACAGCAGGTTAGCTTATATGACTCTTAAAGACCGAAATGTTGCATGGATTATTATCACTTGTGTAAAATAGACTTATTCTGTCATTAACCATATCTCAATTTGGACTTGCCCTTCTTACATTTATTTCGTGAACAGGAGAGTCCTTTTAGATTTAAGGAATTGAGAAGAAAAAAAGAGATTTCTATCATGAGGATAAAGAGGGATTCCCAGGAAGACATACAAAGGTCTATTTTTAGATAAGATCACTAATTGCTTCAAAATTTTAAAAGGATGGTATTTTAATAATTTGTTCTGGGAATACATTTTAAATAAGGTGGTTTTGGTATCTACTAATCTTGGGTCCTCCATGTGTTTTGAACTTCAACTCCCAGATATCCCAGCCAACTTAACAGCTGATAGGAATTGTGAAAGCTGAAGTCCAAAACACCTGGAGAGTCAAAGGTTGGGAACCACTGCACGTGTTTGGTTCCAGAACCTCATCTGGATACCAAAATATATGGATGGTCAAGTCCCATTTTATGCAATGGCATAGTAAAATAATGTCTCCTATATAAAATGGCAAAAACAAGGTTTGCTTTTGGAAGCCTTTTTGGGGAGAGGAGGGATTAATATTTTCTAGGAATTGATAGTTGAATCTGTGGATGCAGAATCTGTGGATATGGAGGGAGGGCTGTATCTTAAAGCAATGTATTATCAACACAGATCAGTCATTCCTCATTGATATCTACTAATATTCGATGCCTGTTTTTCATAATTTGCAATTAACTGATAAGGAATCTAATTTCACGTTATAGACAAACAGTTGATAATTACCTGCTTTATTTGTTCATGACCAATCCCATGTCCTCAGCAATTTGTCATGGGCAAACAGAACTATCAAGTCTCTTTCCACAGACGTTGACCTTTTTTCACCCCCAAATTTATTCTATGTGGAATATTCCACATGAACTTTCGCTATCTCAAATCTATAGGCATACAGTGGACTTTGGGTATCCGCCAGGGTTTGACATCACAATCTGCTCCTGATGTTTGTTTTACAGGGAGAATGGGGCTTCTCCATCTACTGCTTCCAATTACTGTATATAATTTATTTGATTTTTATATTGGCCATCAGGTGATACCCAGGTATATTATAATCCCTCTGGTTGTTTGAAGAATTTGTTTTCATTTGGCAAAGTGCTGGCCTTTCAGAATTCAATCAGTTGCTCTGTCTTCATTTCCTAATCCTAAACCAAATTTTCCTACAATGCTGCTATGTAGGAAGTTCTATCTAAAAGGGACCCATTGACTCAGACCATTAGGTCTGCAGTCATGTAAATGGTCTACTCTAGCTGGGACTAGCAATTGGATATAAGCAAATATGTAGGTTATATAAGACATAAACAATTCTCTCTAATATACTGTCCACAAGATAAATCAATTTTCAAAGAAACCACTTAATAAAAGACATGGAATACAAAAAGATAAATGGCACATTTTGAACAGCTACCCAAAAAGTCTTCTTATTTATCCTGTTACTGACCTCATCTCTTGTAAGTTGGTTTAAATTTCTGAAAGTGATACTAAGATAAACTCAGAGCAAAAGAAGAAGACCAAACATTCATAACTTTTTGTGGACGCTAGAACTGGGTGGGGAGAATTGAGCCCTCTGAAATCCAGGCCAAGGTTAAGCCATCCAAAAATATTAGAAACTAAGGATCAGGACCAGCAAGATGTTGGTAAATCCTCAGAAATGCCACATAGCAAAAGTATACTGATTGATAGCCATTTTTGCTTTCACTTTATAGGCTCTTTCCTCAATATATTAATTGTATACTTTAAACAAGTTTATAATATTTCATTTATTTATGTATTGCTTCTCATTGCCGTAATAGTACTCACATTGCTAAGTGCTTTAACTGATAGCATTGTTATTGTGTTGTTGAAGACTTTCACAGCCAGAATCACTGGGGTGTTGAGTGGCTTCGGGCCTGCATGGTCGTGTTCTAGCAGCATTTTCTCCAGTATCTGTGGCTGGCATCTTCAGAGGATCTGATCATATGAAGCAGGTGAAACGTCAGGAGAAAATGGTGCTAGAACATGGCCTTACAGCCCGGAAACCACACAACACTCCATTGTTATTGTTTGTGGCATTTTGTTGATTACTTTTATGTTTGTCTTATAAACATATGCAAAAGTCCTAATTTCCTGCTTACTCACCTTGAATCCCCACATTTAAAACACAGTTCTGGGATCCCCACCTTTTTTCTTTCATTTGCCCCCTGTCATTTGGGTCTTAAGCCACTCTCCCTCCAACATCTTCCTGGTTGCTTTGTATCCCATGTGATCATGTTTCTGCCTCTCAATTATACTGTTGGATGTCCCCATCAATTTGCCCAAGAGTTTCTCAAGACTATCTCATTAAATCCAGCAATTATTAAACACCTGTTTTTGGAGAGTTTAGCAAGGCTTGCAAAGACCATAAAGCTCAATTACTGTAACCATATACGCTTTTCCATTTTCTTGAGACAATTTGATGGTGCCTTATTTGCCACAGCAGAAGTGAATCTTAATGGGTTTCCAGAACACACAGCATTTGGGCTGTCATGCACTCATTTGTTTTGCTAATTGAGATGTCATTTTTTAAATTAGCTGGTGTCTGTGCAGTGCTGTGAGATCCTTAGAAGGAAACAAAATGTTAATACCAATAAATATCTTTGTGGATGGATTCATAGACAGAGCAGAATCTGGTTCCAGAAGCTATTCTGAGCTTTAAGAAGGAAGCATTGCCTTAAATCCTCTCCCAAATGACCTCTAAAACTATTGTTGTAGGATTAATGAGTAAACATTATTTAAACAAAGAATTAGCAAATGTGTTCTTTTTAGAAATAATGTATGGAAACATGACTCATCATATATTTAATGTAACATACTCTCACTCTCTCTGGCATTACTTCGCGAACGAAGATTCTTAGGAAGGACTCATCCCACGCTTTTTACAAGTGTGTTGATGACTTAAAAGGTCAATCTGAGATAGGCAAGTCCAGTTGCAGAAAGCGCAGCAGAAAGTCTCCTTAGGTGATGTTGTATCCAAGTTGCGGTTCTTTCTGCATTGTCGTTTCTCTTCAAGACCTGTTTGGCATGTCTTCTCGAAAGAGGCTGCAGCATTGTGGATAGTGCATCTCCATGCCTCCCGATGCGAGGCCAGGGTGGACCATTGTTGGTGATCAATCTGGCCGAGCCTGAGATGTTGTTTCAGGGAGTCTTTATATCTCTTTTTGGGGGTGCCTCTCTTGCGCTGACCAGTGGCGAGTTCACCATAGAGTAGTATCTTGGGAGGTGGTGGTCTTCCATCCTAGAGACGTGCCTTGCCCAGCGCAGCTGTGTTTTCAATAGCATGGCCTCAATGCTGGTAATCCCTGCTTGCTCAAGGACAGCAACATTCATTACATAGTCCAGTGTACATTTAGGATTGAGCAAAGACAGCGCTGATGAAAGCGTTTGAGGAGTCGTAGGTGTTGGCAATAGGTGACCCATGTTTCAGACCCATAAAGGAGAATAGACAGTATGATAGCTCTGTACACACTGATTTTGGTGCTTTGCCTCAGGTGCTTGTTGCTCCAGACTCTTTTGTGAAGCCTTCCGAATGCACTATATGCCTTTGCTAATCTGTGATCTATCTCTTTATCAATCTTGGCATCTGAAGAGATGATGCTTCCCAGGTAGGTGAACTGCTGAATGGACTTAAGCACAGATTTGCCTATGCTGACGTGGGGATGATGGTGTTCTTCCTGTGGTGTGGGCTGGTAGAGAACTTCATTTTCTTCACGCTGACTTCCAGTCCAAACAGTTCTTCAGCTGTTGCAAAGCAGGATGTTAGGCGCTGCAGGACTGCTTCTGAATGGGCGACAAGGGCAGCATCGTCTGCAAAAAGCAGTTCGCGGACTAGATAGCTTAGAGTCTTCGTGCGAGCCGTTGGGTGGCTTAAGTTGAACAAGCTGCCATCAGTACGATAGCATATATATATGCTGTCTTCTTCAAGATCTGTTGTAGCCCTTTGGAGCATCATGCTGAATAAGATTGCAAATAGGGTTGATGCAAGAACACAACCTTGCTTCACTCCATTAGTTATTAGAAAGGGCTCCAAGAGAGCATCGCCATATCTGACTTGACCGTGCTGGCCCTCATGTAGCAGGATAATCATTTTGAGGAATTTGGAGGGACATCCTAGTCGTTCCAGAATCTGCCACAGACATTTTCTGCTCACAGTGTCAAAGGCTTTGGTGAGGTTGACAAATGTTACATAGAGTCCTTTGTTCTGCTCTCTACATTTCTCTTGCAGCTGTCTAAGGGCAAATACCATATCTGTGGTGCTCCTGTTAGCTCTGAAGCCACATTAGCTTTCAGGGAGAAGTTATTCTGCAATAGCAGGAACTGATCTGTTCAGGAGTATCCTTGCAATGATTTTTCCAGCAATGGAGAGCAGTGTTATATCTCGATAGTTTGAGCAATCAGATTTTGTTCCATTTTTCTTATGCAGGGTGATGATAACTCTATCTCGGAGATCTGATGGCAGTTTACCTTTTTCCTAGCAACTCAAAAGGAGCTCGTGGAATTTAGCATGAAGTACATGACCTCCCTGTTTCTAAACTTCAGGTGGAATTCCATCGATCCCGGCTGCCTTGCTATTTTTTATCTGCTGTATGGCCTTAAGGGTCTCTTCCAGAATGGGAGCTGTGTCCAGTTCATTTTTCATTGGTTGTTTATTATGTGCTGGATAGCTGAACCTTGGACTATTCGGTTGGCATTTAAGAGACTCTGAAAATGTTCAGCCCATCGGTTCAGGATGGAGGCTTTATCTGTAATTAGTGTTTGACCATCTGTACTCTCTAGCCTTTTGTCAACCATCCTAAGTGAAGGAAAACTCTGATTTCAAACCTGGACAGATCGTGCTCGTTTAACCCTGTAAAGTCAACCATCTAGAGAAGGAAATTCGAACCAAACCTTCGATCTGAGGACCTCACTGCCACCATCCCAGCTTGCTAGGTCCCGGCAGACAAACCTTTGGTTTAAAGAGTGAGGCCAGTTCTGTGCACGCTGTGCTCCACCAGAAAAATCCATTGCAGAGGCTCGAAGGACACATCCAACCTCCAAATCATCAACGAGCTTGTAGAAAGCATGGGATGAGTCCTTCCTGAATCTTTGTTCACAAAGAAAAACCAAGGAGGACTGTATAAGAGGCTTTGGACCTGATAAATAGGTCCAAACACTGCTTTGAGAGCTTTGTAAAATCCTCTGTGATCACCCAGATCTGCACAACATTGTGTCTTTTCTGCTAAATTGATCCACCACTTCTTCTGAATGTCTTAGAGTTTTTGTTGGTGTTTACTACATGCGAGATGGAAGGCTGCTTTTCTTTCATGGCAAAATGGCTGGGCAAGGTATATCTGGTGAGCAGTTCTCTTCTTTGCCAACAGCTCCTGGATCTCTTGGTTGTTTTCATCAAACCAGTTTTGGTTTTTCTTGACAGAGAATCCTGTCAGCAGACTGCATGATACTGTTTATCATATGTTGCCAAAGCCCTGTAGGAGAAAAATCTGTAGGGTGGTCTTCAAGATTTGCCTCATCACTTAGCAAAATAGTGTAGCTAGCTACACCCTTGTTATTCCTAGAAAAAGCATATAATTGGCTGTCCATATCCACAGATTCCTCTTTCATGCATTAAATCAACTACAGCTTAAAAACATTCTACCAAAAAGAAAAGCCTCACATTGGCATTTTTGATAAGGGACCCACATTAATTGCACTCTTGTATATAATGGGACTTGAGTATCCATAGAATTTAGTATCCAGGATAGGTCCTGAAACCAAATCGCAGAGGATACCAAGGGCCCACTGTATTAAAGGTATTGTTGTTACTTATAACACATCATTTCAATTCTCTGCTTCCTTTGTTCTGCCTACGTTCCCTCCTAATTTCCCTTGTCCTCATATTCTTAGTGTCATCATACAGCCCACAAGTTACTTTAAAATTCCCTCAACTAACTATGCACTATTCCATTTTGTTTTGATTTTAATTGATGTTGATCTCACTGATTGATGAAAAGGCAATTAAATGAATTAAATTCTGGAGCAAGTTCTAGATGGTAATTTGGAAAATAATAGAAGGTGACCCCTGATTTGCTTCGTTCTCTTGCATTTCTAAAACTGCTTCCATTTCTAGAGGATTGTGTTGTGGCCTAAATACCCTAAAGGAACCAGGTTCTGTCTGATGAGCTACTTTCGCACCATATAGACCTCCAGGACCCCTCCTGAAAGGACGTGTCTGAGGGTTTGCCAGACCAGGGGCCCTTGGTCAGGCCATCGTTCAATACCAATCTGATTTCCTTGTAATTCAAGCAGAAGGCTCAGCATATCAGAAGGCTGAGTAGCTCTGGGGAATTCCAAGTGCCTCCAAACCAGTTGTCTGGCTTCAAGAAGAAGACTTCGTGACTTCAAGTTCGGCCATGTGATTGGGGCTGTGAGTGTTCCTACCTCAAAGACATTGGAAGAGAAAAGACTCAGAGAGCTTTTCAGCTATAGCTTCTTGGACCAAAAACAGCAAAATGAACTTTAAAGTAAGAACTTTTCTACCTCATTTTGGGGACTACATCACCGGTTGTTATTTTGGGGAAATTAAGCAAAGTGCCTGAGTGAAGTTAACTCATGTAATGGACAATAAAGCGTTTGAGTTAACCAAAGTCTTCAGTTTGGTCCTTGGAGCCTTGAGCCTTTAAAGTGAGGCAAAAAAGCAATCCCCTGGAATAGATAGAACACGTCCTTGCCCTTTCACAAGGCATTGATAGCCCGGGTGTGACAGCACAGTGCTCCATGCAGTCATGCTGGCCACATGACCTAAGAAGTATTTATGGACAATGCAGGCTCTTCATCTTAGAAGTGGAGATGAGCACCACCTCCCAAAGCCGGAGATGAACACCACCACTCAGAGTGAGAAGGGGAAGCTTTTACCTTTATCTGTTTGGTTGTTTCTAGGCACCTCACAAGCTCTGAGGATGTCTGTCATAGATGCAGGGCAAATATAAGGAGAGAATGCTTCTGGAACATGGCCATACAGCCCAAAACACTTACAACTTTAGTTCATTGTGTTTACTACCGATGTGGCTTCATCTCCTGCCCAACAATCTCCACGAGGAGGCGGCAGGGGAGGGCATGTCCATCGCCTCGGGGGCAGTGCGGCGGAGGCGCGGCTTCTCCCGGCTCCTTTTCTCTCGTGCCAGGCTGGTCCACCCCTCCTCCCTTCACTGAGAGCGTGAGAGGGAGGGAGCCGGGAGGGGCCTCGCCGCCGCGCCGCCTCCAGGGCGATGGACGTGCCTTCCCCCAGCCCGCCGCCTCCCGTGCAAGTGAGGAGGCAGCAGGGGAAGGCCCCTCCCGGCTCCCTCTCTCGCGTGCCGGCCGAGCTCCGCCCCTCCTCCCTTCAGTGAAGGGAGGAGGGCCGGGCAGAGCCGGCGTGGGGGAAAGGGAACTGGGGGAGGCCGCGTGGGTTGGGGAAAGGGAACGAGTGGGGCGGCGGCGGGGGAGGCCGCGTGGCGGAACCGGCGGCGCCTTCTCCCTCTCGCCGGTTCCGCCCCCTCCCTTCACTGAAGGGAGGAGGGGCGGAGCCGCTGCCGGCGTGAGGGGAGAGGGCGCCGCCAGGGGTCCCGCCCCTGGGGAGACTCGCGTGGCTTCCCCCGCCGCCACCGCGCTCGCACCGGCGCCCCTCCTTCCTTCACTGAGGGAAGGAGTGGTGCCCGTGCGAGCGGGGTGGCGGCGGCCGCATGGGTCTCCCTAGGGGCAGCGGGGCTTCCCCTAACCCCTTCCTTCAGGCCCGGAAATGCCGCCCCCCAAAATTTGCCGCCCGAGGCAAGTGCCTCGGGTGGCCTTATGGGTAATCCGGGCCTGTGTGCACCAGACACCATAAAGCCAGATATCTCAGGCAAAGATCTCATCCAACAAAATCATTTTAGGCCCCTTCTACACTATCATATAATCCAGATTATCAAATCATATAATCTGGATTTTATATGGCAGTGTAAAAGAGGTCTCAGAAGTGGAAATCATTTAGCCATCCAAATATTTTTGCACCCCAGCTCTTAGTAGCCACCATAGCCAGTGGTGAGTAATGTTAGAAAATACAGTCCACCACTCAAGAAAATCCCAGGGAGACTGTATAATTTCAATTCCAGTCTTACATACTCTTTGAACTGGAGGCACCAAAGGCTGAACTCCTGTATTTTAAGTATTTTCTTCACCCAGGGTTAAGGCCACCCTCCCACACCACAAATTATTAAGAGCTTTATAATTGACAATAAGTGCATGTGAAAAAATAAATGCCTTGCATACCTCTCGCCCACCCGCTCCCAATCTTTTCAAATGGATTTAACTGTACTTTAAGAGGCAAATAGAAACAAAGGCATTCTACTGTGTTTTAACACTCACTTTCAAGTGGTTTGTACAAATCATTTATCCACCATTACCAACAGTGGAACATTACAGGTGATAATGGCTTCCCCTAAATAGCTGATGTTTTCCTCTCCCTCCCTCATTCTCACTTCAAAAATTACTATGCAAATATCTTCCCTTTGCGTTCATATAACTCCGGGGGGGGGGGGGGGTCTTGATACAGAATAGGTTGTAAAGCTCCATTTTCCACTTTTATGACGCAGAGAAATTTATGGGGTAATTTGCATGCCACACTATTATTGACAAACACAAAAAAGGCTTTAAAATGTCATTTTGATGAACACCCTCACAGTAGGTGAACGGACAACAGGCTGTAAAGACATGACTGTGTTGTTGGAGTGCATAAATGGCTGCAACCAGTCTGAATCATGGTAAACATAAGGCTTCAACGTGATAGTTAATAGGAACTAATAAGGAAAATGAATATACCCAATTGCAAGGCAATTGCCTTCTAAATTTTTATTTTTTACCCTCCACATACTTGCTCCCCTTCTACTCAGCAATTCTTTGACACATCATCTTCACAGCAGTTTAATACCTGGCTGTTATACATACAGCTTAATTTTGTTGTGATGGTATAGACCCCAGATTATCTACTCTGAACTGGATTATTTGGCAGTGTGGACTCATATAATCCAGATCAAAGCACATAATGTGGATTATCTGATTTAATAATCTGGATTATATGGCAGTGTAAAAGGGGCCTATACAATCACAATAAAATTATATGGGTTATAATTATATAATCTACTGCCGTATGGATTATATAATGGCTTAGTGGTTTGAATGTGGGCGCTCAGAATACATTGTGAGGCTTTTAATGAATTGTAATATCTAAATAATCAATAGAGTTTTCAAGATGGTATGTATTAATATATTATAGAAAATATTCTGCTCTGTAATGATCATCCTGTGCTGCCTACCGTTAATGCTGAAATGTTGTGCTTTTGCAATGCAGAAATCCGTAGATGCAGTGAAAAGTGTGCATGCAGTCAGGACTGTGCAAACCATGGTCAAGAGGGATTGGAGAGTGGATTGGTCCTCTTGAGGGGTTCCAGACGTATGTGTAGGTAACTCCATGTGCTGAGTTACTCACAAAAAGAAAAATTCTGGAATAAAGCGGTTTTGGTACTTTTCCAACAGAAGTACAGTCAGAGAGTAATGCTGCACACGTGTAGAACTTAGAAAAGTGGGTTTCTGTGCCAAGAATCCAGCAGGCACAGGCTCCGTGAATGTTACACTATGATTGGTGCTTCTGGCCAATGCTGTGATTTGCCAAAGTACACCCCGTGCCTAGCGTAGATAACGTAGGCTCAGATTGGTCTAAACCAGGGGTGGGCAAACTGCGGCCCGGGGGCCGGATGCGGCCCTTTGGCTGATTCTATCCGGCCCGCCTAAGGGCCTCTGGCTTGCCTCCCCTGCCTGGCCTCTGCATAAAAATCTCCAGAGAAGGGGACTATAAGGAAGCATTATTTTATTTTAGTGGTTTTTATTATTATTGTATAATAATTTTATAACAATAATAAAATAATATAATAAATAATATAATGTTATATGATATATTATAATTTCAATATATTATGTTTATATATATACTATAATATAATAATTATGATATTAATACTAATAATATATGAATATTTCTTGATATATTAATATGTTAATATTAATGATGTGTAATATATAGTAAATATAGTAAGTGAATAAATAAATAAATTATGTAGATTAGCATGTAGTTCCGCCTTTAGGTGCGGCCCTCCATAATATTTTTTGGCTCTCGTGTGGCCCCTTGGAAAAAATAGTTGCCCACCCCTGGTCTAAACAGTACAAGGCGTGAGGTTTGTTTACCTTAGTGCCAAATGGATAAGAACTGCGCATGAGCAGAGGGATTCTGCCCCCTCCGTTGCTGGCAAGGAGTCTGCAGAAGCCAAATGTTGCTAGTTGGGAACATGAGAGTCCCAGCACACTGATAAATGTACTGTGGGAAAGACTACCATAGAAATGCTCATTGTTCTAACTAATAGGAGGGGATTAAGATGTGATGCAAATGAAAATGTTATGTTTTATTGGATTAATGAAATGTTCTGTAACACCAGCCAATGATGTTTGTGAAATGTCTATGAAGGAGGGCGGGCTTTTGTGGATGCCGCCATGAAGGGTATAAGAGCTTTGTGTTAAGGATGACCGGGGCCGTTTGTCCCTTATCGCAGCACGTTCTGTGGGCAACCCCACCAGCTGGTGTTAATCAATAAATCTTTGATTTCATGTTGAGCAGTGAAGTTGTTGCGTGATTCCTCATCCTTGCGCCCGCACGTCCATGCCGCCGTTTTGGTAAGAGGTAACTTGCCACTTGGAGTTCCATAACTCCCAATTTGCTGCTACAATATGTGTTGATGTGTGTAAGTACAGGTGTGTTTATGTATGTGTGTATGTGTATATTTGTATATTTCTGTGCATGTATATATGTGTGTGTGTATGTGTTTCTGTGTTCCTTTCTTCTACCCTTTTTCCTTCCTTCCTTCACTCCATCCTTCTATCCTTTCCTTCCTTTTCCCTCCCCTCTTTCCTGCTATCCTTCCTTTTTCCTTCCTTTCTTCTCCCCTCTTTCCTTCCTTCCTTCATTCCATCCTTCTATTCTCTCCTTCCCCTCCCTTCCTTCCTGCTATCCTTCCTTTTTCCTTCCTTCCTTCTCCTCTCTTTTCTTCCTTCTTTCACTCCATCCTTCTATCCTTTCCTTCCTTTCCCCTCCCCTCCTTCCTGCTATCCTTCCTTTTTCCTTCCTTTCTTCTCCCCTCCTTCCTCCCATCCATTCTTCCTTCTATCCTTCTTTCCTTTCTTCTCCCCTCCTTCCTTCCTTCCCTCAGTCCTTGCTCCCCTTGCCTCTTCTCCCTCCCTACCACCAGCATTCCGACATTCTAAACTGCCAGAAGGGTGTGGTGTGAGGGATCATGGGAGTTGTAGTCCAGTGGTTTTTTTGTATTTTTGGTCGTGTTGTTTAATTTTTTGTTTTTTGGGGGGGTGGTAAACATACCAAGTGGACTTTTGTGTGTATGTGGTCTGATTTGGTGTCTCTGCTTTGTAAGGTTTCTCTGTTTGGGATGGTCATTCCATGACAGGAACACCTTTATATAATAGATATCTATTATATAAATGGGTTCACGTCATGTGATGTATACCTCAAACAAAGAAACCATACAACGCAGAAACACAATACTTGCCAACAGAAATAGGGCTCAAGCAAGGTATGTTTGTAGCAAAGAAACTCCCCCCAAAACCTAAAAGGCCCCCAAACAATGAGTAAAAATAAAACTACATTTACCAGCATCCTCCGGGGCAGCCAAAGACTCACCCAGCCTCTACATTCTGAACAACATGATTGGCTGCCAATAAGGGCGGATTTGCATAACTGCTGCACTGGCCAGCCAACATGAAAATTCCGATCCATAATAAACTGCCAATCCCCAACACAAACACCCAAATCACTTCTAACCGAAAAATCACAGACCACGCCCAAAATTGACAGTAAGGCTTCATTAACTTGATTTCCCTAACTAGCCCTCACTTACTGGGAAGCTGTTTACGCTCTAAATTGACAGTAAGGCTTCATTAACTTGATTCTCCCGACTAGGCCTCAGCTCATTGGACATTGTGTATGGTCTGAATTTACAGTAACCTACCTTGGCACACAGAGCCCTGGCCATGCATGATGGGACTTGAAGTACCACCATGGAAAATGGGATTTGTAGTACTTCAAAACCCATCATTCCCCACAGACCACTGTGGCCCAGAACCAAGACCAATAAAGACCCAACTTGGCACACCATGCCCCCCATGACCCACACTCCATCCAACTGCAGTTTAGAGGAGGGCACACCGTGGATGATTGGACTTTCTCGCATCTCCTAAAAAGGGCACAGCAACGCGTGCCGGGTACAGCTAGTGTGTGTGTGTGTGTGTGTGTGTGTGTGTGTGTGTGTGTGTGTGTGTGTATATATATATATATATATATATATATAACAAGTAACAGGTTACATTATAAAATATGAGAAAAATAATAATTGCTACTCACTGAGGTGGTTTTCTTTCTTATCCCCAGTACTGCTTGTGAGGCTAGTTTTTGGACCACTGTCAGTCTGGAAGCCAGTGGTTGCTGAACCATAGAGGATTTGCAGGGGGGAAAGAGTGGTAATAATATGGCACAAAAATGCTACTGGTCCCCAGAATTCTGGAAAAAATATGCTCGGTCGCAACATCAACTAGCATGCCCCATAACAGAAGCACTGCCCCACACCATTGAATGTTGGTGGCAACTATGTCACTGGGGTAAAATGAAAACAACTTTCAGGCACACAATTATTTGCTTAACATATTGTGTAGTTTAGCCTGATTCTGACAGACTAATGAATTCATGTTAGGCTCATGTAAGTATCTGGTGGCTTCTCTATTATAGGAGTGATGGATCCACTCTTGGTTTTAAGTCCAGAATTTAAGGGGCCACTCAAGATGAAAAACTCTATCACCCAAATAAGCTCAGCACTTGAAACCCAGAGTGAATTTATCTCCTCATTCACATCAGAGCGACCATCGGCCACTGATCTATGCCCAGAGTTGGGCACTAGCAAATCACTCAGAAATTTTATTAGTCCAGTTTATAGACTAACAGTGTTTCACTGTTATTCCTCTGGGTCTCTGAGTAGCTCTGCAACGGCAGGTGAAGGATGGAGAGGCCACTTCAGTGAAAAATAGAAGCTAGACTGTCCTGACCATTTAGAGGAATCTGGACCTTCTGTTCTCTGATGACACTTGTGAGAAGGAAGGCACTGTATTTACTCCAATGCTGCAGGTGGGGGATAGAGCTTAAAAGAGATAGGGATTGTCCACATTTCCATATTATGTGAATGACTGAACTGCTTTTTTAACCTAGTATTCTCATTAGAAAGAATAGGTGACAGAAAAGACCCCGAGGAACTGCTTTAAACCTCAGTAGGCAATAATGGACTAGATCTGTGGTGCCTTAAACCCACACCTGCTGATAAACTCTACAAGCTAGCTGGCATCTCCCCCCCCCCCCCCGTGAGGTGCGACAGGAAGTTGCTGGTATCGGGGAGCGAAATAAGGTGGAACACGGAACACCGGCCACGGCATGGCTATTAGCCTCTTCCCAGTAGACTCAAATCAAGGAAAAGCTTCATGAGAACCACCACTCCTCTTAATGTTCCTCCAGCAAGAGTATCCCTCTGGCCAGCTAAACCAGTAAATCCCAATTGGATGGTGTAGTGAACCCATACCTGGAAGGCTGGTAGAAGCCTGTAAAGCTAGGCCCAAAAACCTCGCAAGCAAACAGGCAGGAGGTAACACAACATTATACAATAATATAGCTCAAAATGTGTGCATTTGTGATAATGCCAATAGAATCACTAAATAAATGGTAATGATACACTATCGTTTATATAGTAGTAATGAAATAGTAATATTATAATTGTGGGATAAATAGCACACACTCAAGTGGAACAATATGAAGCTAAGAACGTAACAGTTACAGATTGAAATCAGTGTAGTTGTAAATAGTATCAACTGTATCGGAAATATTTCCGAAATTCGGAAGTCTTCGGAAGTCTTAAAAAATGGTGTCTGCCTTCACAAAGGGGCAAAAAGATCAGCAGAAGGGAGAGTCAGCTGTTAGCCATCAGCCAATGAGCAATCAGCAATAAAATTAGGAAATGACATCCAAAATTCGGAATTCAGAATTCCGGAATTCGGAATTCCTGTTGGGAGGGCTGCTCTCGAAATTGCTTCAAAAGTCGGAAGTAGGCAAAAAACTTCCGAAATTCGGAAGTATCCGAAATTCGGAAACAGCCCTTGTATGTGTGTGTGTGTGTGTGTGTGTCTTTTGTTACAACATCTCATTCAGTCAGAGGACGCCCAGATGCGTATTAGAGAAATTTCCTTGTGATTGAACCTATCTCTTTATCTGGACGCCTTCACTTATGCCTCAGACTTCTCCTCTCTGATGATATGATATTGCCTTGATAAAGCTCTCATAGTGAAATGGGATTGGGCCCAGATAATCTCTTCCCATCAGCCTGGATCCGCATGGACAGTCCCCGCCATTTGGCTGACTCCCGTACGGACCTGATTTGCATACTACTAGTACTGTGATTAGCCTTCACGTGCATCCTCGGGTATTAGGACTTTCCATGTGTATGTTAAACACTGGCTGATATAATCCAGATTGTCCTTCTCTGCACATGACACTTTACATATTACCACGGACCTTATAAATTCTGCAAGTATGGGTATAGCAACAAGTTTCCTTACACCAGCTTCCACCTTATGGATACCTACCTTGGGAGTCTTCCGCTGCTGCCAGCTGCCCACACATCTGGACATTTTCCTGGTTAACTCCAATTGGAAACCTTTGATTCTTTGTTACCGCTATACATTTGGAACATGGTATTTCAATTTGTTCAACTCGTTTTATATCTATGTTTATATATACAGTATGTCTCAGCTAATGATGTATTTATTCTTATAGATATTGCCTAGATGTTATATACAGTGTATATAGACTCATAGTTATTGTTGAGATGATAATGATCTTTGCTAATGTTACTCACTTGTATATTTGTGTCCATGTGTGTCTGAACAATTGACATTGTATCTATACCTATAGATGTTGTAACAAGTGATATATATACCACCGGTGATACTATTTACAACTACTCTGATTTCAATCTGTACCTGTTACATTCTTAGCTTCTTATTGTTCCACTTGAGTGTGTGCTATTTATCCCACAATTAGAATATTACTATTTCATTACTACTATATAAACGATAGTGTATCATTACCATTTATTTAGTGATTCTATTGGAGTTACCACATACACACACATTTTGAGCTATATTATTGTATGTTGTTGTGTTACCCCCCGCCTGTTTGCTCACGTGTTAGTAGGCAGCCTTGCCAGTGTTTTGGACAGGCCCAAAAACCTCGGCAGCCATTTTAGTTAGGATGTAATGGTGGTGTCTATTTTGAGTTTCCCATTTCCCTAGGGGTGTGGCTAAGTGCGGTCTTGAGGGAAATGAGGGAAGTAGGATTGGCTGATGAAAAGGGGGTGGAGCCTAACTTGGAAAAGAAAAAAATGCTCTCAAGAGGAGGCATTTTGAATTTTCTCAGCAGATTGAGACAGGGTTTTGAAGAAGAAAGAAGCAGAGTGAGACTGGGAAGAAGAGAAGAGTCAGAGTTAGTGAGAGTTAGTAAGAAGAAGCCTGAAAGTATACAGGTGGCTGGCAGGGATAGCTGGCGAATAGAAATCTACAGTTATCAGAATAGATAGGGAGTAGATTTCTAGTTTAGGTAGATCCAAAGTTTGGGATATCTGTAGCAGGGGCAAAGTTTATTAGGCAGGGAGAAAGTTCCTGTCAGTAAACTGTTGCATAGCTGTGCAAGAAGTTGCACTTTGTAACAAAGATCTGTACTATTTAAAGTAACCATACGCGTTCATGCCAAGATCTCTTAAAACCATTAAGCTTGTTAACTGTTCTTGAAAGTATTTACCTTGGGTTGTAATTACCAGTAGCAGTTCCTTTCTGAAACTAAGGAGTGTCAACTCTGATTAGTGGTTGGACAGGAGACCGCCAATGAATACCACATGCTGCAGCCAGAGGAAGGAATTAGCTAAGCCACCTCTGAGTATTCCTTGCCTAAGAAAACTCGATGAAATTCATGGGGTTGATAAGTCAACGGGCAACCTGAAGGTACACACACACACATCAAGGATTTTTATTTGCTTCTTGTTTTCACCTTGAAGAAGGTTCTTGAAACATTGTGATTTAATACTAAAAGCTAGACCTGCATTTATGAACTCTCATTTTCTACTCTCTTTGTGTCTGTGAGTGAGATCAGGTAGCTTGGTACAGTACTATTGAAATGACAATCTGCAAGGCAGTGGTTGCTGCAAGCCGTTGGTTGCCAGACCACATAGAGTTTCCAGAAAGCTATGGAAATGTGATTCCATTTAACAGCAATATTGCACAAATATGGTATCAATCTCTAGTACATTAGTACAGTGTTTTTCAACCTTTTTCGAGCTGCGGCAATTTTTTTTACATTTACAAAATCCTGGGGCACACCACCAACCAAAATGACACTCTAACACAGTAATACATATAGTTAATATGTTTTAAAATGTATTTATATACTCAGTATGAAACCTGGACCTGTTTCGATGAACACAACATAGATATCCTAGCAGGAATGGCAGAAAGACACAAATATCCCACACAGAACTCCCATAACCAAGAGAAAATACTATAAGAGTTTGGTGGTCATTGACCTTGGGTTTTGGAGTTGTAGTTCACCTATATGTAGAGAGCACTGTGGACTGAAACAATGTTGGATCAGGACCAAACTTGGCATGAATACTCAATATGCCCAAATGTGAACACAGATGGAGTTTGGGGAAATTAGACCTTGACATTTGGGAGTTACAGTTTCTGGGATTTATAGTTAACACACAATCAAAGAGCACCCTGAACTCTTGCAACAATGGAATTGAACTAAACTTGGCATATTGAACTCCCATCACCAACAGAAAGTACTGAAAGGGTTTGCTTGGGAATTGACCTTGAGTTTGGAAGTTGTAGTACACCTACACCCAGAGAATACTGTGGACTCAAACAATGCTATGTTATGTTATGTTGTTATTTGTTTTCTATCCAGAATCACAATGTTGGAAGGAGGCTCACCACTTTAAGGTCCCTAAAACAGGCATGGGAAAACTTCGGCCCTCTGGGTGTGACTTTTAAGAACATAAGAACATAAGAAGAGCCATGCAATCGGGCCTCAGCCCCAGGAGTGGAGGTACACAGGGATCTCTAGGAGGGAGGAAGACCCCCACAACCATGACTTGCCTCCATCAACACAGAGGTGGCACTTCTGTGTTGGGAGGCGGGAGGGAGGAAGACATGACTTATGCGGGCGCTGTTGTGCAGACTTGCACCAGAGCAAAGTGAGGAAAGCGAGCAGAGCGAGGCTGGGAAGAAGGGAGCCTGAGTGGAGAAGAAAAAGTGTTCGGCAGGAGGGGGAAGAAAGGGTATTGGAGGTTCCAATTTCCCACGGCACACCTGATGATCGCTCACGGCATGCTAGTGTGCCACGGCACACTGGTTGGGAAACACTGCAGTAGTAAGTAGGGTCAATCTGCCATATCTGATAGTTTGATAAAACATTGATTTTGAATGAACAGAAAATGCAGTTGAGCATTCCTAATCTGGAATTTCAAAATCCAAAATACTCCAAAATCTAAAAGTGGCCTAATTTACACAATTTTTGTTCCATGCACAAAATTATTTAAAATATTTTATATAAAATTACCTTTTGGCTATGTGAATGCCTACATGAAACTAAGGTTTTTCATGTTTAGACTTGTGTCCCATCTCCAAAATATTTCATTATGTACACATATAAATAAGTATTCCAAAATTTAAAAAATCTGAAATCCAAAACACTCAAGCATTTCAGATAAAAGATACTCAACATGTATTATACATCCGGTGAATTAGCACCAGTTTCAATACGTTGGTGCAATTAATATATTTCCTATAGAAACAATAGCATTAAATTAAAATAATCTTATATTTGATTAGTTTTGTTTTTATTTGACTTTAAACTACTCAAATTAAAAAAACATTAAAAATTCATGATTTCCATTTTGTAAGAAAATCTTATGCCCCTTACTTGCCTCAGTTATGCTACTACTAGATTCGCCATTTCAACTCAATGCTTTGCCATTGATCTTGGTTCTTCTAATGTAGATTTCTTCACAGGCCAACTGACTCAAATGTATATATCAATAACATAACCTCTGTAGGAAGCAATTTGGAAATTGCTTTTTGAACTATTTTGTGATTAATGCTTCAAATGCTTTCAATTAGCCTTTAGAGATCCCTGGAGGTATTGATCAATTTGCGATGTCACTTTAAAATGATAAGTGCCCCCCTCATAATTAAAGAGCCCACTGTGTGGCACAGATGTGGGTTGTATTTTGGTGCTTTGGCATACTGAGTTATAGTGGAATTATTGCATGCCATTCTGTTTATAGTATTATCTCATTTATCTGAAGTGCCTGGAATGCTAGAAATATTTATATGATGAAAAGCTTGGTTTGCTGAAAATGTGTTTACATTCTATGCATACGCAGAAAAGCAAGAAAAAAATCCTCTGGTGCCATAAAGGCTAATAAAACTGGTTAAGTTAAAGGCTTTTGTAGATAAATACTTTCCCACTTTGGGGTGAGATGGGCAGGGTATAAATATAGTAAATAAATAAATCAACTGACAGACAGATGTAGTATATTTTTAAACAGTATTAGGACCTCATCACACACATTTTTGGAAACAGAATGCCACAGAGGTCATCACATGACCTAAGGGCACTTCCGGGGGACTCTGTGGGATTGCTGGTCCAAAGTACAAGGAAACAGAGCCCAGAATACATTTTCATGAGTCGGTGCTACCTGACTCCAAACAGCTAAAGATGGGGAAAGACGGGGTAAGGACTTGGGGAGACTGGCCATTCCAGAAGATGGATTTTGATGGCAAGAAACAAAATTAGATGATTCCCTCTGTTTTCTTTCTGCTCAAGGGATGGAGCCCTTATTCAAAATGCTGGTTATGACTTATAAAGTGCTATATCTATCAGGTCCAGGTTATATGAAAGACTTTATTCTCTCATATGAGCCTACCTGTATTTTGAGACCATCTGGATCCTTCTTTATCACACCATTTTGATAAGTAAATCTGGTGGAAACATGGGTGAGAACTTCTTTCCTTAGACAAGTTAGACTGGTGCTTTTCCTACTATGCTTTTGTGGGTAAATTAAGACTTTGTTTGTTTATTTGATTGAGCAGAGCTTTGAAGACTTCTCAAGGGGAATGTGCTGCGTTGTCTTTTTGCTGCTTTCTTTTCAAGTTTTTAACCAATTCTATTGATGTTTTAATTACATGTTGTTTAACTTTGGTATGAGGTGAATTTTTAGTTGCATTTGTTTTAACTCTTCTAATCTGCTTTGAGTATCAAACTGAGTAAAGGACAAGATATAAATAAATATTGTTGTACCCAATAGTAACTAAGAGTGCATCTCTGAACTGAAAAAGTCATTGGGTGCATCTACAAGAGAGATTTAATGCAGTTTGATATACTTCAGCTGCCATGGCTCAATGTTTATGAAATCCTGGTCATTGTAGTTTTATAAGGTGCTGGTACCTTACCAAGTTACACTTCACAGGATTCCATAGCATTGAACAATGGTAATTAAAGTGGTGTCAAACTGCATTAATTCTAGAGCGCAGAATCACCTATTAACATAGTTTTATTCAATATCATCATAGAGCAGGGTGGCAAACTCAGGCCAAAATAGAAATATGTCTTCCTAATGAACAATTTTGACCCTTCCCCACAATGTTTGATGTTTTATCAGCTTATTTTTCCCATTCCAAAAGGGTGAGATGCCTTCCACAAGGCTTACTACCAGCAGGTTCCTTAAACTAAAATAGACTGATATTTTACATCCCACCCTTTTGCCCCTCGTACCAGGAAAATGTCGGCTCAAGAATTTCCCCAAAATTAAATTTGACTCAGGATAAAGGTTTTTCATTTGGGGAATGATGCTATATGGGGAAATGTTAGTAAAAGGAGAGTTCAGCTGATTCTGAGGACAGAGCCTTTCATGCATCATTTAAAAAATATCATACCTTCCAACTGCTGCTATTAATCTTGTGTAATCCCAGTTTTCATCTGCTTTTAAAATGTCCCAATTTCTATGTCTTTTACTTTATTTCCTTGTCCTTAATTGCTACAAATAGTGTCCAAAGTGCAAATGTAGTATGCACATTATTAACTTGGGGAGTAAAGGAAGGAGTGGGGTCTCTCCCTTCCCAATAAGCTCAATCAAAAGCAAACTGTGATTTGTGTATTCTTCCTTATTAATAACATTTTCCAACATAACCATACATTGAAATATTGATATGTATAGAAGGTGGATTTAAGCTATGTTTTTTATTTAGTGGTTGACACACTCTTTGATGGGGCAGTGATTGACTGGCCACCCAAATTTGACAAAATATGTAATCTCTAGGAATTTTCTAAGTTGTCCAAGTGATTCTACAGCAGGGGTCCTCAAACAAGCTTAGTTCTGATTCACAGTTCCTCAGATTGTTTTGGGGTTTTTTTGGGGGGGGGCATTATAGTTTGAAAAAAATGAATATATTCCTATGCACAATATAATATTTAAAATGAAGAATAATTTAACCAGCATAAACTTACCAGTATTTTAGTTGGAAGTGTGGGCCTGTTTTTGGTTGATGAGATGATCAAGTTAATTAGGATTGTTGTCATTGTGCATCTTCAAAACATTTCAGATTTAGGGCAATCCGGAGTCTAAAGTTATTTATTTATTATTTATTTCTGGCATTTTACCCCGCTCTTCTCACTCCTGAGGGGGGACTCAGCGCGGTTTCCAAAAAGGCACAATTCGATGCCCACACAGTAAAACACAGTATAAAACCCCAACATTCAACAATAAAATACATTAAAATACAATTACATTAACATATCCTATGCATTCATTTATGTTAAAAACAGTGTTCCATCCATAAAAAGCAATTGAGCCCTATTCAACAACTTTCCATTAAAATCCAGTCTAAAATACTGCCTTGCGCTATTGTGCAAACGCCTGGTCCCATAGCCAGGCCTTTACTTTACTCCTGAATATCAGGAGGGGTGGAATTGATTGTATATCGTTAGGGAGCGCATTCCACAGACAGGGAGCCACCACCGAGAAGGCCCTCTCCCTCGTCCTCACCAATCGCATTTGAGAGTTTAGGGTGAAGGCCAGGTAAATGACCTGGGAGGGTCACATCCAGCCCACGGGCCTTAGTTATCTAAACTGGCATAGAAAAGTCTTAGAGAAAACTTATTTTGTTGGATAACTTCTGGCAGAAATTATCTATTTCAGTTGGGTTCAGGGATATATCTGGTGTGGATATGGGGTTCATATGGGATAGTCAAGTTAATTAGGATTGTTGTTGTGTGCCTTCAAACCGTTTCAGATTTAGGTCAACCAGAAGGCTAAAGTTTAGGGTGGGGGGCTAGGTAAATGACCTTGAAGGGTTATATCCAGTCCATGGGCCTTAGTTATTCACACTGGCATTGAAAAGTCTTAGAGAAGACTTATTTTGTTGGATATCTTCTGGCAAAATTTACGTACCAATTTCAGTTGGGTTCAGGGATATATCTGGTGTGGATATGGGGTTGATACTATATCCAGAGCAGTTCCAGGGGGGGAGGGAGCCAAACTATGATATTTGTAATCAAAAGATTTGAAAAAAATACTTCAGGAAAGTTGCCAAAAAAGCTCAGTTGCTCAAGCAGTGTAGTTAGCTTACTTTCAAATCATTTTTAAAATTCTGGATGGTGGACTACCACATGGCATTTATGCAAAAAAAATTATGCTTTTTTAGACATTGTACTTCTTTTTTAAAAATGCCATGGCTATTTACATCTCAAGAACCAATAATGAACAAAGATACAAAGGAGATCTTTAATGGGCAATTTTCTATAGTTTTATGAAATATAGATGTCTAATGGCGACATTGCCTACCTAGCTTCTTTCATCCACCTCGCCAACCTGAAGAGGTCTATGCAAATTTAAAATGTTTTCCTGAGAAATTCGAATGGATGAGAAATGATTTTTTTTAGAGAAAGCTATCTCTATTTTTAAAATACTTTTGATGAGCCCAGAGAAAGCTTTCCGACTGCCATTTACAAGAGAACACTTCATTCTTTTCCAGCTAATAGAACTGAAAACTTGCCATTCTTCCTTTTAGTTTTCTTGACTTTGCCGAGTTGGAACCTTTCCATTTTCCATGTTGTATTTGTTTCCGATTTCTGTCATAATGCTACTAAAAGAAGATGATGTCATTCTCTGTCTGGGCCACTCTGCAGATCTCGTTCATCATCCTAACTTAGTTTTATGTTCCTTGCAGCTTATTCACCTTGCATGGTCTTTTCAAAATTGTTACTCTGCAATGAAATGTCTGTACATCTGCATGACATTTTTATCACAGCATTTTTCTACTCTTTGCTCAGACAGAAATTTAGATTTCTTCAGGTGACAATGCTCTCCTTTACTTATTGCTTATATTTTAACCTTTTCTTGCTCCAATCGATTATCAGAAAGTGGACAGAAAGTCTTATTATCATCCTGTCAGCTCCAGTTCCTGCTTCTTCTTTTCTATTTCTGTCTTCAGTATTTTTGAGATTTACCCTGTCTGCTGCTTTTGTCTCTTTAAAACAGGGTTGGGCTTAAAATAGCACTCCACATGTTGCTGAACTACAACTCCCAGCACTCCTAAGCATTGGCCCTCTTGACTAGAGCACCAAGTACGTGTTGAAAGGACATTGAAGAGGCTCTGCGTCTTGGGAGAAACCAGGAAACATGACCATTGGCTAATCTAGCTGAGGCTTCTGGGAGCCAAAGTGCTAAAGACATGAAGGAACAAAGTTTCAGACGTCCCGGTCTGGAAGGCTTCATGAGCCCCACTGCTGCTTCAAAGTACAAAGTTGGGTTATTGGTCTATTTAGTCCAATATTACCAGCTCCTGACTAGCAGCACTGATAACATTCTTTCCTAGGATTTTAGGATTCCAGATCAGATGTCAGAAATAGTAATACCCAATAATCAGTTTCAGAACATTTCTGTCTTCCTGTCCATAAAGCACAGGCTTTACAGTTTAGTCTTTGAACAAAGAACTGGCAAAGGAAAACTAGAAAGAGAAACAGCCGAATTGAAAGACATCCACAAAAATGCCAGGAAAACTGACTTTTGGCAAGCAGATCTATTTCTTCAACACATCACTAACACTAACTGACTTCTGTAAAGCCAGAAAGAGTATATCACCTTACACTGTTCCTTGAATGTTTAGGGCATCTTTCTGGATACTATTACATTCTATCCCACTTCATGACTGTATTTATTTATTTATTTACAGTATTTATATTTCACCCTTCCCACCCCGCAGGGGACTCAGGGCAGATTACAATGTACACATTCAATCACATAGACACACAACACATATAGACAGATAGTCAGAGGCTATTTAACTTTTTTCTGGCCACCAGGGGAGCTGTCGCTTTACTGTCCATCTGCGACACTGAGGAAGCTCATTCCCCCGCATGCTTTTTGCTGGAGATTTTTTATGGCCTCGTAAATTTGTTAAATTAGCCTCCCCACATATAGGTGGTACTTATATTTCCTACTTGACAGAAGCAACTGTCTTTCAGGTTGCAAAGGTCAACAACAAGCTACACAAAATTGGCCAGAAGCTCACTCCGACCGGGGCTGGCTTTGAACTCATGACCTTTTGGTCAGTTGTGATCTTAATGCAGCTGACACCCAGCCAGCTGTGCCACAGTCCCGGTGTACAAATATGCTTTATATCCTTTGATGCCACTGTACTGGATCTGAAGAAGTAGACTGATATCCACAGAAGCTTTGCTAAAATAAAAACCATTGTTTCTATATTCCTGTCCTCCCCCCTTTTTTCTCCTCCTTACTTCCACTCCAGAAAGAGTTATCATGGGGGAAAGGTATCTCCACTAAAACTTTATTGCCAAACATTGTTTCCACAATAACTCAAGTTTTTCAAAATTCAACTGTCACTGGGACAGAAAGTGAGGTGAAAACTTCTGAAGAGGGGCACAGACAGCAAAACAAACACCACAGAGATGTTAACTCTTCTCTATGCTTGCTTCCAAAATCAGATGAGATCAGATATATTCAGGATGGTTGGGTGGGAGAGGTGCATAACAGTTCTTGTTCACTTACAAACACCACTTTGAGTTGCAGTCCATTTTTTTGGTTCCTCTTCCAATTTTTGTATTCTCTTTCATTGAGGTTTCCATATTCAAAGTGACTCGTGTATACATTTTATTCTTTAAAATTATTTGGCTTCTATATCTCTCATTTCACACTCACATTCATTCTGCTAATCACATATTAACTTATTTGCTTCATATCCTTCATCCTCAATATTTATTCCATCCCATTTCCTGTTTCAGATCATTCTCGTGCCTGTTTAACAACCTATATACATTCCTTTCCTAATCTCTGGGTGTTTATTTTTCCTTCAAAATGCCCATTTTTGAGACCCTTATCAATTATGTGGCTTCCAGCCTCCCAGTCATTTCCATCCTTGCCTTCACAATCTCTAGACTTTACAGTTATTCCCACCACTCATCCATGGCTATGGTGGTATCTCACATTGTTCTCATCCTGCATCGGAAGTTCTAAAAGTCTCATTCAATATTCTCTGCCAAACAAATGTAAATTTACTTGTGTTATCCCATCTTCTTTGTGTTTTCAATATTTGTCTTCTACTTCATTTCACTTTTTTGACCTCTTCGTTCTTTCACCTATTCTCTCAATTTCTTCTGAAGCTAATTCTTCTTCTTCCAAAATGTACCTTTGTTACCTATGTTCATCCTATCTCATCCCTTCTGCACCTTTGCAATCTCAGTTTTACTTCCCTTACTTTCTTCCCCTTGTTTTCTTTCTCTTCATCTTCCCCATTGTCCACTTCTGTTGTAGCTTCTCTCTTATTTCTCTAGTGAAGCTCATCACATTCCCTCTTGATTCATTTCATCTCCCTTCTATAAAATGAATGCTAAGCAACCAGATTTTTATTTTATTGTACATGGGTTTTTCACTCCATTATCCAGCTGATAAAGCTCCCAGAGCAGCTTACATAAGATCGATATGATCAACGACATCTCATTAAAACAGCAAAAACTGGTTATTTCTAGAAGTAGTAAGGATGGAAGTTGGTCACCTACTCCTAAAGCCAGTTAATTCTTCTAATGGCCCTTGTGAGAGGTCCACTCCCACCTGGTGAAGATATCAAGTAGAGAGCATAATGATGGCAGTTTACCCTGGTCTTTACAAAATTGGAGAGTGGTTCTAAGGACCATTCCTCCCAGCAACAATACTCAACTGGAGTGATTACAAAAATTATGATCATAATCCAGAGTTACAAGCTAAGTTATAGGGCAATTCTGTTTCAGGGAATTTCAGATCTGTTGAGATAACACAAGACTTTTCTGGACCAGCTCGATGCTAACACCAAAACTTTAACCTCATTTCTGCCCCTCCCCCGCAATCTTATTTTCTACTCTCTATTTTTATATGTTCTTTATACCCCCATGTTTGTTGGCAGCCTTGTCTGCTCTGGAAGAAACAGTGACTTTCCCCCTAAAACTAAAATTGTATTACCTGTCTAACATTGCACTGGTCTCCACATGGCCAAGAAGGGCCATAGTTTCTACCACAGTGGTTCACCAAACTTTTTTTTGACCAGGGACCACTTTGACCAGGGACCACTCTTCAAAATTAGTACCAAAAGGGTTGTGAATAAGTTTTTGGTCAACTTTACATTCAGTTTGGTTATTTAATTCAGAAAATTGCATTGGATAGACCACATCAGCTCAAGTTTCTAACAGAACATATGCCAGTAGTTGCCATCTGCTTGCCCACAGAAAGCCATATGTAATGAGCCTTGGCGCACTACAAGAGGGTTTTGCAAGACTACTTGCTCTCATTGCAATGATAGTAATGGTGAGGGTCCGGACCATATTTTAGTTCTTGCAGACCACTGGTGGTCCACTGACCACAGGTTGGGAACCACCATTCTGCCTACACTGATATCCCCTAAAATTAGTGATTCACAAACTTTGGTCCTCCAGTAGTTTTGGACTTCCTAGAGCTCCCAGCCAATTGGTCCAATTGTCATGAATTCTGGGGGCTGAAGTCCAAAACACCTGGAGGACCAAAGTTTGTGAACCACTGTTCTGAATCAACAGAAGAATACCTGGGTCAAAATGTAGGCATATTACTCTTACATTCTTCTCTTGTGAGATTTTTAACACCTTTGCCTGATGGAAAAAGTCAGTGAAACTTCAAAAGCTTGAATGATGTATTTTGTGAATTTTGTTCAATAAATATTTTGTTCTTTTGTGAATTTTGTGTTTTGTTGTGTTTTGCTACATGGTCTACACAACTACATCAAATATGTTTCCTAGATTTGAAGATAACAGGTTTTTCCACAGCAGGAAAAACCTTAAGAATGATGGACTTATGTAGAGGAAATTAATAGTTCTACAATTTAACCAGGATAAATTAATTGAACGTTGGCTCACAATTCAACAAATTATTCAAGGTGATTACTTTACCGGAGACTAACCAACACAATGCCAGCCTAAATCTAGGTGGAACCCTAAAATACTTGTAACCAGTGTTGCAAGGGAACAATGATAATTTTTAAGCATTTGTTAGTTCATATTATTTATTGACCACTTTTTAAAATCAAGTCAAACATTTTTGAATACACAGCAAGATTATTTTGGCATATGTCTTATTAAAATTACATGAACAAACCTGTTAATATCAGCAAATTACATGCTTAATAGAAGAGATGCCTTAAATAGCCAGGATCAAACTATCATTTCCTGCCCAGAGACTCCCAGGAAACAAACAATGGGAGAAAAAATCATTTTGATTTCTTATCAAAATGTGCATAAACTCTTAAAATTCAAATATGACAAATTTAAATGGGTGAGCATATTCTTTTAGTTCCCTTTTTAATCAGAATTTACCCAAAATGACAAAAAAAATGGATCTGGTGAGAAGCAGAACTGCTAGATTTGACATCTCTACTTCATAATGCCCTTCAGCTGTATCCTGATGCACAAAAGTGTAAGCAAGAGTGATATGTTATTCCTATACCAATAATGCTTTCAATACAATAAGAAGAATATGGTAGAGTGTAAGCATATCTCAAACAAATTATTCACAAGACCTAATAGCAGTATGCTTATGTGTTTGTGTGTAACCTGTCAATTTATTGCATTCTCTTGGGAGCCCCCGGTAGCACAGTGGGTTAAACCCTTGTGCCAGCAGGACTGCTGACCAAAAGGTTGGTAGTTCTAATCCGGGGAGTGGGGTGAGCTCCCGTCTGTCAGCTCCAGCTTCTCATGTGGGGATATGAGAGTAGCCTCCTACAGGATGGTAAAACATCCAGGTGTTCCCTGGGCAACATCTTTGCAGACAGCCAATTCTCTCACACCAGAATTGACCTGCAGTTTCTCAAGTCACTCCTGACATGAAAAAAATTGCAATCTTAAATTCCATATCATTTTTGTTCACAATATTCAGAGGTGATTTTGTTAGTTCCTTTCTATGAAATATAGCTTACGACACCTGTAATTCATGGTTAGTCTCCCATTCAGTACTAACCAAAGCATACCCAGCTTAGTTTCCACAATCAGCACTTCTCAGACTCTGCTCCTCTAGGTGTCTTTGATTTCAGCTACCAAAAATCCCAGCCAGTTTACCAGCTGTTAGGAATTGTAGGAGCTGAAGTCCAAAACGTCTGTAGGAGCACAGTTTGAGAAACTCTGCTTTAGAGTATGTAAGCCCTAGATAGAAAAGGGTGGGCATAAAAGTCTTATGTTTCACTCTGGCTTTAAATATTACCCACTGCTCAAGAAAGGAAGTGTACCCTCTTATGGGAATGTAAAGCCAGATTATTTTGTGAAAGTAGGAGCATTGACAGTCCATCAAAATGTATGCAAGCTAAAGCTTCAGCAGTTCTATGCCTTAAACAGTGTGTGGGAAGACTGTGCCACCTACAGATAGTCCTATACATTATAAGAGCAGGATCTAAACTTTGAGTTCTTCATCAGATGGAATATAGTCAAATTGTTCTTTAAAAAACAGTGCTCGGTCTTGAAATTTTCATTATGTTCTGTCCCCTCTGAGTTCTTTCATGTTGAATACAAATCAGATAGAAACACACAGCTAGCTGTATGGGAAGTCCATGCTTTGCCCAGTTCTTAGTGTTAATTACTTAAAGTGATTAGCTGTAATACACTGCATGGCGGGTGATCAGGAGAGTGGGTGGAGCCCTTTAAATACATGGGGCGTTTTCCATGTACTTACTCTCAATGGGAGAAGACTAGTTTGCACCCACAGAGGCAAACCACTGGAGTGTTTTTTTGTTCCTATAATTATCTCCAAATGAGTCCCTTTTCATGATGGGGATGGTGAACAGCAATTTTCTAGGAAAAGGTTTTTGTTAGCACTGAGCTAAAGTGGGAAGGTTAAACCACAAACCATGAAAAAACGCCTCCCTTTCAGCGAGGTCATGTAAAAAGGAATGGAAATGGGATGTCCATTTGCACATCACCGAAAAAGAAAAAATGGGGGAGGAGACAGGAAAGGAAACACAACTCTAACAAAAGAAGACAAAAGAAGGCAGAGATTTGCATTAAGCATTCAGTCAGCTAATAAAAATGACAGTTCAGTGTAGAACCATATAATCAATCATCTCAGTACGTCCACAATGGGTTGGAAAATGCCATTATTTCATGCAACTCTGTGTCCTCTTTTTTTCCTCCCCCCACCCCCTTTAGCCAAACATTAAGTGGATCACCAAAGCTGTAAATCTTTCCTATCTGATAAAGCAGCTGGAAAATTTCAATCATTTGTAGATGTTCTGAGGTTATTTGGTATGGTTTTGCATTGTTACAGCGTCATGTTACAGAATTATCAGCATTAATGTTTATATACCTCCAGTACCATCTGCCCACTATAGACCAGAAATGTGGGTCCAGTTAGAAATCATAGTCTTAGATATCCAACTGCAACAGCCCTTAGCGACAATTATTCTATTAGGCAACTTTAACGCAAGGATAGAGTCGACCCCAGAGAATTTAGCCAAAGCTATTGGCCTTCCTCAAATCTTCATTGAGCACCTTGCGGGATGGCAATCTAGGGACACTAAGTCTAATGCTGCTGGCCAAAAAATTATGTCCATGCTTAGCAAGTGCATCATGTTACCATTACTTATTAGCTGCCTTGATGCGTTAGGCTTAAGATGGAACATGAATTTCTTAAATTAAATTAGAGTTCTTATACATTGACTAGTATCCTGTTGGTAGTCCCTAATAGAGTGGAGCCATTGAATCAATTGCTGGATGATGTGTCACCACATAGATTAATCTAATTGTTTCAATGGGTCTGTACTAGTAAGTACTAGCAATAGGGTTTTAGTGCATTGTATCCAGCATTACAACTAATTGCACTTGACACAATAATAATAATAATGCTGGTGCTCCATGCAGTCATGCCGGCCTGGAGGTGTCTACAGACAACGCCGGCTTTTTGGCTTAGAAATGGAGGTGAGCACCACACCCAGAGTCGGACATGACTGGACTTAATGTCAGGGGGAAAGCTGTACTTTTACCTTAATAATAATAATAATAATAATAATATCCTTTGTTTGTATTCTGCCTTATCTCCCCGAGGAGACTCAGAGCGGATTACAGAACATATATGGTAAACATCCAATGCCATTATACTGTAAGGGACCTAAAGATGGCCCCACACCTTTCCATGGCCCATTGGTGCTTTGGTGAGTGAAAAGAGACTTCAGGAGTTAAAGAAAAAGCTTTAGGAGCCCAGCAGTGGAAAGTTACAACACTTAGGTAATCGCGCATCTCCCTCCTCCGTGCCAGTTACCTGCTTGTGCTTGTAGACACTATCATACTGGAATGCACTAGAATCTTCTAGTAAAATGATGCTGTCTTCTAGCACTTAAGCAGTCTTCAGCAATTGGTCATTCATTGGTCAAGCAATCTTAAGCAATGAGTTATGCATCGGTCAAGCAGGTTATACATTGATCAAACATTGCCACGCAGCACTTATGCAACTATTCATCTCCTTTTTGTTTATCAGGGAGGAGTACCTAAAATTGCATTCGTCTCAATGCAATTAACAAAGACAGTACATAAACAGGTAAAGGCTTCCCATCTTTTTCCATCTCCGGCATCTGTGCTCAACTCCAGCCATGGGGGTGCTGTTGGTCCATTTTCCATGCTGAGGAGCTTGTTGTCCATGGACGCCTTCTTGATCAAATTCCCAGGATGTCTTCATGGGCACATTTTACCCCACCTCCCAGCCAAAGTGGTACCAATTGATCTATCCACATTCCTGCTTTCAAACTGCTAGGTAAGCAGAAGCTAGGGCTAACGGCAGGAGCTCACCCCAACCCATGGCTTGAACTGCCAACCTTCCGGTCAGCAAGATTTTCTGCAGATGGTGGATTACCCCACTGTGCTAACCATGGCCCATTATCCTTTTCATGTTGTTTTTTTCAATTAGAAGAAAGTAATTGAATAGCATTCTGTTTAATGGCAAATCAGGACATAGCACGGAAACATTCTTTCCGGACCGTAAGTCCAAGAAGCCCATAGATGGCATGAACAGTGGCCATCAAGTTCTATTCATATCTCGCTCCGTAGAAAAATTTCATCTTTCTTTCTGGTTTCTTTCAAAAATCAGAAAGAAATTATTTTAGTTTCAATTGTCTTTGTCCTGATTTATTTTTCTTCCCATTCATTCTATTAGTAAGCATACCCATGCTAGGATGTTTGTATTACCACCAATCTACTAGCTCTTAATTACTAAAGTTAGGTAATGACCAGTGTTCATACTTTTTGAATATTCATTTCCTCTCAGATTAACATCTCTTACTCAAACATTTGTTTAATAAACTGTGAATTGAGACATGTGCTAAATGACATGGCTTCTCCAATCATGACGGGCTCCTGCATTCTGCTGATCCTTCAGCTCTCTTGTTCACCCACACAATGCAAGGCTGTGTTGCATTTAGTTCATTACTTTGAAGTTAAATGGGTCTGGCTGTATATGTGCAAGAGATTGATATATTTGAATGCATGTGCTTTTCAGAGTGTGTTATGTTAATACAGAAACGCTTGTCTGCCGTTGGCCCAAGCTCTTCTCCTGCTTCTTAAAGGGAACAGAGGTGCTGGCACTGAAATATCTGAGGATGCAATGGTTCTCAATCTGTGGGTCTCCAGGTGTTTTGGTCTACAACTCCCAGAAATCCCATCCAGTTTACCAGCTGTTTGGATTTCTGTGAGTTGAAGGCCAAAACATCAGGGGATCCACGGGTTGAGAACCACTGCAATCTATCTATCTTCTATTTTCTACCTTGTGGCAGGGGTGTCTGCTTACACAGACAGAGTCCACAAACAGGCTATAGTTCCCACTGAGTAGGAGATACCCATGGTCCTCCCAAAACTGACATTGCAGGTTACCATGAACATGTCCAGAAGCCCTGCCAATGTCATCCACAAATGCCATCCTGCCCCCCACCGAAGTGAAGGCTTTCAGATGGGGACCATTTCAGCATAGATTTCCTGTTTCTCCTCCACCAAAGACACTTCCCAGGGTTCCTTTCTCTCTCATTTGCATGACCCTGCCCACTGCCTCTCCCATAACCGCGCCCTTACTTACTTAGGCAATCCCTCATTGTTCGAGTAAGATCATCCTTCAAGCTCGGTGTCCTGGCAGTGGGCATGTAGGTGACTGTGGAGCCCTATTCTTGATCTGCATGTTGTCCCGCAGTGAGGGCATCATTTTCCAGGTGGAAGGTGGTCCCGGTCGAGGTTGGTTTGACACGCCTTCCTCTTGGCACATTTCTCTCTTATGCCCTCTATTCGTCCCTCTTCAAATTCTAAAGCACTGCTGGTCACAGCTGACCTCAGCTAGAGCGCTCAAGGGCCAGACCCCACCCACTACCTCTCCCTTAATTAACTCTTTCCTATGGCACACTGCAAACAGAGGAATTTATCAGCAACTGAATACCTGCAATCAGTGAGCAGTCTGGACCCCACCAACAATGGCCCTGGACCTCACTTAGCACACAGAAACCCCATGACCAGCAAAAAAATGCAGGAGGACTTTGGGAGAAATTCACCTTGATTTGTAGGAATTATAGTTCACCTACACCTAGAGAGCACTGTAAATTCAAGCCATGGATCTGGGCCAAATTTGGCATGCATACCCAACATGCTTAAATTTTAATACTGGTGGATTTGGGGTAGGATTTATAGTTCACCTGCAGCCAAAGACCACTCTGAACCCTACTGATGATGGACTGGGACTAAACTTGGCACAGAGAACATACTGCAGGGGTTTGGGGCAAATTGACCTTGATTGGGAAGTTGTAGTTCACCTGCATCCAGATGAACAGTGACCCCCACTGACAATGGACCGGGACCAAACTTGGCACAGAGAAGCCCCATGACCAACAGAACATGCTGGACAAGTTAGGGGGGGAAGGGACTTATAGTTATAGCTACACAAATTGGTCAGAAGCTCACTCCGACCCAGGCTGGCTTTGAACTCATGACCTTTTAGTCAGTAGTGATCTTAATGCAGCTGACTCCCAGCCAGCTGTGCCACAGTCCCAGGTCTCCGAGAGCAGCCAATGTCATTTTGGTGCTATATCCTGCCTTGAAACCAGACTGGAATGGGTCCAGATACTCTGTTGTCATCTTGAGCCCCAATTTTGACAGAAGGGCAGGATATGATGAAAGAGGAGGAGGGGGCTTGAAATCCCCTGCAACTACCCACTCTCACATTTTGCCCCAGAAGGGAGATATTAGCAATAAGGTAGTGAGGTGATAGGGCATTGGATATTTCTCCTGTCTCTGTGATAAGCAGTCTCAAGTATTGAGCAAATAAAAGTGATTTTCTTCTTAAAATGTTTAACAAATTGATCTCAGCAGGCAACCAAGGGTTGAACTACTGGCCTCCCTTGAGTCTAATCTTCAAGAGGTTCCTAACCATTCAGAGTAACTCAGCTGGATAGCATATTTATGATGAAATGGTTGAAACATAATACATATTTTTATTGTTATTTTTTGCCAGCCTTGCTGGCACATAATAACCATCATGAAGAATCCTTGGTACTCTTCATTTAAACTTTCTCCAAGACTTATACCACCTACCCATAAGCAATCAAGAAATTATGAGAAAGAGCTAGAGGGAAGTTGTACAAAACCTCAGCCACATGGTAAAGCAACAGCTATTACATTCTCTCCTGGCTCCTGTGCAGCATAAACCGCTAGCAAGAACAGAAGGGAAGAGTTATTGTCTGCTTCAGTGAGAGAAAAAAAGCTGAAGTGAAAATCTATACTGCAAAGGCATTGTATCATATCAAGGCACAGGGAAAACACAACACTGAGAAATCTTCTAAAACTCAAACAAAAGGAAGCAAGTAAATTATTTGGAAAGAAAACGTAAAAAGACTAGAACATTCTGACTAGGCATATTATAAAAAATACACATGCATCTGCCATACCGTTATGCTTTAGGGCAGTGTTTCTCAACCTTGCTAACCCCTTAATACAGTTCCTCATGTTGTGATGACCCCCCCCCCATCATAAAATTATTTTTGTTCCTACTTCATAACTGTAATTTTGCTACTGTTATGAATTGTAATGCAAATATCTGATATGCAGGAGAATGTATTTTCATTCATGGGACCGAATTTGGCACAAATACCGGATACATCCAAATTTGAACACTGGTGTGGTTGGGAAGGAGGGAGGTGGGATTGATTTTTGTGTTTTGGAGTTGTAATTCATCTACATCCAGAGAGCATTGTGAACTCAAACAATGATAGATTTGGACCAAACTTGGCACGAATACTCAACATACCCAAATGTGAACACTGGTGGAATTTGGGGAAAATAGACCTTGTCATTTGGGAGTTATAGTTGCTGGAATTTATAGTTCACCTACAATCAAAGAGCATTCTGAACCTCACCAGTGATAGACCCATCTGCAGTTCATCCTCTGTGCCAGTGACCACAGTCTTTCAGGTCATGTTTTTGTGGGTTGGTCTTTCCATCCTGTTAGATTTTCTTTTTCCGAAATGGCCAGCAATACTCTTCTGGTGGCAGTCAGTAAAAGACCATGAGTAAACTCATGAATGTTTTCAGCTTTCCCGGGTTTCCTTTTTAAAATTATTTTTAAACTAGCTTGGGGACCCGGCACTGCCCAGGTTATTTGAAAAAGGCATTATTTGTCTGCACTCCAAGTTTAGTCTAGATCTAATGTTGGCTGGGTTCAGTGGGTGCAGGTGAAGTATAGCTCCATGATCCATTCTCCTCCAAACCACACCAAAATGTAGAATGGGTCATGGGGGCTCTGGATGCCAATTTAGGTCTTAATCAGTTATAGGTGTGGGTCGCAATGGTCTTAGGAAGTGAGTGAATCTACTGCAATGCATGGAAATTGACAGGCAAAATCTTGGGATCACAACCAGATACAGTGAAGACATCTGTCCTTGCGTTTTGCTACTCTGTTGCCTAATACACATGCCCAAATGTGTCATACACCACACCACGTTCAAAATAGTGGATGTGGCTCTTAATGAGATATGCCGCATTATCACATGATGTCTACGCCCCACTGGAGACATTATACTGTTTAGCCGGTATTGCACCACCTGACATCCATTGGGAAGGAGCAGCCAATAATGAAAGGACCAAGGCAATGACATTTCCAGTCCATCCTCTGTTTGGAAAACCCCAGCATGCCAACACCTTAAATCAAGAAATAGTTTTCTAAAATCTACAGAGATACTCGCAATAACACCTCAGCAAGCGAGAGTCCAAAAGTGGCAGGCTAAAACCCAGCACCTCAATCAGTGGCTGAGACTGGATGAGAAATCTTTCCTGGACACACAGAAGACTGGGCGATCTGGAAGGCTCTTAACAGGCTGCACCCTGGCACCACGAGATGCAAAGATAACCTTTAGAAATGGGGCTTCAAAGTAGAGTCCACGACATGCAAGTATGAAGAAGAGGAAACCACAGACCACCACCTACTACAATGCAACCTGAGTCCCGCCACATACACAATGGAGGATCTTCTCACAGCAACACCAGAAGCATTCCAAGTGGCCAGCTTATGGTCAAAGGACATTTAGCAAAATGCCAAGTTTTTAACTGTACCCAACTCGCTTCTGACACAATAAATAATACTTAAAATACATTTTCTGAGGTAAGTGTAATAAGGTCTTCAGTGATTTTGAATAACAGCAGTTCCCTGTTTCTGAATTATAACTTTACCCATTTTCTTCTGAAATGAGTTAATTGCTGAAGTTAATTGCTTTTTAAGGGTTACCTTGCACATTTGAAAAGTTAGGGAGGTAAATAGCAAATTCCATTAAATGCAATATCTTTTAAGATGTGATCATTATCACCCTATAGAAGTTTCAAAGCTTTTATTTTTATTTTTAGTGGGAAGATATGGTTTGGGGTGATTTTTGACTTTGTAATTAAATTTCACTGCAACCCCTTCAAGGACAGGAGTAAAACAGAAGAGACTCTTTTAGCTGTTTTCCAAATTAGGAAATTTAAATGGCTTCCAGCTACAACTGAATGAGACAAAATTAAATGGATCATCTCTTGCTCTATTTCTTTGCAATGAGTCACCTATGCTGTTAAAACAGTAAAGTGACATACACAAGTGAGAATGATTACTTCCTTGTTGGTGATAATTCAATTAAATAAAACATATTAGTCACTACAAAGGATGCTGCTAGCATAGTTTATATTTAATTTTCCAAGTCAATTGTATTTCAGAGTAATGGGTGCCTTCCTCCCACTCCATCAACATTTAGTTTAAAGTTAAACAACAGATGCTAATGGATTTGTCAACAGTATAAGCTCTTCTAGAAATACACACCCCAAACTAGATTTATACTGTACAAAACCTGGCTCAATGCTATGGGACTTCCATTTTTTTTTTCCCTCAGTGGCTCCCCGACTATTGAATACATTGCCCTCTGAGATTAGATGAGCCCCTTCTTTAGAAAGTTTTAAGAAGAATCCCAAAACCTGTCTCTTCCACTGCGCTTTTAATCACATAATCTCATATTGCTGTTATCCCTCAACATCTGTCTTTAGTGCATACCCCTCTCCTTCTGTATGAAGGCTCCTTTCAACCCCATTCCGGAAGAGTTTCTCCCCCACAAATAACCCGCTCCATTGTTGCCTCACCCCGTGTTTTTAGCCCTGTTTTTAGCCTTAGTATTTTATTCTGTACATGCGGCCCGCTCACTGTTTTATGTTCTGAATGATTTTATTGTAATTTTATCTTGTTTGCTGTGTTTTTATATTTTATGTTTTATGTAATTTATCGTGTTGCTGTTTGTGTTCTGATTTTATTTATTGTATTGCACTGTTGGGCTTGGCCTCATGTAAGCCTCCCTGAGTCCCCATTGGGGGAGATGGTGGCAGGGTATAAATAAAGTTTATTATTATTATTAAATGTTGCTGGTGTCTCACCAAACTATAACTAGAATAATGCACCCATGGCTTCAGAGAGCCAATGTGGTGTATACCAGGATTTGGTATACACTACATTTGCTCTCTAAAGCCATATACCAAGACTTGGAAAATCTTTGGGCCCCACTTTGGGAGACAGGTGGAATAAAATGAATGTATGTATGAATGAAACATTTGGATAGGATGCTAATTCTGATTTTCTGTTCAATAAATACTCTGTCATATTTTAGCATTTTGTCATGGATGAAATGAGTTGTTGAATCAGAGCTGTGAACTTAACTCCTGTACATCCCCCTCCTTAAACCTTAAACTCCTGCGTACAGTCTTACTTGCTTGCCTCCAGTGGAATGAAGACAGAACACAGTACTCTAAGTATAAGGCCTTGAATTCATTCAGACCTAAGCATCTGCAACAAGTCAAATGTATAGCAAACTCCATCAACAAGTGCCGATTCAATTCTACTTCAGAGCATTTAAGGGGCTTCTTCTACCTCCTAATGGGTATTTATTATTTATTTACTTACTTCATTTATATTCCGCTCTTCTCACTCCGAAGGGGACTCAGAGCGGATTACAGTACATATACTTGCAGACAATCCCTGCAGTTCAACATATATAGACATACTAGCTGTCCCGTGCACGCGTTGCTGTGCCATAGTCTGTGGCTAACCCCTTTTACCCACATGGTGTGTGTGTGTATGTGTGTGCTGATGTTTGTGTGTATATGTGTATGTGTATATTGTGTATGTGTGTGTTCTTATGTATATGTGCATGTATATATGTGTGTATGTGTGCATGTCTTTATATGTGTGTGTATGTGTGTGCTGATGTTTGTGTGTATGTGTATGTTGTGTATGTGTGTGCTGATGTGTGTATATATGTGTATAATGTCTATGTGTGTGTTATTATGTTTATGTGCATGTATATGTGTGCATGTCTTCATGTATATGTGTGTGTATGTGTGTGGTGTGTGCTGATGTTTGTGTGTATATTGTGTATGTGTGTGTTCTTATGTATATGTGCATGGATATATGTGTGTATGTGTGCATGTCTTTATGTATATGTGTGTGTGTTTGTGTGTGCTGATGTTTGTGTGTATATGTGTGTATGTGTATGTTGTGTATGTGTGTGTTCTTATGTATATGTGCATGTATATATGTATATATGTGTGTATGTGTGCATGTGTGTGCTGATGTGTGTATATATGTGTATAGTGTGTATGTGTGTGTTATTATGTTTATGTGCATGTGTATGTGTACATGTCTTCATGTATGTGTGTGGTGTGTGCTGATGTTTGTGTGTATATGTGTATATTGTGTATGTGTGTGTTCTTATGTATATGTGCATGGATATATGTGTGTATGTGTGCATGTCTTTATGTATATGTGTGTGTATGTGTGTGCTGATGTTTGTGTGTATATGTGTGTATGTGTATGTTGTGTATGTGTGTGTTCTTATGTATATGTGCATATATTTATGTGTGTATGTGTGCATGTCTTTATGTATCTGTCTGTGTATATGTGTGTATATATGTGTGTTTATGTGTGCATGTCTTTATGTATATGTGTGTGTGTGCTGATGTTTGTGTGTATATGTGTATACGTTTGTGTGTATATGTTTGTGTATATTTTCTCTCTCTCTCTCTTCTCTCTCTCTCTCTCTCTCTCTCTCTCTTTCCCTGCAGCGTGGAATTGTGGGAGTTGAAGTCCAAAACACCTGAAAGGCCCAAGTTTGCCCAGACATGTCTGGACTGTCACTCCCAGAACCCCCAATGTTATGGAACCCTGGAAGTTGTAGTTTGGCAAGGTACCGGCACCCTTTGGCAGAGAAGGCTAAAGGCCTTGTGAAACTACAACTCCCGTGGTGCCATAACACTGAGCCAGGGGCGGCCAGAGGGCATTCATTCATTCCACACTGCAGAAAAAGAGGGTGGAATGCAGGCGCCTTAAAGAGACAGGCCCCCGCATAAGGGAAGAATTAGTGGGACGTTTTCGGCTCTTTCCGCTGACCTTCAGAAAGGATCCACGTGGATCGCTCGCTCTCTAGTTTGCCTGCCTTAAGTTTTTGCGTGGGGAAGGGCCAGCCCTGGGCCACGCATCCCTCTGGGGTAGGGCTGGCGGGAGGCCACCTCGCACCGTCTTTCCTGGCCCCGGTCCTGGCCACGCAGAGAAGCTGCCCGGGACTCCCGCTGTGCCTTCGCTATGCTCCCTCGGCCTCGCCATGCGTGGGCCCCCTTCTGCCTCTGCCTCCTCCTCCCTGTGCGTCCCCCTCCCTCCCTGCCGCCAGTCCTGAGCATTGGGAGGGGGAGGGGGAGGCGGAAGGAGGAGGCGGAAGAGGAGGGTCTGAGGAAGTCTGTTATCTCTCCGTCCCCTTGTTCCCCTTTCCACTCAGGCCTCCGGCCTGGGCATGGCCCTGCCACCCCCTCCAATCACTTTGGCCTTGGGGGATTTGCCAGAATCTTCTCTATGAGCCCGGATTCTGCAGCAATCACTTGTGCACCCAGGCAGCAAACGCTGTGCCCGGGTTTTGGCTTTTCCGGGCTCATAGAGAAGAGCCTTTTGCAGTTTGAGGAGGGACCACAGTCAGAATACTTCGGTTTGAATTTTACCTCTTCTTATACCCATTGTTATTACTGCTGTATTATTGCATGTGCATGGAATGTAGGTATATGACCAGTTGGATTACTTATACATGTTGTGTGCAACTATCCCAATACTCTTTGATGCTTTAGATCCTGGCAGGGCAGGAGGAGTGGACGGCTCTCCCTGCCCCTTCTGCCTGCCAGGATCTAAAGCCTTGAAGAGGCTTCATGAGGGGCCAACTTCAGCCCTCCAGGTGTTTTGGACTTCAACTCCCACCATTCCTCACAGCCTCAGGCCTCTTCCTTTTCCTCTCAGCCTGGGCAAACTTGGGCCCTCGCTCCCTCAGGATCGGGGTGAGAGAGAGGCAGCGAGGAGCGAGGGGGGGCTCCTCCTCCTTTTTTTGCTGCTTCTAAGAATAGAATACCCCCCCTCCCTCCCTCCCTCCTTCCTATTTGGAGAGTCCCATCTAGAATTCAGTGTGATTTATTCAAGTTTTGGCCTACAATTTTGGCCAATTTACCAGCTGTTAGGATTTCTGGGAGTTGTAGGCCAAAACCATCTGGAATGCGCATGCACTGGCATACGAACTACTAACAAATTTCGTTAGTAATTAAGTTACATTTTAGAAATTTTGGGAAAAATTTTTGTAAGTCTTTCTATTACTAATAAAAAAATCCCCCCCAATTTGATTTTAGAATCACGATTTTGGGGTTCGAAACCATGCCTACTATGTTGTTATCATTAAAGTAACTTGAAAATAATCCTCGATAATTTCATTTCTGGGTTGTTGTGAGTTTTCCAGGCTGTATGGCCATGTTGCAGAAGCATTCTCTCCTGAAGTTATGCCTGTATCTATAGCTGGCATCCTCAGAGGTTGTGAGGTTGTGAGATGTCAGGAGAGAATGCTTCTGGAACATGGCCATACAGCCCAGAAAACTCATAGCAACCCAGTGATTCTGGCCATGAAAGCCTTTGACAATTTTATTTCTATTTGTGCTATTTTTAAATATAAAATTACATTGAACCCTCATTACCCCCAAACACAACTAGTGAAAGTTAATAACGTTCCTTTTCGGTGTGTTAAGTCCAAGTTCTAGTTAGCTATCGTGTTCAGCAGCACAAAAGTGGTGCATTCAAGGGTGTATTTACACTTCTGAATTATTGAAGTTTGATACCACTTTAACTGCCATGGCTCAATACTATGGGAATCATGGGAGTTGTAGTTTCACAAAGCCTTCTCTGCCAATGAGCGTTGGTGGCTTAGCAAACTGAAATCCCATGATCCCATAGCATTGAACCATGGCAGTTAAAGTGGTGTCGAACTGCATTCATACTACAGCATAAATCCAATCTGGGCCAAGTCTTCCACATTCTGGCCTCAGTGAGGAATGGGCAATTGGTTTTTCTATGCCTTAACCCCCAAACTACATGTTACATCTAAATATGTTTAAGAAACTAATGTGTTGTGTAGACACACATTTTCTGTTGCCTGCACTGTGTTCATTTTATGAGGGCCATGTGTCAAAATATTTTTGGATGTGAAAGGCCTCTGAACACATTCAGCATCCTTTTTAATTGCATTCCACGTTAATACTATACCACATGGGAGCGGGGCACTTTGATCAAGCAAAATGAATCCTGGCTGATGGCCAGAATTTGGATTTTGTAAAATATTGTCTCTTATCCTCAGAAGTACTGTTTTGCGGCCTGGAGTTCCAGATCAATTAATCTCTATCGAACAAATTACTATGCAGCTGGAATTCAGGGCATGCTCCTTTTTACTTTAAACAAAATGAAAATAAATGTCCATGGAGTCCCAAACTTAGTTCTGTGATAGAAAGGCTCATTGATTTCCATTGGACCTGCTTCCCAGTAAATAAGCCTAGGATTACAGCCCCAGGTAAATTGTGATTACAGCTATGCTACAAAACATGGTGGTTTTATTCCAGTTTAATTGCCATGTTTTTCTCCAAAGAAGTCTAGGTATTGCAGTTCCATGGGAAGCCCCACCTGCACCTTCAACAAATTTACAGCTCCCAGTGCTCCATTAAACTGTGGCTGTTTTGTGCCTACAAACTGACTCTGGGCCCATCCAGATAGTACTGTTATTGCGGTATCTACTGCAATAAAGGAGGGGCTGTCCAGACAATGTTTTGGATAGTCCCAAATTAATTTGGTACAAACCAGAAAAATCCTGGTTTGTAGCAAATTAATTGGATAGTGGGTTTATTCCATGCTTTCTTGAAAGGTGTGGGATAAATCCACTATTTCTGGTTTTGGACTGCAGAATACTGTTTTGAATGGTTAATTTGAGTCGTTGATTGTGTACTTCCAAGTTGCGTGTTTTGTACTATATGCATATATTTTAAAATCTTTATATTTGTGAAACTTACATATCTATGTGATGGTTATCATTGTTCCAGGCTAGTTTGATACTCTGTTGCCTATACCCCGCTGATTTTAGAGGAGGATGAAGACCATTCCTGTCATTCCATGGCAGGGCTTTGGCAGTTAAAAGGGTGTCTAACGGCATTCATTCTGCAATGTAGCTGCAATATTAGATTCAGCAGCAAATCTGGCTGACTCCTGTTCATAATAGGCTAGGCTCCCATTTTGTCTTAATTTTTTTCAAATGTCCTGAGCCAGCTGATTCTGGGTTTCCCATAATTTACTTCAACACTTTTCATTTAGGAACTGACTGCAAGGAGTTTTAATAATGTCTAAATTTGCTAAGTTATTTTATTTTGACCTTTATGAATGTTTTTAAAATGATAACCAGAATCCAGCTGGAAAACTAACCAAATGTGTAACCAGGAATTACATGCTCATAACTGTATGTTACTTATAATCCCTATGTAGCCTCTTGCTGAAAAAAAACATATGAATTATGGAAGTCTTCAAATCCCCACTTACCAGAAATCTGCTACTCTGATAACTGGGAATTAGTTTCCCTGTTGTTTGGGCAGCAGCTGCTTGACATTCACACCTTCCCTTGTATTAAGTGATTTTACGGTAGCTCCACAAAAACTGAAGGTCTGGGGGCCCGGTATGTCAAGCCCCCAAAAGACCCAATAAGACACAAATTTATTATTATTATTATTATTATCAAAAGCATTGCATAAATTAGTATAAAACTGATAAAAATAGGAGCACAGGTGGCTAAATATCTTTTGACCAAAAATGGGCAACAGTAATGGCATTGTCTGTAGCCTCCAACAATTCTTTCTCCGTACATGAGGCAGGGCATAGTGGACAAGCATACAGATGTGGAGTTGTCTGTTCTGCTCCACAGTCACACAATGTATGGGATTCTTTTAGGTAGTACCATTTTGCCAAGTTGTCTTTTGATCTGCCCACTCTGCTTCTGAGTCTATTCAGGGACTTCCAAGTTGCCCATTCTTGGTTTGCCCCTAGAGGAAGAACCTCATGGGGGGGGGGGGCATCCAGTTGGGATTTCCTGGTTTAGCTGTCCAGAGGGATACATCCAGATACAGATAGGATGACAGCAAAGAACAAAGGCTTTTATTCACCTTTGGCCAAAGCGGATGTCAGATTTATTAATAGTACTTTGACAGCAATTGAAAACAAAGAGAATTTGCTGTGCCAGACATAGATAGGTCCAGGTTGGTGCTAGGATCTGCTCACTTATAGATGCTGGAATTCCATGTGCCATAGATGTTGATTGCTTGAAAGATATGGTGGGAAATTTAATAAACTCTCATTGCCTGATTTGAAGTCTAGAGGCTGGATTTGGTCCATACAGGGAAGGAGTGAGGAAGAAAATGATTGTGGCTTGGGCAGAGTTCATGGGATTGATTATTCTTGTTCAAAACAGGACAATGAGTTTCAGTTGACCACACAATGGGTGACAAGGGTTAGGGTACAGCCCCAGGGAGGGGGTCTGCTTTGGATACTGGGATGAGGAAATGTTCCCAGGTATAAAGTTAGATACAATTAGTAAAAACCCCATGGCTTTTCTTAAGCCTATTATGTGCTTCCCAGGGTATTGTGAGAAGATTAGGCCTTTTCCTCATTCTAAATGTTGTGACATCCCCTGAGGTGTTGATATGGTGCTTGTGCAACTTTGGGAGAGTTCATTTAGAAATTGCCTGAAACTGGGAGAAACATCACTGCAGACATCATTGCTGGGCACCTATGGAACTGTGGATTTGGGTGTTACATTTTGGGGTTCTGTATTAACCCCATTAACACTTGCATGTATGATCTTGGGCACAAGGGGGAAATGTGACAGAGACCCCATTTCTGCTAGTGACAATAGGGATCACTGGGATCCCTTTTCTTCTAGTTTAGCATTTCCAGGACTTTGATTTTCCTGATGTTTTGAACTTGATGCAGGGTATCAGTTGTATTAGACAAGAGTGACTACAAGTTTTAAGTAACATAATGACATGTGACTATGAATGAATAATTATTGAATTGTAGGTAAAAACAATAAGCACCTATAAAGAGTCACTGATGCAGTATATTGGGATTTTTTCTGTCTCCCTTTAGTGCAGAATGCATTTATGCATCTGGCCTGTATGCAAAACAGCTGGAGATATTTTCGGAGCTAGTTTGGAGAAAACTGTAAACTGAGCAGATTGTTGCTGAGCCAAAGAGGAAAAGATCTAACTAAAATAATTATGGATTGCAAAGAGTCACAAACTATTAATTATCAAATGCTTTCTTTTTAATCTATGCTAAGATGTTTTTGCAGAATTTCTAAGCATGACTAGTTTTTCTAATTTGTCTCTGCTATTTTGTACCTGGAATTAATTATGCCAACATTCAGCTAGATAAATGCCAGTAGATATAACATCTGTTTTAAGGGTTAGCCATCACAATAGGGCTTTTGATTGTGCCCAGATGCTTTATTGCCTCTAAAAAAATTATTTCAACATTTTATTGAGTTCAACCCATATTCAATAAAAATTAAGTGTAAATGATGCACAGATAGTGGACTGGGCAAGACATCGGTATTCAAGAAGATGCTTTAATTTTTGAACCTCATCATCATCTCTTTTCTTAAGAGTGTTGTTGTGTGTGTACACATTTTTCATTATCCTCTTCTGTGATGCATAATTTATTGATTTGGTTATCGGCATACATATCTGATCGTACTGCCAGGTAGCAAATAAACTGGCTTTTAATGCAAATTAAATACCATTAATATAATACTATTATTAAATCCATACACCTGTAAAACAAGATCATCAGTCATCAGAGCTACTACAAGTCTGGTTTTGAATCAGTCCTCTTGTGTGAGTATTCGCACAAATCTTAAAGCAGATTCTTTTCCCCTCTATTTGTCTTTGGGGAAAGGTTGCTGCCATATTTATGGTGGAAATCATATTGTTGGACTCACCGGCCGATGGGCAGCCAGAGCACATTGCTGATAGAAATTTCCACTCTGATCCACCTAAAAAGTGTATAACAGCTGCATGGGAGCTAAGTAGCTGGCTTTTTATCTTCAGTGCATCCCACCCCCTTAGCCTTTAATCTATCAGACAGTCCATGGTGAGCAGGTACCTTTGCTGCATGTTTCTTGCAGCTAGTTTTTTCCCCATTAGCTGGGGCATTACAACTAGTTAATGGCACATTGTTTATTAACACTGTCTCATGTGACGTGTTTTTTTAACGTAATGTATAATATTGATCACAACCTGAAGGAGGTGGTTGGTGATTGGCATGGGTCACTCTGGGATCTTTGATAGATGACCAATGGCTATCAACGTTGGTTGAGAGTCTTCCATGGGGAGGGGGAGGTCCTAGGCAGTGCAAGCAAATGGTTTAGCACAGTTGATAACAACAACAACAACACTTTATTTATATTCCACCCTATCTTCCCAGGGGGACTCAGGGAGGATCACAGTACAAATACGCGGTAAACATTCAATGCTGTTTGGGCAGACAGGACAGAACAGACAGAAGGGAGGTACATTGTGTCGACATCTGTTGCACCTCAGAACTTGGACAGCCCCCCCCCCCCTAGATTACACACACACAGGCAGATGTAATAAATGTTCTTTTATTTAGACTAAAGGATAAAGAATAGTCCAAGGAAGTAAGAATAAATCAATCCAAAATAGTCCAATTAAGTTCTGTAGCTGCAAGCCCAAGTGGCTTAAATTCCAAGGAAAACAAAGTTCCAAAGCAACGCAAACCACTCCGGTGGTCAAATGTGGTACTTGAGGCAAACCGCAATAGCGGTCAACATGAACTTTAATCCGAACCACTCCGGTGGTCGGCGTGAGCTTGGAGACTTGAACGAGAGACTTGATCAAGCTGAATGTGGGTTCAGGTCTGACTAGAAGTCCGGGAGCACAGACTAATAAGGAAGCTAGTTTCGATGGGCCCATCTCACCACCTTCCTTAGATTCCACGATTTTCTAGAAGCTCTGATGTTTGCCCTTCTATCAAACACCAGCTCGTTAGCAGGCCCAGCTGCACCATTATCAGAGTGAGAAGCAGGAAACTCCTCTTCTCCAGAATGCTCATCTGGGAAGGGAGTAGAAACTCTCTCTTGGGAACCAAGGCCACCGGGTCTCTCATAGTCTGATGCAGAATCCTCTTCCATGGAATCCTCAGTAAACTCATCTGCAGTCCTATATCCCTCTAGCCATTCGTCATCCCATTGCAAACTCTCATTTGGAGACCCATACCCATCTGGCCATTTGTCATCTCCAAACTGCCCCTGATCAACTGGGATCTGATCCTGCTCAGCTGGGCCCCCGGTGCCTGACTCTGGCCACTGGGCTGACTAGGCTGGAACACCACAACATCCAGCTTTTTGGTGCCTTTGGAGATTGTGCTTAAATCCAGCCACAGGGGAGTGCTGTCACTCCATCCTTTATGACAAAGACTCATCAGGACTTCCTCCTTCTGTTTTGTCACTGGCATTTTCTGGTCTTTTTCTTTTATGGTGTCATAAAATACTTCCCCCGCTTTTTAGTGGTACCTAATTTCTCTACTTACAGCTCTAAGCTGTTTTCAAACTGCTTAGGTAAACAGTGAGCTGGACTGACAGTCGGGTGTTCAGTCAGATGTAGGCTTCAAACTGGCAACCTTTTGGTTAGTAGATCTTATTGCTGTTGGTGGTGATTTTACCAGCTTTAGTCCCACCCTTGGGGTTTTGTCCTTGAATGTCCCTGGTGACAGGAAGGATTGTACTGGAAGCACCATGTGTGGCTTTCCTGACACCCCATGGGTTCCAGCAGTGGACCAGAATGGATGGCTCATTGGACAATAGGCAGAATGGTTGATGCCGGGATCCAGAATCCATGCAAGTGCCAACCCTACATCAGCTATAATCAATAAACTTGCGGTCAGATTTTGTTCCAACTGTGAAAAATGTGTAGGTCTTGGTCTTATTCATTTGGGGAGCTGGATTTCCCTTGGACATACGATGTCCCTGCTACATTAGCTTGGTGCATGGACAATATATTTGAAATGGTTTTCTCATGAAGTGTGCAGAGAGGGGGTGCTGATCCAGATGCATAAAGAACCCCATTCCAAGGTTTCAAGAGAGGAACATGATCATTAATATTGCCCTATGCCTAGTTAGTGGAAATATGTGTAGTATAAATACGCCAGATATGACAGAATTGAGGACTTTGTTTCTATCTTCAGAGTTCCTAAAGCTTCCATGTGCTGGAGAAGTTATAGTGTTCCTGATGCTCTGCCAAACTTACCCTGTAGATGCAATGAGGATTTGGGGTATGCTATGATGCCCACAGTTTGCATTATTTGTCCCTCACTGAAAAAGAAGAAATTGCTATGTCAACCAGCCTAACATGTGTACAAAGATAACACATTTTGTGAGCTATGCAAGGTGAAACAGGGCTGAATTTAGGCATACTGAGGCCCTAAACTATTACAACCTTAGGAGGCCCATAATATTACCAAATTGTGTATCATTCAAATAAGAACATTGCATTTTTGTTGAATTTCCCCATATTCTGAGCCTCTAAAGTGTAGCATGTTTCAGAGAGCTTTGTATACAGAAACAGGAATTAAGACACTGGGCCTGGGAAGAGGACTGAATCTATCAAAAAGGAAAGGAACTTCATTCTTGTAGCAAAAGTAATTTTGACGTATTTCTCTACCCATTCTATTGCTTAAATTGTTTTAATAAAAAGTGATCATGCATTATGAATAAATGCACTTTGCCCACAAGCTCCATTGCTGAGCTTTATTCCAGCTCCATCAAACTTGAATTTAGATGCCAATTGTTTTGCTTTGTCCCTGCAGCTGAAAAGAAAGAGATTCAATAAAGCAGAGTTCTCACAGCGTTAATAGTCCAGGTTCTGTTGATTTCAACACAGCACACAAAGGAAGCTAATCATGATCAGCAGTAGTCTCATCCCACTTTTGAGAAAGCTGCAGAGAGATTGCTTTGTATTTTGCCTTTCCCTTTCAATAGTGCTCCAACAGAAAGAATTACATACATGCCTAGAAAAGTGCTGTTCCACAGGCAACCATGGCTACCATTGTGTACTAACAGAAACAAAACCTTGCAACAGCTGAGAACTGATGTATCACAGCTATTTCAGTATATTAGGTTGGTCTCATTATGGGAGAAAAGCAACAAAGTCTCTCTCCCCTTTCGGACAAACCACAAACAATGCCATTACAAGGGAACCTTGTCAGCTTGGACCACTGTAAGCTCATTGTGCGATAAAGGTGAAGCTTCTTTTTTGCCTTCACTCCACTTCAGCATGACAATATTTGGAGGGCTTAGTCACATTTCTATTGACTGTGTCAACTCGTGACACATTACCATTGTGCAATATGCCAAACAGTTTCTAGAAAACGCCTGTACAGTTGTGCCAAGGCTATAACAGATGTGAAACCCTTCCGAGAAAAGTTTTTGACATGTTGAATGATTGGAAATGTGTCGTGAATTGACAAAGTCCCTTTCCTTCTCTGAGATCTCATCCTGTTCTGAGAAAGACAACAGATAGTCATAAGTCACAGGGTGAAGATGCAAATTCCAATGCTGATTTCTTTTGTGTGCAGTATAAAGTAGTCCAATCTTTGCCGAGGAACTACTTTAGATGTCTATGGAAATGATCATCCATCCCACTCACAGTAAGCTTTCCATTATCTGGATGACACTGGGAAAGGACAATTTATCCATCATCTGGTTTGCAAACCTCACATGTATCAAAACCAGCTCTCCAACTAAGATTACAGCAGAAGAGTGCTCTGTCATTTGGTACTTTGGTTGGATTAACCTTATGATTGACCTTAGTGTTTGCAGGAATCAAAGAGAGATGGAGGTTTCCAGCAATGATGTTGTGAGCACCATTTTGGATGGCATCAAACATCCCTTATGACACTGGTTTCTCTTACTGTAGTCCTCCATGGGGCTACCATCCTTTGCCTCCTTAACAGTCTCATGCAATGAAAAAGAAAAATATATTAATGTTGTTGAATGAACTATGAACTCTTGCACAAGGTATTGGAAGACTCATCACAGTACTATACATGGAAGACTGTTGAAAAGTGAAAAATATAATAACCAAATAAGCTGTGGGCTTTGGCACCATATACATTCTGATTAAGTATCAAAGAGCCTGCACATATTTTTTCTGGCTTTGGATCACATTGCTCTGTCTGCTAGACATTTGCTTTTCTTTGTAATGTCAGAAACAATCTGTCTGTAGACAGAAGTAGCTTTTTGTTTTGTGTTTTTTTTAAAGTCTTCTACCATATACCCTCCTATTGTTATAGATCAGTGTTTCTCAACTTGGGGGGTCGGAACCCCTGGGGGGTCGCAAGGGGATGTCAGAGGGGTCACCAAGGACCACGCAACTACAGCAACTACAACTCTCAAATGTCAAGTCTATTTTCCCCAAACTCCACCCAGTGTTCACATTTGGACATATTGAGAATCCATGCCAAGTTTGGTCCAGATCCATCATTGTTTGAGTCCACAGTGCTCTCTATATGTAGGTGAACTACAATTCCTAGAACTCAAGGTCAATGCGTACTAAACCCTTCCAGTATTTTATGTTGGTCTTGGGAGTTCTGTGTGCGAAGATTGGGTCAATTCCATTGTTGGTGGAATTCAGAATATCCTTTGATTGTAGGTGAACTATAAATTCCAGCAACTACAACTCCCAAATGACAAAATCTAATCCCCCCCCCCCCAACCCCACCAGTATTCCAATTTGAGCGTATCGGGTATTTGTGACCAATTTGGTCCAGTGAATGAAAATACATCCTGCACACTGGATATTTATATAATGATTCATAACAGTAGCAAAATTTAGAGTTATGAAGTAGCAAAGAAAATAATGTTATGGTTGGGGGTCACCACAACATGAGGAACTGTATTTAAGGGTCGCTGCATTAGGAAGGTTGAGAAACATTGTTTTCGATTATATATCCTATTAGCTCCAGCAAGTATGGGCAAATGTGAAGGATGAAGCTTAAATTATCTGGAGGTCATTGCCGAAGAAAACATCTCTATTGTCACCGCAGAATTAAAAAGCCCGCACTTTGAATCCAGACCTACGTATCCAAGGACATATTTGCATCCAGTCGTCTTGATGTGTTTTCTTCCAACAGTAAAATGCTTATAGAGGAAATATGCAAAAATGTAGCATGTGATCTGTTTAATCATACAGACAATTCCTCCATCCTTCTGACTTAAATAAGTGAAATTTTGTATAAAGGTCTTCAGCTCAAAAATAATTCTATTGAATGAGATACCTGAGAGAGATGTAAAATCCCTTAGAGCAGGAATGTTTAAAGTAAAGGATCATCGTTTTGACTCAATATGTGAACTGCAAGAAATCATTAATTAAATGGAAGATGAATATCTAGGAAGGTTGCTGCTGCTGTTATTGATAAGCTTTCCTAGTAACAAACTGATAATATTTTTTCATCCTTTTTGCCTTTATATTTTACCTTGTTCAAATTCCAGTAACTTTGCAGACATCTTAAATATTAATGAAATATACAGGGCTCATTATGGAGAACTTTGGGTTCAGTATTAGGCTGTATGCGAGAATTTCACTGATAAACAGTTACTATGATGAGTTTCAGAAATGCTGTCAACCCACTGATGTTTGCGAAGGTGCCTAGATTCATTTTCCACCTGTATTTTCTCTCCCTTAAAGAGATGGTTGGCATTCCTTCAGCAGTGTCTGCATAGCTCCCATTCAGTCAGGACTATTACTTCATTTACCTCTAGAGTTGGAGCTAAGGATTTTTCTCCCATACGCACAGAACTCACTACTAGGGGCATCATCCACTGGTGACTCTACTTGTTTTTAGTTTGAATTTTAAAGAAAGTTCCCAGTGTCCTGAACCTATTTTGGAAATAATGTTGAACACTTTGGATACATACTTCAAGGTTCAGACCAAAATAAATAATAAGCTATGCCACTAACATGGAAGGCACTACAACTATCTTAATAGAAAGGCTTGTCACCATTGCTGGATACAAATAATAGTGTATCCTTGAAATAGCAGGTTGCTTCCAGGCAGGTCTTGAAATCTGCTTTCTGGAGTAAAGCTCCCAGAATTCTCCCTGCCATCATGTTGGCTAGGTGATTTTGAAATTGTAGCCCACAGATTTTCTAAACTCTAATTCAGACTTGTATGCATGCCTTTAAGTTGGCATCCTCATGAAATTATTATTATTATTATTATTATTATAAACACAACAAGATGAGTCAAATCAAATCAAAAACTTTATTACGGTCACAGACCAGCACAAAGCGGGCACAAGCGCCCAAAGAGGAGAAGGACAACTCCCCAGTAAACAGTTATTTAAAATCAGACGAAATCAGTATAAAAATATATTTTAAAAGACAGGATATTGTTGCCTTACGATGTCAATCAAACAAGATGAGTCCACAGCAAACAAGATCACTCTGCTGGCTGTTATATTGGAGCACATGTCAGAACTTCCCAAGTGTCTAGGACTGTGTGATGTATCGGCAAATAATTTATTTATTTTTTATTTATTTATTTATTAAATTCAACTTAATCTACCGCTCTCTCTGGCGCCCAGAACGGTTCACAAGATTAGTGCAAGTAAAAAACAAGTAAAATACATAAAATACAGTAAAACAGTTAAAACACCCGAATTAAAACATATTACCAGCCAATAGCCGTAATTAGCAATGGCATGCTAGCAGCGAACCCGCATGTACAGATAGTGGCAGTTGGCTATGGGCCGAATGCCTGCCTGAATAGCCATGTTTTTACTGCTCTGCGGAACGGCAGAAGAACCCGGATGGCCCGGATCTCTTTGGGGAGGCCGTTCCACAGAGCTGGCGTGGCTACGGTAAACGCCCTCCGGCGTTTAGTAGCCAGTCTGCAAACCCTGATATTAGGCACATCCAAAAGGTTGAGCCCTTCTGAGCGCAGTGATCTCCTGGGCACATAAGGGGTAAGCCGCTCCTTCAGGTACACTGGCCCCAAACCATGTAAGGCCTTAAAAGTTAGAACTAACACCTTGAAGATTACCCGGAATTCAACTGGAAGCCAGTGCAGTTCGCGCAGGAGTGGAGTCACATGGTCGGATTTTAAGGCTCCCGAGAGCAGACGCGCTGCCGCGTTCTGCACCAGCTTAAGTTTCCGGATTGCCGACAAGGGTAGGCCAATGTACAGCATTACAGTAATCGAGCCTCGAGATGACCGTGGCTTGGATCACCGTGGCCAGGTCGCAACGGGAGAGGTAAGGAGCCAGACGTTTTGCCTGACGTAGATGAAAGAAGGCTGTCTTGCAGGCGCAGGCAATCTGCTCCTCCATAGACAACTGGGCGTCCAGCCGAACCCCCAAACTTTTTACAGACGGTTGTGAGCGAAGGGCCGCACCGTCAAACGTCGGCAACTGGGTCTCTACCCCCTCCGGGCGGCCCAGCCACAAGATCTCCATCTTCGCCGGGTCCACCTTCAACTTACTGGCTCGCAGCCATCCAGTAACGGCCTCCAGGCAAAGATGGAAATTATCGGGTACAGAGACCACCCCGGGGTCCATCCTCAGAATGAACTGGGTGTCATCAGCGTACTGATGGCACTCCAGCCCAAAACTCCGCACCAGTTGGGCGAGTGGTCGCATATAGATGTTAAATAACAGCGGGGAGAGAATGGCCCCCTGAGGCACCCCACAGCATAAGGGGGAGCCCTCGGAGGCCACCCCTCCCCACTTCACTCGCTGCCGGCGGTTTTGGAGGAAGGAGGACAGCCAGTTGAGGGCTATCCCCCTCACCCCCGCCACCGCCAGGCGGTGTGTCAAAAGTTGGTAATCGACAGTATCAAACACTGCCATGAGGTCCAATAACACGAGCAGCGCCGATCCACCTCGGTCCAAATGGCAGCGGAGTAGGTCTGTGATGGAGACCAGGACAGTCTCCGTCCCATGGCCTGAACAGAAGCCGGACTGGAAGGGGTCTAGCCAGGTTGTCTCATCCAAGAATGCCTGCAGCTGGTCCATTGCTGCCCTCTCAATTACCTTGCCCAGGTACGGAAGATTGGACACTGGGCGGTAATTGGAGGGAGCCGTGGGATCTAACCCGGGCTTCTTCAGCAATGGACTGACCACCGCCTCTTTTAACTCCTCTGAAAAGCTCCTTGCTCAAGGGAGCAGTTGACTATATTCAACAGAGGGTCTCGTAACCCTTCCACGCAAGCTCGAATCAGCGTGGAGGGGCACGGATCAAGGGAGCAGGTGGTCGGTCGGGGCTGCGACAATCTTGTCAACATCCTCTGCGTCGTGGCCGAAACCGGTCGAAGGTGGATCCGGCGGAGGGCCACGGAGTCTCAAGCTCCTGTACTGTATCAACCGTGGCAGGGAGGTCCCGGCGGAGCGTCGCAATCTTGTCTGCAAAGTGATTCTGAAAAGCCTCGGCTGAGAGGGCCCGATCATCATTATTTGGGATGGTAGGGACCATCGTCAACTGCCGAATTATCCTGAACAATTGAGCCGGGCGTGAATCTGCAGACGCTATCAAGGAGGCATAGTGGGAATTTTTCGCCTCCTTAACAGCATGCTCATAAGCTTCCATAAAGAGCTTATAAGCTGATTCCGAAGGTCCGTCACGGAGCTTCCTCCACATGCGCTCTAGCCGACTCTTCTCCCGCTTCATGGTTCGGAGATCTTCAGTGAACCATGGAGAACAACGTATGCGGGGTTTGAGAGGGCATTTAGGGGCGATCTCGTCGAGAGCAGCAGATAGCTTACAATTCCAAATGGTGACTAGCTCATCAGACGAGTCGCTGACAGGCTCCAAATCCCTCAGGGCATTCAGGAACCGGGTTGGTTCCATAAGTCCCTTCGGGCGAACCCAAATTGGTTCGGCACCCTTGCCGGGGGGGCGTGGTTGTTCAACCCAGACTCTTAGAGCACAGTGATCCGACCATGGCACCTCTATTACGGAGGTGGCGGACACTTGGACAGCTGCAGAGAAGATCAGATCAAGGGTGTGACCAGCCCGATGTGTGGGGCCCGACCTAGAAAGGGAGAGGCCTAATGCCACCATGGTCGACACCAGGTCCCCCCTGCAGATGGAGAGGAGGCTGTGTCGGCGTGGACATTGAAGTCCCCCAGCACCACAAGTCTAGGGAACCTCAATGCCCACTCCGCCACAGTCTCAAGCAGCAGGGATAGACTCCTTGCCGGTGCGCTAGGTGCTCGGTACACCAGCAAGAAGGCTATGCTCTCCGGGGCTCCCCACATCAGGGGATGTGTGCAGATCCCAGTAAGGTGGCCTTTTGCAGCTGGCAGATGGTAATTTTGTCAGCGCCGATTGTGTTTAAGTGCAGGCCAAGGTCTTTAGACACTGCACCCAGTGTGCCGATCACCACTGGGACAACCTTTACTGACTTGTGCCAGAGTCTTTGCAGTTTGATCTTTAAATTCTCATACCGTGTCAGCTTTTCCAATTGTTTCTCTTCAACCCTGCTGTCGCCTTGGATTGCAACATCAACTATCCATACTTGGTTTTTTAACACGATTGAGGTCAGGAGTATTGAGCTCCAAAACTCTGTCAGTCTGAATTCGGAAGTCCCAGAGCAGTTTGACGTGTTCATTTTCTGTAACTTTTCGGGATTGTGATCCCACCAGTTCTTTGTTGGAGGCAGATGGTATTTGTGGCACAAGTTCCAATGAATCATCTGTGCAAAGGTGTTATGCCTCTGCATATTATTGTTGTTGTTGTTGTTGTTATTTATACCCTGCTTTATCTCCCCAAAGGAGACTCATAGTGTTCCTAAAGTAAGGAATATTTAGAGCTGATTTTGCCAGTTAATTCCTCTGACATTATATTTATTGATGGTCTCATAGCCAAGTATTAATCAGGCTGCTCCTACTTAGCTTACAAGATCAGGCAGGATCTAGTTCCTTTACAATATTTAGGCCTAATTCAGAATTAGTAAGCTTTATACTAGACCCAGTTAAGGGAATCTGTTGCTTACATCTAACTTAAGTCCCATTCATTTAAATGGGTCTAATCCAAGTATGTGTCTGGGTCCAGCCCAATATTTAGAACTTTGTGTCAGTACGTTAGAGAAGTAGGTTTGGCATATTGATTATATTTTCCCCTCCCGAACTATTAATGATTTCATTTTTGCAGAAATTTTAATATCACTTAAGGGGTAGCTTTAAGACTGCATATTGCATATTGGATTGAATCAATAGATGGGGTGGATCCAGACCTCTGTGCTTCCTTTCGGATCTAGTGACAACTCTTATTTTTTGGTATGAAATGAGACTGTGGATATATCTTTGAATACAGTGTCCTGTTCCATTAAAGAGCTGAATGACTGTTTTATGTTTGCACTTTTTCTCTCTAAACAATCTGAACTTGGCCACTTTCATTGATCACGATAAAGGCCTTGGTTGTACTTATCTCCAGTTTCTTGAAAGCTACAGTTGAGGCAAAAATATTTAGTCATTTAGTAAATGGTCTAATGTGCCCCCTTGTGTTTCTTCTCTGACTTTGCTATGGCTTTAGAACAAAATTCCATGTTTTCCCCGCTTTGGATATTTCCTACATTAAATGTATATGGCAATACAAATAATCCATTATTTTTTGCTATTGTATGTGCCATTGTCATGAAAGTCAGCTCCCAATTATAACCCAGTATTTTCCATGGCTGAGTAGAGATTTTATCCCTGGTTTCCCAGACCATTTCTGTTGAAGGGTATCATGAATAATGCAGTATAAACAATCCCATATCCTCCAATGATCCCATTTTGGCATAGAAAACCCCAGTTAATCTTCTGCTGTCCCAATTTCTCGGTTGCTTTTAAAATGTCCCAGAGTCTCTCCTTTTTCCATGTTTGTCCTTTGCTCTCATTTCACTTTTAGTGCTGCTGATTGAATCCACAGCACAAAAATACTGCATTTACTCGAACCTTTGAATGTAATTGAATGTAATGCGCACCTCAATTTTCAAAAACCTGAAACCAAAACACACATTTGTTGGCAAATGTAATGTGCAGCTGCAAAAAGAGCACACTTTGAAATTTGGCCAGAAAAGATGTGCGTTATAGTTGCTGCCTTCTTGGAACTGTTTCTTTAAAAACCAAAGTGTTAGGACACCAGCAACTGAAAAATAAACCAGAGAAATAAGTAACCTTTCAAGGAATCTCTCCTGTTTTACCTGCCTCAACTTCCTTGGGCGAATCTATGCTATAGGACGAATGTAGCTTGACACCACTTTAATTGCTCTGACTCTATGCTATGGCATCTGGGAGTTATAGTTCTACAATCTCTTTAGCCTTCTCTGCCAACGAAGGCTGGTGCCTCCCCAAACTACAAATCCCAGAATTCCATACACTGAATATTAGTATTCTCGGTGTTATCAAACAGCATACATGCTTACTGTATAGGTGCATCTTAGATGATTACCAATTTACTTGGGTGAATCTGCACTGGAATTAATGCAGCCTGACACAGCTTTCAATGCTATGGATTCATGAGGGCAGTAGTTTACAAGGTCTTCAGCCTTTTCTACCCAAGAATGCTGGTACCTCACCAAACTACAACTCCCAGGATTGCACAGTATTGATCCATAGCAATTAAAAGTGGTGTTAAACTGCATTAATTCTGCAGTGTAGATGCATCCTAGGAGGGCTATGCTGGGGTCCTAGACTTTAGCATCCAAATCTCCTTAGAGCTGCAAAGAGAAACCATAAGGAAATCAAATCACACTTAAAACTCCCTTGACTTACTGAAATGAATTATGGGGACTAAATACTCCAAAGGCAATCACCCCAAAAATAGGTTTTAGAATATGTGCCTGCAGATATTACGTTAACTGATTGGCAAGCTGTTAAACGAGTGTTAAGATACTTGAAAGGAACATGTGACAAAAAGCTAAAAATTTGTCCAAAAGAAAGCGGTATGAAGGGGTTTGCAGACGCAAGTTTTGGTGACAACGAACGAAACTTGTCATGTTCCGGGTATCTAATTAGCTTTAATGGGATACAAGTGACATGGAAATCTCGTAAACAGTCACACGTTTGTTTATCCACGGCAGAAGCGGAATTTTCTGCTTTGTCTGACTGTTGTACAGAACTAGAGTGGATAAAGGCTCTTGTAAATGAGTTCCAAAGTTTTAAAGATACGATATCTTTATTTACCGATTCACAATCTTGTATAGCAATATCAAATTCGGAAGGATTGAAGCAGAGAACAAAGTATATTGGAGTAAGGTACCAAAATGTTAGGAAGTTAGTACAGGATGGTTTTATTAATCCTGTGTATGTACAGTCAGATGAGAATATGGCGGATATGTTTACTAAAGCATTGACCAATTATAAATTAAATGTATTTTGTAAGAAGGTATTTTTTTTTTTTATAAATCATTTTTATTATTTTGTTCAGTATATAAAAAACAGATAAAGAGGGGGAACAATCATAGTTTCATAGAAAAGTAGGAAAACATATAACTAACTAAGATCAGAAAAAACACCTGTGAGGGGTCCATCACTCCGTCAGAGGTGGTATAGAGAGAAAAAGGAAAAGAGAAAAAAAAAAGAGTTAAGAAAATTTTAAAAAAGGAAAAATTTGACTTCCATCCATCTTCGTTTCGTTTAGTCCATATTTAAGTCCTTCTATTCCCTTTGTTTTCAGCCTTTTCATCATACTAAATACTCATACTTTCCTAGGTCTAGTTCGACCTCCTTTTTACCATCTATAGCCTGTCTCTAGTTCTTCTTTTCCTGGGTAGGTTATATTTCCTTATCAATGTATTTTTGCACTTCCTCCCAGTCTGTTCTTTTTACACCTTTCCCATCGTTCCTTTTCAACCAAAAGGTCAGTTCGTCCATATCTTTAATGTCCATAACTTTCTGTAGCCATTGTACTCTTGTTGGTATTAAATTTTCCTTCCAGTATCTTGCGAATGTCATCCTCGCTGCTGTCGAGAGAAATATAAACAATTTTTGTGTATTTTCTTGGTCGAATATATTTTCATCTAGGAGTCCGAGTAGATAAAACTCCGGTTCCATTGGGTAGGCCAAACCCAAAATCTGCTTACATTCTTTATGTACCATTAACCAAAATTGTTTTGTCTTCGGGCACGTCCACCACATATGGTAGAATGACCCTTCATGGGTTTTGCATTTCCAGCATTTATTGTCCATATTTTTATACATTATACTTATTTTTTGAGGAGTTATATACCACCTATGTAGCATCTTAAGCCAGTTTTCTTTTAGATCCGAGGCATACGTGTACTTCAGTCTGGTTTTCCAGACTCGTTCCCATTCATTTAGTTGTATTGTTCTTCCTACATTCTGCGCCCATCTAATCATAGATTGCTTTATTTCCTCCTTTTCTGTTGCCCACACTAATAACATATTGTAAATTTTGGAAATAATTTTTTTCTCTCCTTTTAATATTTTGTCCCATTGCTCCTCTTTCCCACCAAAGCCTAACTTGTTATCTCTTTTAAAACATTCCCTGATCTGGTAGTAGTGCAACCAAGATATATCTTTAAATTGGCTTTTGATCTTCTCATAACTTTTAATTTCATGTGTACCGTCTCTTTTTGTTTCTAATAGATCGCTGTATTTAGGCCATTCCCTCCAGCCTAAAAGCCTTCTCTGATCCGCTTCCAATGGCGAGATCCATAAGGGAGTCTTTAAGTACATTAATTTTTTATACTTCCCCCAGATCTTGATCAAGGATGAGCGGATAAAGTGGTTCCCAAAATTTTTCTCCTTTTTTGTCCCTTCATACCAAAGGTATGAGTGCCAGCCTTTCCTCAGATCGAAACCTTCTAACGTTAGAGTCTTTATTTTACTTAAATTTGCCCAATCTCTAATCCACATCATCGCACAAGCTTCATAATATAACCTCAAATCTGGGAGGCCAAAGCCCCCCTTTTTCCTTTTTAGATATCATTATTGTGAATTTTATCCTAGGTTTTTTTCCTTCCCATATAAATTTCATAATGTCCTTATTCCATTCTTTGAAAATTTTCCAGTTCCTGATAATTGGGAGGTTTTGAAATAAATAGAGCATCTTTGGTAAGATATTCATTTTCACTGCCGCTATCCGCCCTAGCAGAGATAGATTTAATCTTTTCCATTGTTCCAGTTCTTTCCTTACTTCTTTCCATTTTTCCATGTAGTTATCCTTTAACAAATGTAAATTCCTTGCCGTTATCCATATTCCCAGGTATTTAATTTTTGACACTACCTTTAGCCCTGAGCTCTCCTCTAATTCAAGCTGGTTCCTTTTTGTTACATTCTTAGTCAACACCATTGTCTTTTTCCTATTTAATTTAAAACCTGCTATTTCTCCGAAGAGCTCGATTTTTTCAATCCACTTCTTTATGTTCCTTCTTGGTTCCTCAATAATACAGATCAAATCGTCCGCGTACGCTCTTATTTTATACTGCTGCTTATCAATCTTGAGTCCATTTAGTTCTTTGTCTTCCCGAATATTCTTAATTAATATTTCCAGTGCGAAAATGAAAATTAAGGGAGATAGGGGGCAGCCCTGTCGTGTTCCCTTCTCAATCCTGAATTCTTCTGTAAGGCTTCCATTTATCATTAATTTAGCTTTTTGATCTTTATATATTGCTTCTATTGCGTTTTGAAAATGGAAGCCAATATCAATTTCTCGAAATAACAATTTAAAGTAGTTCCAATTAAGGTTATCGCACGCCTTTTCCGCATCAATTGCCAAGAGGGCCATTTCCTTTTGGTGGTTACTCTCATAATACTCTATAACATCTAGGACTGTTCGAATATTATCTTTGATATTTCTATTTGGCAGGAACCCGTTCTGCTCTTCTCCTATCCATTCGTTTAAGAATTTTTTAAATCTATTCGCGAGCACATTAGCGAAAATTTTGTAATCCGTATTAAGTAAGGAAATTGGGCGGTAGTTCTTAACATTTTCTGGATCCGTGTCTTCTTTATGTATTAATATGATGTCGGCAGCTTTCCATGTCTCTGGTATCTCTTTTGTTCTAAGGATTTCATTCATGGATTTCTTTAATGTTGGGAGTACCTCTTCCTGCAATGCTTTATAAAAGCCTGCCGTGTACCCATCTGGTCCTGGAGCTTTATCATTCTTCATACATTTTATTGCTTTCTTGATTTCTTCCGTCGTGATTTCTCTATTTAGATCTTCCCTTTGTTCATCCGTGATCTTCTGCAGTTTCTGTGTACCTAGGTATTCCATTATTTTATGCTCACTTGTTTCCGATTCTGTATATAGTTTTTGGTAGAAGGATTTGAATTGTTCCATAATTTCTTTATCTTTTATTATCTTCTTCCCTTCAACTGATATCTTTGAAATATGTTGAGCTTGTTTTCTCTTCCTGATCTTCCTTGCCAGCCACCTTCCCACTTTATTTGCATTCTCAAAGTTAGTTTGTTTCACATATTTCAGTTGCTTTGCTAGGAATTCCAGTTCGAGATTCTGTTTTTCCTTTCTTAAGAACTCTATTTGTTTTTTGGTCTCACCATCTGTTGGGTTGGCTTTTTTAATTTTCTCTCTCTTCTCTATTTCGCTTTTTATTTTATCTGTTTTCTCCTTTCTCTTTTTATTCCTTACTGCGTTTTGTTGTATTAGGTAACCCCTCATCACCGCTTTATAAGCGTCCCATAGAATCTGTGTCTTACTTTCACCTTTATCATTTAAGTCGAAGTATTCCTTCGACTTTTCTTTATATCTTTTGATATCTTCTTCTGTTTTAATTAAGTGGTCATTTAATCTCCATCTCCGGATCTTCTTTTGATAGTTTAGTATCATAGCGATTGCTCCATGGTCTGAAGTGTCTCTTGGGTGTATTTCAATCTTGTCTACTTTAGTTGTTAGCGTCTTAGATGTCCATATCATGTCTATTCTGGACCAACGCTCATGCCGTCCAGAATAGTATGTATAGTCTCTTGTTTCTCCATTAAGGAGTCTCCACGTATCCTCCATATCAAAGTCTTTCAATAATGTTAGGAAGCTTCTGGGTAGTAAATTACTATCCGGCAATTTGCCTTTCTTTTTTGGTTGTGATTTATCCTTTTTGCTGTCAACTACCCCATTAAAGTCACCCATTATCATTAAATGGTCAAAGTGCACATTCGTTAGGTTACTTCTTAATTGCTCTATGAACTTTACTTTGGATGTATTTGGTGCATATATATTGCATATCAAAAAATTTTCAAAACCTAAAGTTATCATTACCGCCACCATTCTTCCGTCCTGGTCCTTAAAGATCAGTTCTGAGTGAATATTTTCATTTATATATAGGATTACTCCTCTTTTCTTTTCCTGTGCTAGGGATGTATATTCTTTGCCCAATTTTTTATTCACCAAGTGAGTCTCATGATTGTGTTTGATGTGTACTTCCTGCAGGGCTATTACATTATATTGTCCAGACCGTAATTGTTTGAATAAGCATTTCCGTTTATTTGGCGAGTTCAAGCCGTTTGCATTGTTCGAATAGCAATTTAATTGTTGTGTAAATTCTGCCATAATTAGATTTCTTCTGTACATTGTCCATCTAGATCCTCTACTTCCCCTTCTTCACTCTCATCTGCATCGTCATTATCTGTAGTTTGGTTATCCTCTTTAGGGATGTTACTGGCAGTGGCTCCTTGTGTTTCTGGGGTATTCGATCTTTTTCGTTTGGGTTTTTTCCCCTTTTCCGCCGACTTCTGTGGGGTTTTGGGATTCTCTTCTTTTTGTAATTTCCGGTGGAAGTCTTGAGCTTTCTCCTCGGATGTCAACCATACTTTCTCTCCTTTGTATGTCACCATTATCCCTTCATTTTTTTCCCATCTGAAGCGGATATTGAGGCGTTTTAAATCATCCGTGAGAAAGAAATATTTACGTCTTCTATTGAGGGTTGTCATTGAGTATTCTTTTAAAATCAGAACTTTAGTATCTTTGTATCTTGGTGGTTTGATTTTACTTTGTCTCCACACTTCTTCCTTTATTTTCATTCTTGCGAAGTTCACGATCGTATCTCTTGGCACTTTATTCTTTTTCGCATAATTTGTTTGGATTCTGTGAACTTTATCTACCTCATATTCAATTTCTGTCTCGGGCTTCTCCAGGATATTTGCAATAAGTTTAACTACTATTTCTCTGATATTCTCATTTTCTGCCTCAATCACGTTTCTAAACCTTAATTGAAAATCGAGATCTCTTTGTTCTAATCTTTCCTGGATCCTTTCCATTTTTTCATTTTTCTTCTCCAATTGTTCAATTTGTTTTTGCATCCTTCCTTGGATTTTATCCGATTTCACCTTATCCGTCTTTAACTGTTTTATATCTTGCAGTGCCTCTGTGACTTCTTTTTTCATGCATGCCCAATCTTCTTTCAGTTCTTTTTTCATTGTTAGGAGTTCTTCCTGGTTAGCTCTCTGTTGTTCTTCCTGTTTTTGAGTTGCTATTTGGAATTCTGATTGTAATTTATCCTGGTTCACTGCCACTTTCTGAATATCTCTCTGAATCTCCCTCAGTAGATCTTTCATGCCTCCTATCCCTCCTTCATCAGGTAAAGAATTTCTTCTCACTTGGCCCTTCAGAAGGTATTGTTAATATAATTAATGTGTGTCCTTGTGTTGCTCATGAAGGAGGAGTGTCAGATTCTTGCATTTGAATAGTAATTCATGAGTCAACACAAGATGTATTTTTGCAGTTTGAGATGACCTGCGGTGTGGCGTGCTTGACACTAGATTGCGCTGTTTCAAGACTGCTGAGTGGAACCTGAGGGGATTTCAGTTGAAAGTGACAGTTGGAATTTGATATCTGAGAGAATTCGACGTTTGTTAAGAGAGGTAGCTGATGGTCGTGTTTTTGATGCTTAGCTGTATAGAATGATAAGCTCCAAGATAGATATTGTATGTGTTCAGTAAGATATTTATATATACAATTCAATACAAAGGCTTTACTTACCATTTGAACTGAATGAGAGTTTTGTTATTCACACTAACAGAGACTGATGCTTGAGTCTATGGGGGATTATTGTTATATTTTTGTTGCCTATCCACAGTCACACAAACCCCTCGTCGAGACCTGCAGGATTCTGGGGCTTGTAGTTTACATCAGCAAGAGATTCCAATATGTCAGTATGTATTTTTATGTGAGATGAAGATTGCTTATAGTTTAAACTGTGTGGTTTCGGTAATGCATGACTTAATACATAGAGTTGTGAAGTATTGCTAGACTCGAGTGTAACTTTCAGAGGTTCCTGTATAGGACAGAAATGAAGGACTGATAAGATTGGAATGAGCTTCTTGCTGTGTGTCTGAGATGTGAACGGATGTGTTAGAAGGTTTACTTATGTACTTTTGTATATATTATGTAAATACCAATAAAGATAAGTGTTGCGTTCAGAGGAAGGATGAATTGAAGGAGTCTGGTGTCATTCATGCCTTCAGGCAGAAACTTGAATGGTGGAAGCAGATTGAGATAAGGAAAGTAATTTATCTCAATTTACCAATACAATAGATATGGTAGTTTGTACTCAATTAATTCAGCAAAAGGGAGAAGAGGGGGACATCCTGCCCTTTCCTGTAGGCATGTTAGAGTTTGTTTTCAAACTTTTTCAGCACCTCAAACGCTTAAAACAATATACATAATCCTTTTTGTCCAAACTTTTCTCTGCTTAAAACAATAGTTTGGGTGAGTGTTCTGTATAAGACTTATGCTATACGTTCCTGAAGGCCACACTGTGTGCCAACTGTGTGCATGGCTAAGCCTGGGCTCTTCATCTCTCCTCAGGGAAAGTTTGGTTCTTCAACCCCGTTCTCTCCTTTACAAATAACCTGTTCCTTCTATCTCACCCTGAGTTTTTAACTTTTTAAAACTTTTTATCCTGCACATACAGCCTGTCCATTGTCTTTGTGATTGTGTTTATTGTAATTTTAAACTGCTCAATGTATTCCTGTGTTGTTATGTAATTATGATGTTATATGTTGCTTAGTATATTTTGTTTTTATTTTGTTTTTATTTTGTTGTACTTTGTTGTTTGGGCTTGGCCCCATGTAAGCCACCTCGAGTTCCCATTGGGGATTATGGTGGCAGGGTATAAATAAAGGTTATTATTATTATTATTCTATGCATAAGCAAGCATACACACTGGTCTTCATTCTTGCATAGGGTGTACATGTACAAATGTGTACAAATGCAAACATAAACATAAACCGCATGCTCCATGTTTTTTGCTGACCATCACGTTAATCAGATAGGCACCCTACAATCATGTCCTATGTTTTCTCCCCTTTCCTCTCTCTCTTTTCCTTTTCTGTTTTCAAAATCCAATAAAAATAGCTTGAAGCTAGGTAGCTGGGGAGCCACACAAAGAGCTTGCTGAGAGCCCAACACAGCCTGCTGCTTTGCTATTAATGCTGGGAAATCTGGATGGTATTAGAGTTGCGCGTGGAATTCGTTTCTCCCATTTCATCCGTTCATTCATTCCTTTCATTCCCTTTGGAAGCACAGAATGGGAAACCTCTGCTTTCATGAGCATGTGGCACTCCTAGCTCCACTGAGCTCCAGGTCATCAGATCTTCCTTTCCTGAGTCTCCTTGAAATGCACAGCCAAGGGCCAAGGAGCTTTCCCCCTCCCTCAGCCTCTCTCTCTCAAGGAGGCGGACTGGCACCGCAAGAGCCTGGATAAGGACCAAAAAACAAAAAAATGCCCCTGCTATTCATCATATAATCATTTGTTTATGGAGATGATGTAATGTCAAGATACCATGTGACAAAACGGGTACAAAATATATTGTGAGGTCATGAAGAAAGTTTGCAGAGCCATCCAAAACAAACACTGTGGGATGCTGATGAAGGGAGTCTGTCTCCTTTATGACAATGTGCGTCTGCGCAGTGCTCATGCAACACAAGAATTGTTGACTTCATTTGGCTGGGAAGTTTTAAGCCACCCCTCTCACATCCCCGATCTCACACCCAGTAGCTATCATCTGTTCACTAAATTGAAGGAACACCTTGGTGGAAAACGTTTTTCCGACGATGACAAGGAGGTGAAAATCAAAGTAATGAAGTGGCTGAAAAAGGTGGAGGGAAACTTCTTTGACACAGGCATCAAAAACGTATTCCAAGGATGACAAAGCGTATTGAATTGAATGGTGATTACAGTATGTGGAAAAATAATGTAATACCTATGCTACAATCCATGTAAGTTTTATTAAAATATATTCATTCTTTGTATTTTTTAAAAAAAGATCTTGTAAACTTACTTTCCAGATAACCCTCATTATAATTATAATATACCCTGTGAACACTGCACGGAATGTCCATGTGTCCTACAGTTGGACATTCAAGTGCATGTAGTGGAAGATGTTGGGAAGGGAAAAAGGAAGTCTTGGGGTTGAAAGTTTCAGGATGGAGCTATACATTAAGAACAACCTGTGATATGCTTATACTTCAATAAAATATTAGATCTCCAGCCTCGACTCTACAGGTGTTTTATGTTAATGAAATATAGTGAGTCTGGCAGTTCAGATAAGTAAACTCCCCCAAGACAGAGAACAAAAGACAGTTGTCTGCAAAGTCACTAGTAAAAGAGGGACCAAAAATAAAGAGTTCAAATCATGCCCAAAAACTGTACATTTAAAGCCAGTGTAAAGTACTTTGAACATCAGTAGGTTCAGTGAAATCTCTCCGTATATTACTATGGCCTATTGGTAAGAGATGATTCTGCCATATACGTTTTCCAAAAAGTATACGCTCTAAGTCTGCACATTAAGATGAATTGTGGAAATGACACCCAATTTAAGGAGGTAATTATTGTTTTAAAGTTACCTTCGCTTCCAGGTTCAGTGTGAAATAGTACTCCAATCTGCAGTAAAGGGAATTATTTATGTATTTAAAGCAAAGGAAGGAGCCATGCAGTATATAACAGTATGCTAAATGCTGCAACGTGAAATATTCCAGTCACATTCAGATGCAAGAGCAATAGCTAAAGAATAATAAATTAAACATCAGCATTGCATTCATGCAGGAAAACAAGATCACAGGGGTTATCACACCAATTTCCCAATGTCTGTAACAATAGAGAAAGAAGCAAGTTCAAGAGAGCAACCTCATCAGATGCCAATGCATTCAAGATGAGCGAGATAATCCAGGTGGTAGCTCATGAAAAGGCCTTGAGGTTTATAGCATGCAAAGAGCAGGATTCATCTTTCCCTGTCTGTCATGGTTAGAGCTGAACATCTTGTTACAGGGGCATCCTGGCAAATGGATCCAGCCAGTCACATTAAAACAAAATTTGACTCTAGCTGTGGGTCACAAATTCTGTTGGCAATGAGCAATTTGGTTTTCCATCTTGATAAAGGCACTCGATTTAACAACCAAAGGTTCGTTGTTGATGTTGTGCACCTTCAACTTGTTTCTGATTTATGGTGACCCTAAAGTGAACCTATCGCAGGGTTTTCTGAAGCTAAGAGTGTGATTTGACCAAGTGGGTTTTCATGGACGTGAACTCTGTTCTCCAATGCCATAGTCCAATGCTCAAAATCAAGATCCCAGCAGAAAATCCAAGGAGTACAATATTAGTTTACCTATTGCATTTGTACCACACTGTTTTCTACTAGCTCAAAGCAGCTTAGAAGAGTCCTACATCATGGATGGGCAATCTCCAGAGGACTTAGGGGTTAGTTTCCAATTGCCAGGCACCAATCCCTCTTCCCAAGAAATGTCCACAGCCACCCAAACAAACCAGGGACTGGCCTATAGAATCAGGCAATGTGCCAGCTTTAGCACAGCAGGTTAATCACCAGCTGCAGGAAATCTTGCCAACCAAAAGGTTGACTGTTCAAAGCCAGGGCGGGGTGAGCTCCTGACCTTCAGCCCACCTAGCAGATTGAAAACAGCAATGTGAACAGATGAATAGAAACCACACTAAGTGGGGAGGTATTTTAGGCATGGCGTTCAGAAGAAAGTTTACAAACAAAGAAAGCTCTTCTTCTAAGAGATGGAGCAACAGCACCTCCTTGTGACCGGAACCAAGCACAGCCTCCAAATATGCCAAATGATGAGGAAAAGCCTATATATACATCTATCTATTGTCTGTCTTATCATTGTATAATTGTATAATTGGCATTGAATGTTTGCCGTATATGTGTTCTGGGAGTTTAGCACAGCAATTAAATCAGCAGCTGTAGCTGCAAGCTGTAAGCTATAAGATCCGAACATGGCAAGTTCGAGTCCCGGGCTGACCTGGGTAAGTCACCTGTAAGCTCTGCCCCTGTTGACCTAAGCAGTCGAAAGCAACTAGTTGCAAGTAGAAAAATTAGGTACTGCATAAGCAGGGGAAGTATCCTAAAGGACTTTTTAACTTCAACAAATATTGAAGATGAATACCAGAAGTGGATTCGGCTGACTGGCAGGCTCTTCATCAAAAAGGAGGAGGAGGTAGCAGGAGGATGGAGCATCAGCGCCCCCCTGTGACGAAATGGAGCGGCAGCACCCAGTGACAAGTATAGCAACAATACCCGGTTGGAAGCAAAAGAAAGAACAATGCTCGGTCCAGAAGATCTTCCTGTTACATGTGTGTATGTCTTGTATGTCAAAAACGGCAGGGATTGTCTGCTGTATGTGTTCTGTTATCCGTACTGATAACAGAACACATACACCCTTCGGGGTAAGAAGTGTGGAATATAAATAAAGGGTATTATTATTCTGTGATCCGCCCTGAGTTCCCTTCGGGGTGAGAAGGGTGGAATATATGTACTGTAAATAAATATTTAATAAATAAATGTTGAATTGCCACTTTTGGGAGCAGAAATAGCTTTTATTTAGGGTACACCTAAATGGTAATGCCATTTGACACCACCACTTTAACCACCATGGCGCAATGCTATGGAATCCTGGAAATTGTAGTTTGGTGAGGACCAGCCCTTTCTGGCAGAGAAGACTAAAGACCTAATAAAAATACAAGTCTCATTATTCTGTAGCATTGAGACAAGGCAGTTAAAGTGCTGTCGAGTTACATTAATATTACAATGTAGATGCACCTTTAGACTTGTGTGTGTGTGTGTGTTCATGGAAAATGGAGCATCAGCGAACTGCAAGGATCACAAAAAAGCCTCTGGAAGGTCATGTGTGGCCCAAAGGCTTTAGGGTTCCTATTTCTGGTCTACATCTTAATAGTAGAGAATGATGGATTAATCTTTTCCCCATCTCTGTCAACTCTATGCATTCTATCCCATCTGACAGCACTTTTAACATGAAAACTATATAAAGATTTACATTGTTAATATTTTTATATATGTATGCATTGTATCTTAAAATATACAGGTTTTGTGTGTGTGTGTCACTCAATTTGAGGGAAGTATGAAAACGAATGGATGAATGTATTCCAGTACACAGGACAAGCATTTAAAGAGCAAAACAGGTGGATCTTTAGTAGGCAATCTCCATGAACCTAAAATTTTCCAGGATCACAATCTCATGGAAACAAACTTTTTACAGGCAGCATCTTTTTAAAAAGATACTGCATAATGTGACGGTTTTGATGTCACTAGAGTGGAAGCAGTTTGCCTTTTTCTTAAATCGTGAAATGCCCTCTTTTTCCACAGCAAGTCTCAATAGCAACCACTGAGAAAAGTACTGCAGAGCAGTGGCTTGAAATAGATAGCTTTAGTGCTCAGGTAACCCTGAAGAATTTATTTGAGGACTTCAGCTCTCCAAATCCCCCAGCCAGGATGATCCGGTATTCTGAGATTATGTAGAGCAAAAAAAATATTCATTTTTACAAGATCTGGATTCAATTGGATTAGCCCATGGATATTGAATCCAAAATATAATGGCTGGATTAGAAATTGTACGTGACCATGGATTCCATATCATTCTTTGAAAATAAGTCACTAGAGAAAAAGTCTGTATTTAAGAAGCAGAAGTCAACCTCTGTAGTTTTTCACATGTTTCTCCACAGGTTATTTGAAAGCTTTAATTGACTTGAATTTCCTATTGGTAACTTATTCTTAGAGGTTCATTTAAGTTTTCAGGTTCATTCTGTTTGTTCCAAAGGATTAGGAATATTGCCTTCTTTCACACTCAATCCTGCAATAATTACTGAAAAGCAGCAAGTCTGCCAAGCCAGAGATGTGGCAGTGAATAAAAATCACTTGCTTCATTGTTTGATGTTTGGTCAGTGGTTACCATCTACTGGCAAGAATGAAGAACAGCAAAGTAAAAGCTCTCTGCAGGTAACACACCGAAGGCGCAGAAGGGCCCACCTAAAAGATGGAAGACTGCAGTCGGTCCTCCTCCTCATGCCATATAGTTGAGTGAGCTTGAATCCCCGATCTTGACAAATTGATTTCAGACGCCTGAAGAAATCCCTATGCATGTGAAGTTGCTATATAGTTGCAGAACTATATAGCAATATGGATATAAAAAAGATATACAAGTACTAGAGAACAATGGCCCTTTCATACAACAGAAGTGTAACACTATACAGGCAGTGCTTCACATTAACTCAGATTAGGACACCCACAAAAGTGAAAACACAAATAAAAATTGCTATTTTCCCCTAAGAATCTTTTGGTACTCCAAAATGATTTAATGCCCAATTACACCTGGAAGGTGACCATAGAACCTTGATGGCGAACCTATGACATGCGTGCCAGTATTGACACGCGTAGCCATTTCTAGTGACACATGCGTGTCCAGGGGACAATGGAGGGAGTGTGCTCCCTCCACCGGCCTTCTTCCCCCACCCACTTGCGAACACCGGGAGAGGGACACTCTTCGGCATTGAAAAGCACATGGGAGAAGTGGGCCAATGCAGGGAATGCGCTCCCTCCACCGGGACCTGGGCACGCGCACCCTGCAAAAGCCGTCTTCCCCCATGCGTTTGCCAATGTGGGAGTACGTCCCTCTCGCAACGTTTGCAAATGCGCGGGAAAAGAGGCCGCTATCGGGGTATTTCCTGCCCATGGCCCAATGTGCGATGGTGGGCCTCTCCTGGAGGCTGCGCCTGCATCCCTCTGGGGGCCAGCAAGGAGGCCTTTCCAATCAACTTTGCCTCCAGGCAGCGGGAGAGAATCCAGTGATTTTGATGTAGAGCTGAAGCGATTGAAGGTATTGCAAATCCCATCATAACCTCCACCCCCATCTAATATCAGAATGCTCTTTGCTGGCTGAACCTCACACCCTCAGGGTCTCTTTTCTCCAACCCTCTCCAGTATTTATTGTTGCTCCGGGCACTTGTGTATGCCAAGTTTGGTTCAGTTCAATTGTTGGTGGAGCTCTGAATGCTCTTCGCTGGCTGGTGAACTATAAATCTACACAACTGCAACTCCCATATGTCAGGGTCTGTTTTCCCCAACCCTCCCAGTATTTTCTGTTGCTCCTGGGAGTTGTGTATACCAAGTTTGGTTCAGTTCAATTGTTGGTGGAGCTCTGAGTGCTCTTTGCTGGCTGGTGAACTATAAATCCTAGCAACTACAACTCCCAAATGTCAAGATCTATTTTCCCTAAACTCCACCAGTGTTCAAATTTGGGCGTAATGAATATTTGTGCCAAGTTAGGTCCAGATCCATAGTGGTTTGGGTTCACATTTGCTCTCTGGATGTAGGTGAACTACATCTCCCCTAAATTACTGCCAAACCTCTCCAGTATATTCTGTTGGTTATGGGGGTTCTGTGTGCCAAGTTTGGTCCAGGTCTGTCATTCGTGGGGGACTCTGGTCTGTGGAAGTCAGAGCTGAATGGTTGAAGGTACTGCAAATCCCATCATCTGTTGTCCATACTCCCCCAAACTTATTGTTTTTGTGATTAATCTCTATGCTTTAATTATATTCAATTTGTAATAATGAAAATCCATCCTGGATATCAGATATTTACATTACGATTCATAACAGTAGCAAAATTACAGTTACAAAGTAGCAATGAAAATCTGGTTGGAGGGTCACCACAACATGAGGAACTTTATTTAGGGGTCATGGCATTAGAAAGGTTGAGAACCACTGCACTAAAGAAACCCACAGGCCTGAGTTTGCAAGACCTGAGTAAGGTCTCCTGTTCATGCTATGTGTTATGGGTGCCATTTCTTGCCATTAGATATAGCAGCAGCCATCTTAATTTTCATAAGACACACTATCTTGCAGCATAGTGCAGACTCCATTTCACCACTATTACTGTTGTGCATCCTTATTGACCCCTATTTCTGCGTATTAATCCTGCCCTTTCCTAAAAGTCAGTTGCATGTGCCATATTGTTGTCAGTTAGGCTAGTTAACCCCTAATTGCCTGCAGGGCTAACAGGTTATCTTTAATTCTATCTTCTGTCACTACCCCCCTAATGGAGAACCCAAAAAAAAAAAAACCAAGGTTAAGTAAAGGAAGTGGTAGTAGCAGTAGCCGACCCTTTCAAGAGACATGAACAGAGATGTATGGCATTATAGAAAAAAATGGCAGATCATTTTGCATTCTATGTACTGAAACGGTAGTAAGCAGAACATGGAATATAAATAGACATTTTGAAACTAATCATTCCCAGCTCTTGAAAAAATTGAAGATGAAAGGAAAGAATACATTTCCAGGCAGCTACACCTTTATAAGAGCCAATCTAATTCCATCCTTAAATTTGTAAAAGGATCTACAAATTTAACATCTGCAAGTTTGAGCATTGCTAACTCCATAGCTCAGCATGGAAAAGCACTCGGTGATGGAGAATTTATTAAAGAAACTCTCCTAAGATGTGCACCAGTTCTATTTCACGATATGCAGAATAAAGATGCAATTATTAAGAGAATATCAGAGTTACCACTCATTAGAAATATCATAAAAGACCAAATAATGAGACTGAACACAAATGTACAACATCAATTAAAGAGAGACATAAGTTAAATAATATCAAGACTAACAAAAGAAACCGACTGATGGATGAACAAAGAAGTCACTAAGCAGGTAAGTTATATAATTAGTTTTTGGTTTATTAAATATAGTTATATATTACAATTATATTTTTGTTATTTAAACTAAATATTGCAAAATTATGGGGGGGGGGGGTTCTTGAAGTGACACACCACCTGAATTTTGTTCAGTTTTTTGGTGAATTTTGACACACCATGCTCAAAAGGTTGCCCATCACTGCCATAGAATCACACCAGACAATGTAGAGATTCCAAGAAAGGTGTCTCTAGGAATCTTTAGATCCTCCTTACTAACTCTTTAGTCATTTTCCAATGGTAGTTGACCATACAGTTGCATTGGAGGACCTAGAGATTCCTAGAGATAACACGGGCTTTGAGATTGGTAGGGTTCCACCACTTGGAGTGCCTTTGTGTCGCCTGAGTCCTTTTTGGGAGATGGTAGTGGGATATAAATAAATATTATTATTATTATCATCATCATCAAATCGATGAATAATCAAACCTACAGAATTAAAACACGCAAATACTGAAGGCTAGTTGTATTTCACTTTAACTGCCTCCCCATCATCCTATGGACTCCTGAGATCTTCAGTTTAGAAAGCCAATGTGGTATCGAGGTTTGAGCATTGGACTATGACTCTGGAGACCAGAGTTCAATTCTCCACCCAGCTATGGAAACCCACCAGGTGACCATTGGTGAGGCACACACTCTCACCCCAGGAAACCCCATGACAGGGTCACAGTAAGTCACAAATGGCTCAAAGGCACCCAACAACAACATTTAAAATTCTTAGCCGGAGAGCTCCTCTAGTGCCTCGTCAAAATACAACCCAGGATTTCTTAGAATGTTGCCATGTGTTTCATCATATAATAGTCACACTCCCATTTTAGTCCCCCAAATTGGTATGTTTACTTTCTTAGAATAATAGTCGCACCCTTAATTAATTGCCCCAAAGTATCTGCTTCATTCACTCACCCACCCATGTACATTCCCCCTTTCAGCTACAGCATGTCACTCAACTGGTGCTTCGCTCAGCCCCCTATCTGGAATTTCTTTCACCACATAATAGTCGCACCCCTCTTTTTCAGCCAAAAAAGGGATGAAAATTGCAAATACTGCAACGAAATATGGGAAATTGAAATCATAGCAATACATGTGTGTGAGAGATGAGAAAACGCCCTAAGAAAATGGGAAAGTCACTTTTTTCCATTTTTGTCCTTTGGGTGCTTTCCATAGATTTTGCAAGACAGGGCTCTTTATCCACATGGTAAGTTTTTCCCCAACTTTAATTTCCCATCCATTCTAGGGTTCATACTATAATCTGTTAGAGAATTGAGCATATCAAGTTCCTCTGGTCCCTTTCGCTCCTTCTCCTCACCCCTTGTCATAGATCTGATACTTTAACATTTTGTGTCTCAATACACTTAACTGATAAGACTGATTGGGGTTATTTAGAGCTCTCTCCTAATTTTTGGATACAATAACCAGAGACAGATTAGAAGGTTTTGTAACACAGGTGTCAATAAGTAACTTCACAAGCAAAATAAGGGTGACTATAACAATCCCCCTTCACAACAGATGCTGCTCAGATGAGATGGTGTGAGAAGGTCAGTTATCCATTTTCATTTTTAAAATAATATTTTCATTTAACATTTTTAAAAGGTTTATATCTGTAAAACAGGACCTAAGGAGAAATCTACAAAAAGCACACAAACCTTAAGACAATACTACAATAATAAAACAACAAAATTAGATTTTTTAAAAATCAAACCAATGCAATAAGCAAGAAAGGGAGAAAAATAAAAAATCAAGAAAACTGCTAATATGGAGGTGCTATCAATTTCACAGCTGGATGTCATGATTGAAAACTATAAGAGTTATCCGAAAAGTAAGGTTATCAATTTTTTTAAATACAAAAAATGGATATATTTTAATTAAACTTACATGGATTGTAGCATAGGTAATACATTATTTTTCCACATAATCACCATTCAGTTCAATACATTTTGTCATCTGTGGAATGAGTTTTTTATGCCTGTGTCATACAAGTCTTTTTCAGCCAGTTCATCAATTTGATTTTCACCTCATCATCGTCGGTAAAGTGTTTTCCACCAAGGTGTTCCTTCAATTTAGTGAACAGATGATAGTCACTGGGTGCGAGATCGGGGCTGTGAGAGGGGTGGCTTAAAACACCCCAACCAAATGAAGTCAACAACTCTTGTGTTGCATGAGTGGTGTGCAGACACACATTGTCATGAAGGAGATATACTCCCACAATCAGCATCCCACAATGTTTATTTTGGATGGCTTTGTGAAGTTTCTTCCTGGTCTCACAATATATTCCATACCCATTTTGTTAAATGCTGTCTTGACATTATGTCTTCTCCATAAACTAAAACAATTTTGTGATGAATCACAGTGGTGTTCATGCCTTTATCATTTAGGTAGCGTATTACAGTGCAAACTTCGCACTTGGAGGGAAATGGAATGAGGACGCTCATCTCTAACCTTCACTACAACACCAGTCAATGAGGTACTGATGACTGGGACTGCTAATTTGCTTTTGTTGGCTTCCTGTTACACGGCAGTGATACCAATTTCTGCGACGGAGGCTCGGAGACGATGCCGACCCGCTGGGAGCCATGCGTAGGACTGTTATTGGAAACCACAATGGGGCCCGAGCCCTGGCCCAGCGAAGGAACCGTGTTCAAGGTGTTCACCAACTTGGCCACCTCGTTATTGTTCTCTGTAACACCCCAGCAGCTTCAGCAGCCTCAGGCATCGCATTTGCTAGGGCACAGTTCTGGTCAAAGGCTTCCTGCATTACTTCTGCTGAAACACCATTCCAGCCCAGGGAACCAAGAGATGTTTTGCAAGCTAGCTTGTTCATTTCCTAAACCTTGCAGTGGGCCTCTTTACTGCTCTCCTATGCCTCCTAAGAAACATGCCATGCTAAAGGTATGTCAAGGCCGGGCTGGGCCTGCTAGGCTGATAACAGGAGCGGACACTCAAAGCACCAAGCACTACTCCCTAGCCCAGAAGCACTACTCCCCAGCCCAGATGGTCCGCGCTAACGAGGTGCTGCATTCTTCAAGACTGAGGTTCTCAAAACAACCCAAGAATCATCCATCACAGGTTGTGACGTTCGATGCACTCTTAGAATGCTATAATTGCCCAGAGCACCCTTCAGTCCCCGTCTCTTTCCAACTTCGCATTCAAGATGTACTGAGGGAACGGCCGCGGGGGCATTCCCTCCCCGGGGACGTCGGCCAGTCAACTCTGAGTTGGTTCATCCCTGCTCTGCCTTGCCAGGACTCTGCTTCATCTACGACGGAGCTGTGCAACACCTACACTCCAGGTCGCCATTGGAACCAGAGAGAAAAGCCTGAAAGACCTTCCCAGCGAAAGCTGAAACTGGAAGGACCTTTGCAAGCTGCTGCTCTGTCCTGTGCCAAGGAGACCCTTCCTGGCCTTTCGGTGTGCAGCCAGGAAGTCAAGGAAGCCTGCTTAACGGCCTACGGGCCTTCAACGCAATGCCTGCCTGGATTCTCTCCGCTGCAAGTTCATCTTGGCATTGTTTACCGGGGAAACCTTCTTCATAGACTCTGGGGCTGTTTGCCACACAAGCTAAGCCTTCCAGGACACCCTGTGTCAAGTCGAGCCACGCCATCAGCGGTAAGCTTTCTCTGCTTGCTAAGTGTTACTGTGAAGATCATCTTGCTAATGGCTAAGCATTGTTAGTTAAGAGACTATAGCCTCATTGCCTTCGGGCTATCAAGGCCTTGCATCCGTAATCCTGCTGTTGTTTGCAACTAAAGACTAAACTGAATTGCTAGACAATTCCTCCAGCCACTGTGTTTCAACAAAGCTTTTTAGAGACCTCCGTTACACCCGGTTTGGATTGCAAGATTCCCTTCGCATGGGAGTTCATCTGTGAACCGTTGGTGTGTGCGGGGAGCTGTCCGGTTCACTGCCTCGGCAGAGATTTCCTCCAGAGACACTTTGGCCTGTTAGACGCTGAGTCATGCCTCAGTCCATCAAGGAGGTGTGGGACGATCCCACGAAAGACTAATTGCCTGCCAAGCTTCTTTGCCTTCACTCTACGGAGCTCAGCCTTCTTGCGCCGGCTGAGTTCCCCAAAGATCATCTAGCACATCCCGGCCTTTTGCATTGGCCGAATACTTCCCTGAATCTTCCCATTGGCATCCGGCTTGATTCCTGACAGCAGCTCTATTGCAACGGGTCGCTGCAACCCTGCTATTCCTGTTTGCTACGGGACTATTTACTCCTTGCTGATCCCTGCTAAAGCTACTATCCAGAGGCCTTATTAAGACTGCCTTTGAACCTTTTCCCTTTGTCTTGATATTATCAATAAAACCTGGTTGTACCCTTGCTGTTGTGTGGTCTTCAGGGAGGTCAAGTGATCAGGGGCCCTAGAGGGCGACATTCTTGCCTGTCACTCCAGGCCTTTTCACCGTGACAAAGCTTGCTATGCTCATTTGCGGCAGCGCCTGGGGCTGCGGGACCGTACTCCGGATGGTCAGGGTGGCCGGAATGACCGGTGTGGACATGTTGGAGGACGGTCGGACCGGCAGGGTCGGACCGGGTCTCACCTGGGCCATTTGGGAGAACACCTGAGGGACCCCGACAGCGGGCTTCACAAACTGCATGCCGGGGGCTGGGACAAGGGTGATGGGCCTGACAGTTTGGCCTTGCTGGACGTTCAGGACGATCCCAACTTGATTCATGGTGTTCTGGACAGGCCGGACATTCCGTACAGGAAAACCCTGAGTGGTGATGAAGATGGGCTGGCTGGCCACCGGCAAATTGGTCACATGGTTGGCATTTTGCATGACCTGCACGGGCCGGAGCACTGGCTGCATCACCACCGTACTTAGGCCAGAGGCCGGGCTTTGCGTGAGGATCAGCGGCTGCCTTGCTGGACCAGAGGCGTTCCCACACTGTTGTTGGCAAAGAGTGCCACCAAGGTCTTCTTTGCACTGTCGCTGTTGGGCGGCATGCTGCTGCTGACCGAGGTGGGCGTCTGAAGGTTGCCGCCGAGGGACGCATGGGCAATGATAGGCATGGGGTTGGCCACAGGCTGCACACTGACGGAAACGGTAGCAGTTTTGTCCACCAAATTGTAATCCTCAACCACCGAGTCTTCGATCACATCACTGATCTTCTGCCACGGCTCCAACTCCTCCTCCTCGCATTCTATAAATAGGTCTGTGTCCGCCATCTGAGCAGCGCAGGCCCAAGGGAGGCCGAGTTACGCCTTGACCTGGGTGCCAAGAGGATGAGAAGGCGGGTCCCTTCCTTCAGAGCCGGCTGGATCTCTCTCCCTTTGTTATTATGGAGCCCCTTGGCTATTCTGAGGCTCCTGGAAGGGGAAGCTGAGGAGGGAATGCATCACCTTTCCAAATATTCTCTCCAAAATGTCCCTCAGGCCTGGGAGGGAAGGGGAGGCCTGGCAGGGCGGTTGTAGCTTCAGCTCCCGAGCCTTCCTCTCCTCAGGAAAGAGTGAAAAGGATCCCCTCATGTCTGGGGGGAAGGCAAAGTAGTCCCTCTGGCCAACATGGCCGCCCAAGCAGGGCCCAGCTCTGGAAAGGCCTCCTTCTGCTATTTAGAAGGAGAGGCACGAGCCTGGGCCTTGTGTGTGGTTTTGAGGTGCCAAACCCTCAAAATGTGGGTCTGTTTCTGAGGGGAGGAGGCCCGGCGGAAGGCGTGATACCAATTTTGAAGATTCCCTGCAAGAGCTACATGCCTTGTAACCTTACTTTCCAGATAACCATTGGAAACCATTTGCTGTAATTAACTTCAACAATAACAGAAAATTCTACTACTCTTCAAATTCTAGTAGCATTCACCTTTCCCAGCTCTATTTCACATATACAGCCACTAAATCCCAGTCTTTAAAAGAAAATGGACATCAAAATATCAACTTCTCAATCTCTGCAAGGTTATAAAGTTTTATCCGCCAGTCTTCCTGCAATGAATGATCGTATCTTTCCATTTCTGAGCACAAAGTAGACTAAAGGCCATGAACATATATTTGATGAGTCAGCCAGCCATTTCCTGAGCAACAGGGGAACAGAATGGGGAATTGGGAGATTTTTACAGCCCCTATGTATCTTCTAAATTAGAAGAAATGCAAGGATTGTGAATATAAAGTAGTCTTGAATTGGTTATGCATTCGTAATTACCCAGTAGGATTCTGGCCAGTGTTAATTCTTTGAAGACATTACATCCAAGCTCCAGGCAGGCAGTCAGGGGATGTTTCAACATCTTTCTCTTTTAATACACCAGGTATTATCTGCTACATGGCCACTGGGTCTCCCAAATGTACAGCAACTAAACTACTACCATATTTTAGGGTAGCTCCATTCAGCTTCCAAACTTTGCAAGAAATTGTTCTCCTGGATTTCCATTTTTTGTGAAGTCAGGAAGTTGAACCTGGCAAAAATTAACAACAAGAACAGTAGTCAACAAGACATAACTCTCCTTTTTTTTAACTTCTGAATTGGAGTGCTGAAATTAAGCCAACTTGAGGGGTAAAATGGGAGAGGATGCAAATGCAAAAGTCTGGAGATGACAGCTTCATTTCAGGTACTGAAAAATCCCAGGGATGAACATGTGCCCAGAGGTATCTGGTTCCTCCCCCCCATCTCTCTTGCACAGTCAGGATTCTAGTAGAAAACAAAATACAGTACAATCCTGTACCCACAGGACAAAAATATGCAATTTCATTTTCCAGGGTTTTATTATCCAGGGTTTCCCATTATCCACAGTTTCACATATTTGCGCAAAATCCAGGCATGTATCCCCATGAATACTGTAAATCTTGCAAATAGAGAGACAACACACACACTGTTATAACCATACATGGCTGCAGGGCCTTCTATCTTCTCGATTTCAAAAGCTTGATCCACAGTTGCTGATCCAACAAGTTGTTTCAGGCAAAAGACTAACACTGCAGAGACACTGCATTGCACCTTCTGATGTATCATGCCTGTAAGAGTATGCTGTTATTATGTTGTTTCTTCACTAGATGGCATTATATTTGCTTTAGTGGAGGCAGTGTCTTTTATGCTACGTAGTTATCCCCTTTGAATACTTCCTGTGTTGCCTTATAGCTCCATACTATGAATTCCTGATATATGTAGCTCTATGACATAGACTTCTGTTCTAGATAGCCTACTCAAATTGCCAATCCCAAGATAACATGTATTGCAGCCATGGTACTTAAAGTGGTATCAAAGTACAATAATTATGCAGTATGAAAGTGAGCTCTGTTTGAAAGTGTGAATAGAAGTACAAGGGTTGAATGAAAAGTAATGCCTCCACCTTCGTAACTCCTCAATAGATGGCAGTACTGGTATGCGACAGGTACTGGCTTGTTCAATAGACTCTCCTCTACAGTTCAATTTTGGCAGGAAGCTTTAGCATTGAACGGTTGTGTTGTTAAAGTGCAATGTATGGAACCCTGCACAGACGGTCGGTCAATGCGACTTAAGCAACGTGCAGTCATTGAATTCTTGACAGCAGAAGGTGTCACCCCAAAGGAGATTCATCAGAGAATGCAAGCTGTTTATGGTGATTGTGTTGATGTGAGTACTGTGCGTTGTTGGGCAAGTAAGTTTAAAGATATTGAGGTGGGAACATCTGACTTGTGTGAAAAACAAAGAGTTGGACGTCTTGTGACAGTAACCACTGAGTTTCACAAGCAAAATGTTGACAGATTGATTTAGGATGATTGTCATATCACTCAGAGAGAAATTCAAGCATAATCAGCATTTCACAAGAACATGTGGGTCACATTATTGCTTTGCTTGGCTATCAGAAGATCTGTGCATGATGGGTTGCAGAAACAGAGTGTCGACTTCTTCCGTGACGGCTTCAGAAATCTTGTTCATCATTGGCAGAATTGTATCCAATTGTCTGGTGATTATATGGGAAAGTGAATAGTGGTAAAGAGCGCATTTTAAGGATTATTTCTGCATGTGATTTATTAAAATATTCCCATCCAAACCCATTACTTTTCATTCAACCCTCGCACTTGTCAACCTCCCTCACTGGAGTGTACTCTAAACCAAGCCTCTTAAACATTTCCACTTGTGGATATTTTTGCCCTGAGAAGTATTTATGTGATCTCAGGTATATAGGTAATATATAAAATTGGTATAAAAATCAAACATTTACTGGTAACATATCAGAATTTGGAAGTATTTGATAAACAGGCTGGTTTTCCTTTTTATGAAGGATAGCTGAAGCATCTTCTGCAGAGTCCACTATTAACACTGCCCAACATATTCATATAAATGCCTAAAAGCAGCCACTAGGTGATGCTCAGATGTATAATAATAAATAAAACATGTTCCTAGTTTTCAAGTGTTATTTCCTGTTTAATTGCATAGTCCTTACTTTGAAAGTAGTTGTGCTCCAGAAACTTTGTTTTTGTGCCCACGAACTATGTTAAATTGGTGGAGACTCTACAACAGGGGTGGGCAATTATTTTTTCCAAGGGGCCACATGAGAGCCAAAAAATATTATGGAGGGCCACACCTAAAGGTGGAACTACATGCTAATCTATATTATTTATTTATTTATTCACTTACTATATTTACTATATATTACACATCATTAATATTAACATATTAATATATCAAGAAATATTCATATATTATTAGTATTAATATCATAATTATTATATTATAGTATATATATAGACATTATAATATATTGAAATTATAATATAACATTATATTATATTATTTATTTTATTATTATTATAAAATTATTATACAATAATAATAAAAACCACTAAAATAAAATAATGCTTCCTTGTAGTCCCCTTCTCTGGAGAGTTTTATACAGAGGCTTGATGGCCATCAGTCGGGGTGCTTTGATTGTGTATCCCTGGGGGTTGGGCTGGATAGCCCTGGGGTCCCTTCCCTCTCGATGACTTCCTGTTCCCACCTTTCTAAAAACCTCCTGACAGCAAGCCTTTGAGATTCGTGACGGAAAAGGAAGAGATCAACCCCCATTGAAAGGATGGGAAACTCAGGACCAAACTTGGCACGAATCCTCAATATGCCCAAATGTGAACACTGGGGAAATTTGGGGAAAATAGACATTTGGGAGTTGGAGTTGCTGGGATGTATAGTTTATTTATTTTTATTTATTTATTATTCAATCTTATATTCCGCTCCTCCCTGCAGGCTCGGGGCGGATCACAACAAGAATAAAATGCACAATAAAAACATACCACAAAATTCAATAAAAACAACAATACATAGCCAGTAAACGACTGATCGACAGATCTTAAGTCTTAGATCGGACACTAATAAGCCTCTTCATTCCAGTCAGCCAAACGCTGTTCTGAAGAGGGCAGTCTTACAGGCTCTTCGAAAAGAGCCGAGTTCACAAATTGCCCGGGCATGGCTAGGCAGCGAATTCCAGGTCATGGGAGCCACACATGAAAAGGCCCGTTGTCTTGTACTGGACAGGTAGCTTGTCTTGTACTGGACAAGTTCACTTATTAAGGATGCTCGGCGGCGGCGCTTTCTCCCTCTCTCCCTCCCTGGCCTCCTCCTCTTCTCCCCCTTCCCTCCCTCTCCGTTGGTTGCTCTGCTTGCCTGCCTGCCTGCCTCTCCCTCTCGCCCCGCCCCGCCAGCTCACCATTCGTCTCGCCCACGCGTCCGCGCACACTCTCGCCTGCTCCGGATCTCCTAGCGCTGGCGACAGCAAGGCCAGGCAGGGGAGGCGAGCGAGCCTGCCTGGCCTGCCTGCCTGCCAGGGCCCTTAGGAGGGCCGGATAGAATCGGTCAAAGGGCCGCATCCGCGCCGCGGGCCATAGTTTGCCCACCCCTGCTCTACAAGATATTCAATCATTGAGAAACTAGAGCAAAATGTGCTATAGCAGGATGTCTCTCCTGTAAAGATAAAGTTTTTGCAGTTTAATAAATTTTTCCTGTGTGTTTATTGAAGCAGAATAAAAGAGTAAGCAAACTATATAAGCTAATTACTAGAAATAAATACGAAAATGACACTTCAACAGACTATAGGGACAAATGGCATAAAAATCTAGGTTACAAAATAAGCCAAGAGTGCTGGGAGAGAGTGGGCAAATAATATGAAATATACTGGTTGTTATGCTCTAAGAGAAAATCTAGTGAAGATGGCGCACAGGTGGTACATGACCCCAGCACAGATAGAAAAGATTTATAAAACCGGAAATGACTATTGCTGGAAGTGCCAAGTGAATAGGGGAACATTTTACCACCAGTGGTGGACCTCTCTGGGAAGTAGCAAAATATTGGAAGAAAATTCACAAGCTAATGGAAGAGATAGTTAAGGGAAAAATAGACCATAAACCTGAACTATTTCTCTTGAATATTATAGAGGGAAAAAAAATTGGGGGAAAGAACTAGAGAGACTGTTGACCTTCATAACGACGGCGGCTAGAATCACCCTCGCCAGGTACTGGAGGGAAAGAACGATCCCGGACGCGGAGGAGGTGTTGTATAAATTGCTTGATATAGCGGAGATGGACAAATTGACTCTGCTGTTAAGAAAAGATACAAGTAAACTCTTTGAAGCCACGTGGAGACCGCTAATTGACTACGTTAAAAAAAATAAGAACATTGCACTGAAAGGCTACTGGATTAAGAATAGGATGTTATATATTAGATCGGAATATGTTAATATGCTTGCTGGATTTGGGTGAAGTTAACCAGTTTTATGTTAGGTGTGTATGTGTACACCCAGGGGTACGACCAGTATGTATGCCCCTTCCCCATTGTGGACTCACCCACCTGTTACCCCCCGACCATCCCCCGACCATCCCCCCGTTGACCCAGGATGTTAAGCCAGATGCTGGATGTTTCGTTATGTATTTTCTTTTCTGTAATTGTATTTTAATCAATAAAAAAAAACCTTTAAAAAAAATTTTTCCTGTGTGTTTATTATAGAACCAGTTAGGAAATGACATGTATAACCCAGGAACAAAAATCATAGTCTGGGAGAGGAGGTGTTTCTTTGCACAAAGCAACAGGGGAGAGACAGTGGGTGGGAACAACTCTCTACAAATTAATGGTAAATCAACTGAGAGCTCCTGAATAAAACAGATAGTTTACTGGTGTGTGGTGGAGGTAGGAAAATCATCCATTCAGTTTCAAAACAGAGTATGCCTAAGCTGTATGGTAAACCTACTCTTCCAAACACTTGACATCTACAGTGAGATGAAGTCTATAGTAATTTATAACAAATTACTTGTAATTAATTAGATACTTCTGGTTAATTTATTTTTCTGATAACAGATGTATTATTACATTACCTTATGACTGTATAATGTGGTGAAGAAAAACATCATTCTTCAATATACTTTTATTTTATTTGATAACTAGCTTGGGGACTCAGCGGTGCCTGGGTGATTTGAGAAGTGCAGCAGGATGTAGAGTGGGTCATGGGGGCTCTGTGTGCCAAGTTTGGTCTTGATCCATCATTATTGGGAGTTGCAGTGGTATCATGAAATGACTGAAGGTAGTGCAAGTCCCATCATCTGTGGTCCACCCTCCCCCAAAGTGTAGTAGGATGTAGATTGGGTCATGGGGGCTCTATGTGCAAAGTTTGGTCTGTATTGGTGAATGGATGAGGGTTGCATTGGTTTTAGGAAGTGAGTGAAGGTACTTCAAGTCCCATCATCCATGGTCCGTCTCACACAAAACTGCACCAGGATGTATAGTGGGTCATGAGGGCTCTGTGTGCCAGGTTTGGTGTTGATCAGTCATTGGATTAGGTTTGCAGCAGGATTGGAAAGTGAGGGAAGGTACTGCAAGTCCCATCATCCATGTTCTGCCCCTCTCTAAACTTCAGCAGGAGGTAGAGTGGGTCACTGGGGCTCTGTGTGCCAAATGTGGTCCTTATCGGTGTTTGTTGGGGGCTGCAGTGGTCTGTGAGAATAGAGGGTGTGAAAGTACTACAAATCCCATCATCCCTTGTCAGTCCTCCCCCGAATCTCACCAGGACGTGAAGGCAGTCATGGGGGTTATGTGTGCCAAGTTTGGTCTCGATCGGTAATTGGATGAGGGTCGCAGTGGACTTGGGAAGTGAGTAGAGGTACTTCAAGTCCCATCATCCATGGTCCACCCCCCTCCAAACTGCATCAGGATGTAGAATGGGTCATGAGGGCTCTGTGTGCCAGGTGTGGTGTTGATCAGTCATTGGATGAGGTTTGTAGCAGTCTTGGAAAGTGAGGGAAGGTACTGCAAGTCCCATCATCCATGTTCTGCCCCCCTCCAAACTTCAGTAGGCTGTAGAGTGGGTCACTGGGCTCAGTGTGCCAAGTGTGGTCTTTATCGGTGTTTATTGGGGGACGCAGTGGTCTGTGGGAGCAGAGGGGTGTGAAAGTACTACAAAGCCCATCAGCCATTGTCAGTCCTCCCCCAAACCTTACCAGGACGTGACGGCAGTCATGGGGGCTATGTATGCCAAGGTTGGTCTCAATCAGTAATTGGATGAGGGTTGCAGCGGACTTGGGATGTGAGTAGAGGCACTGCAAGTCCCATCATCCATGGTCCACCCTTCTCCGAACTGCACCAGGACATAGAGTGGGTAGTGGGAGCTGTGTGTACCAAGTGTGGTCTGTATTGGTCCTTTTTGTTGGGCTCAGTGGTCTGTGGGAACCAAAGTGTTTGAAAGTACTACAAATCCCATAATCTGTGGGTCATGTCCCCCGAACCCCACCAGGACATAAAGGGGGTTAGGGGGGTTATGTGTACCAAGTTTGGTGCAGGTCCATCACCCGCGCTGGTCGCTGAGGCTTGTGAAAGTGGCTGCCAATCAGAACACTGCCACATATCCGCCCTTCCGCCCTTCCGCCCTCCGCACACATACAAACATTCCGCTTTATTAAGGTATACAGAATACAGATGATAGGAGTGGGGCTTTAATATTTACTTGTGTTTTGTGCCACAACCAATGTTGCAATACAGGGAGCCTTAAAGAGCCAGACCAAATAGTAAATGAGTTTATTGAAACAGCACAGTCAACTCAAAAATGGCCAAAATAGCGCCAAAAACACTTTAACTTCAATGTGAGAATGAAATTAAAGCAAAACTATGACCAAAAGGTCAAAAAGAGTACATTTAAACAAAACCTGGATTATATCTCTCTATAACCCAGATTATATCTCTCTATAATTTGGATTAAACCCCAAAACTAAATAATACACAGGAAGAAGCACTTGTTGTCGTCCATGCCAATGTTGTCATCAAATGCGAGGAGAAACCGGAGAACGAAGAACATCAAAGCAAGCCAATGGTCAGGAAGGGAGAAACAGCAAAATAAGCTAAACCGTGGCGGCGTCAGAGGGAGAGAGAAGCCACAGCGAAACAGCAATCCAGGTCACAGCGAGGGAGAAGAAGTCAGCAACGAATCAGCAGTCCAGGTCAAAACGGGAGTGAAGACAGCAACACAAAGCAGCCAGCAGCAACTAGCACACAGGAAGCAATACAAAGTGTAGTCAAAGGGGGAAACATGATGCGGAGCCCATCCCATACCATGCCAAGTTCCTCGGAGGCAGCATAGGATCCAACTTACATCTAAAAGGCCGTTCACAGGAATACCGGAACCAGGAAACACGAAACAAACAGCAGGACACGGCACCCAAAAACACCTTGCCAACTGCAAAGAGCCCCAGATCCAAACCCTTCCTTTTTTCACAAATCCTCATCGGAACTGGAATGCGCCAACACCCCATCATTAGCCCCATCAGCTGCACTCACAGCTTCATGTGTAGATCTATGTCTTTCCACCCATGCAGACCTCCTTCTGCCAGGACTTAGATCTCCCCATGATGTAGACTGATCATCTGTACTCCAAGTCCCATCCCCAACAAAACCCCCAAACGTATCACTACTAGTTGTTTCTGCATAAACCTCACATACTTTGGTCCAATCCATATCACTAGACACACTCTCTGAATCCTCACCCACACTTCCCATAGTTGATTCCTCATCACCAGACCCATGGTCCCCTGAGAAGCCCACAAACAAATCTACATCAGTAGAATCACTAAGTATCTGCCGAATCCATTTCCTCTGTTGTTCCCCATCAGACTCCTGCTCCCAAGTAGTCCGTTTTGCCCTTCTAGCCTCAACTTCCATGTTTTCAGCAGTACTCAAAGACTCGTCTACAACAACCAACATTCTGGCAAGCATGTGGACAATTTCAACAGTAATGAAGATGTCAGAGCTGGGAGATCTTAGCCTTGAGGAGGCTCAGACTCCCCGTCTGCCTTGACCTGCCTTGACGCCGGACCTTGGGGGAATTCCCTGGGGTGATGTAATCCTTTGGAAGCAGTGCTGAGTCAGGACGGATGTGACACAACCTCTTCTGGACATTGGACACTGACTAGGGATATGCTGACTCAGCAGGGGTATGAGGTAATATCCTCTGGACTGTGGGATTGCTGAGTCAGCAGGACATGATGCAACCTTGCCTGGATATTGCAAGGGAAAGGAGGGAGGGGGTTGGGGTATATAAGGTGTGTTTGGGTGACGGGTCACTGCTTTGGCTTTATGGGTGTTGTACCTGCAATAAATCTGGTTGGATCGAGAACCGCCTGCGTGTGATCTTTACGGAGAATTGGAGCGTCCTCACAGAAGAAACCATGAAAATGAACAAATTCTGGCTACTAGTATTTTTTAAAAAAAACCTCTAAAATCATTACAGTAAATAAAGAACAACACTCAAAAACAGGGGAGCTCCAGTCAAGAAACCATCCGGGACAGCTAATCACCTCTCAACAAAGGATTTCCCCAGGCAGTAAGAAGCCAGGCCTTGAAACTGCTATGCTATTAAATGCTTATCAAGGTAGCCAATTAAAACATTCACACCTACCTCCAACAGCCAAGAGTTCTTTCTCCCATCCTGGACATTCCACAGATAAATAAACCTCATTTTCCTAGTTTCCAACAAACCTCACAAGCTCTGAGGATGCCTGCCACAGATGCAGGTGAAAGGTCAGGAGAGAATGCTTCTGGAATATGGCCATACAACCTCAAAAACTGACAAAAACCCATTTGGGCAGATTTTCAAAAATAAGTAGATTTAATACTGTAGATATATCTGAATAACAAGGCATTATAAAAATCATAACAATTTTTTCTTTGAATATAGAGTGGGATTTTGCTAATTTTTTAAAAAATAACTTACCAGTTCAGTTAAAATTCATTATAAAATGCCTAAATAAAATATGGAATGAGCTACCACAGGGTATATTTTTAAAACATATATCTAAAAAGAGATTACGTAAACTCAGGTAAACAAGTCTAGTCATTGCAGAGTGCCAGAAAGAGAATAGAGAGCGTTGCTCTGTGCCATATTTTACTTCTGTACAACTTAGACACAAAAGGCTCCAGAGAGAAATCAGAAAAGCAAATGCTGTCTCATGAAGGAGAAGGGAGCAAAACAAGGCAACGCCAACTGCTTTGCTGATTATTTTAAGACAGAAGGAGAAATATGTGATAAATCTTATCTTTTTCTGTTTCAAAATATGCTCATAAAACCAGCAATAAAAGTATGTCCACACTGTGGCAGCAGCAATAAAACCAATTTAGTGTTTGTTACAGCAGACAGAAATCAGAATGGCTGTTGTCTCACAGCTGGCCCCAGGCATCTCTAAGGACCATCCTGATGCAATACACAGATTACAAAGTGAGAGAGCCATACTGAAATCCTCAGTACTCACTTGGTCTAATGGACTCTGGCAAGTTTGTGCTTAGTTATTCCCTGAGAAACCTTGATCCAGCTCAAATAAAGGAAGGGTGTGTGCGTGTTGCTTTGTTGAGTTAAGCACGTGTCAACCTGACCAAAGATAGCACTGGGCAGGATGATTAATGACTGCAGATATTTCTGAGCTGAAAAAGCTTGCTGAGCAGAACATCTGCTGCTGCTTGGAGAGCAGTGGAGCAGCTCCAGATCAGTTGTGTCTTTGAGTTAGTAAGAGGGTTTGTGTGTGTGTGTGTCAGGAGTGACTTCAGATACTGCAAGTTGCTTCTGGCATGAGAGAATTGGCCATCTGCAAGGACATTACCCAGGGGACACCCAGATGTTTGATGTTTTACCATCCTTGTGGGAGGCTTCTCTCATGTCCCTGCAGGGGACGCTGGAGCTGACAGAGGGAGCTTAACTTGCTCTCCCTGGATTCGAACCACTGACCTGTTGGTCAGCAGGCACAAGGCTTCAGCCCATTGCACCACTGGGGGCCCCTGTCAGAGATATAAGAGATATTGTAATTCTTTTCAATTTCAGGTGGTTTGGGAAGAAGTGCTCGAAGATCTTGTAGTCAACATCCCTGCATCAACTCATATTCTCTAAAACAGGGCTGTCCAACTTCTACCGGCCCAGGGGCCTGAATTCCGGTCACTGGTGACCTGGGGGGCCATAGGGTCTGCCCCCGCCTCCTCCCCCTCCCCACCCTCTCCCCAGCTCCGCCCCACCCCGCCCCCGCCCCTGCATGCATACAGTCAAATATAATCTTTTACTGAGATAAAATGCAGGGTGGGCATTCAAAAGGGGCATCCATACAGTCAGATATAATCTTTTACTGAGATAAAATGCAGGGATAAGATATTAAATTATTTTAACTTAATATTAAATATATTTAATTCCATCCTCCCCTCTCCTTATTTTAATTTAATATTAAATATATTTAATTCCATCCTCCCCTCCCCCTTATTTCAATTTAATATTAAATATATTTAATTCCATCCTCCCCTCCCCTTATTTTTATTTAATATTTAATATATTTAATTCCATCCTCCCCTCCCCTTATTTTTATTTAATATTAAATATATTTAATTCTATCCTCCCCTCTCCCCTTATTTTTATTTAATATTAAATATATTTAATTCCATCCTCCCCTCCCCCCTTAATGTATCCCATCTCCCCTTATTACATCTTTAAATATATTTAATTTTATATTTAATACATGAGGGGAGATGGGGAGAGGGAATGAGGAGCCCCCTGAGGAGCCCCTTGCTTCGGCCTACCTTTTCCAAACGCGCAGGATCCAAGAGTACCCGGACGACGAGAGAAGCGACGACCGACTGAGTCGAAGAAGGTCCTAATCGCGTCTGTGGGCCTCAGCGATCCAGTAGTAGAGTAGCCGAAGAGTATCGCGAGAATACGCAATCCACACGGGATTTCGCTGTCAACGCCGGCATGATCTCGTGTGGACAGCGAAATCCCGTGTGGATTGCGTATTCTCGCGATACTTGCTCCGAACCCGGAAGTAGGGTTTTTAAAAAATTTTTATTATTTATTTTATTTTTCAATTTTTATTTTTTATTAGAAAGCTTAGGGGGCCGGAGGGAAGGGGCTGGGGGGCCTTATACGGCCCCCGGGCCGCCAGTTGGACAGCCCTGCTCTAAAACATAGAATGCTTGTCCTTCCAGATTTGCTTAGAGTCAACTCCTATCATCCCTCAACATATCTAGCTAGCAAGGACTGACTGGTTGTAACCCCTCTGGAGAACCAAACACTCCGCACCCCAGACCTAAAAGATACTCTTCAAGTTACTCAAAAGTAAATCTTAATGAATGGCTTGAGATCAGAGTTTCTCCGGGCATTACTGGGCTCTATTTCCATCAGCCCCTCCCAAACTTGTCAATCATGAGGAATTTTGTCACTGTTTGTTCGTCTACAGATAGCAGGCCACGTGTTTCCCAGGTGAGTTTGGCAGGATCATGAGCTCAAATAGCTACTTGAAGTTTCACTGCCTAAGCTCCACACAGATATATTTCAGCATTGGAGGATAATTGTGATGCAGCGTTTTACACATGCAAACAAAAGCCTTAATATTATATCATATTACTTGAAATAAGTAAACAAAGCCAAGTGTAACAGTACCTATAAGACAAGCAGGAGTATCTGTGTGGAGTGTGTTGTGTCACCATTGTTTAATCCAGAAATCGGTATGTGTACAATGAAGTGTAAATACCATAGGCACAAGAATTCAATCCAATAACTGACCAACAGATATATCAGAAATTAAATACTTATACATTTGTTCAGAAATTCTTAAGCAATTTTACTTATGAGGATTGTTATTTCTGTAATAAACACTTAAATAGTATATTTATGGCTTTTGGGCATTTGTTTTAGACATACATCACAGATTTTTCAGCCCATTACATTTATTTTCAAATGGATTATTACTTCTTATGAATCATGATTCAGCTCAGTAACAGGAAATGTGTTACTGAGCTGTGGTACTGGAGGAAAATTCTGAGAGTGTCTTAGACCGTGAGAAGATCCAACCAGTCCATATTTCAGGAAATAAAACCCGACTGCTCATTGGAGGGAAGGATAGTAGAGGCAAAGATGAAGTACTTTGGCCACATCATGAGAAGACAGGAAAGCTTAGATAAGACAATGATGCTTTGGAAAATTGAAGGAAAAAGAAAGAGGGGCCAACCAAGGGCAAGATGGATGAATGGTATCCTTGAAGTGACTGGCTCGACTCTGAAGGAGCTGGGGGTGGCCACGGCCAACAAGGAGCACTGGCGTGGGCTGGTCCATGACGTCATGGAGTCGGAAGTGACTGAACTGATATACAACACAGGAAATGCATTACATTTATTGTTTCCTGTAAGACTCCCATAATTATCAAACCCATGTCCTCAGTTTCCCTTGCATACTCCTGGGGGGAAATGGTCCTCTAGGTATTTTACAAAATTTTCCAAGTGACTCTATGGCTTGCAACCCCCAGTGGTGCAATGGGTTAAACCCTTGTGCCGACAGGACTGATGACCAATAGGCCGGAGGTTCAAATTCAGGGAGTGTGGATGAGCTCCCTCTGTCAGCTCCAGCTCCCCATGCAGGGACATGAGTTAAGCCTCCCACAGAATGTTACAAACATCAAACATCCAGGTGTCCCTTGGGTAACGTCCTTACAGATGGCCAATTCTCTCACAACCGAAGCAATTTCTCAAGTTGCTCCTGACACAGAAAAAAACCTCCCTAAAATTACCATTGAGTTGTATTGGAGACCTAGCAAATTCTGAGAGAGGATACCTCTCTAGGAATCACTGGGACTAGAACTGAAGTAATTTAATGGCATTTGATTTTATTTGCAATTTTACGTAATCATTCTGGCTGGGTGCATATGTCCTATGGATATATGGTCTTTTACATTCTTTTAGAGCTGGGAGTTCGAAAGAGAGCCAAAGAATGGTAAAACTTGCTAAGAAAACAGAATATTTAGAAAGCATTGATATCTTGGTCATTGGAAGTACTAGACATATACAAACTAGCAAGGACCATTGAAATAACATAGACTGCAGCTGTGATTGTTCAATAATGTTTGCTATCTATGCAAATGCAACAATAGATGGAAGACTAAAGAATGATCATATGTATTATCATATCAACCAGTTGGAAGGCTGCATATATGCAGGAAGGTGTTTGAAGCCCCTAGGCCTCCCAGGAGTTAAAGCAGAAGTTACAGGCCCAGGATAAGTTTTTAAGGAAGTAAACAGGAAATGATTGCTAGTTACTTCCTATTGTTAAAAATAGAATTCCTGTGCCTAAAATGATGTGGTGAAAATGTTAAAAATTGCAAAATGCTCCCCAATAATCTAGCCACACTTTCTGAGATGGGAGTGATGTGAAGTGTGCAGCTTTCCAACAACTCCTGGGGAGCTAATTCAGGAGCCTTATCTCCTACTGTTGCGCATCCTTGGTGTAAGAAGTCAGTTCCATCGTGGCACATTATGGACACATGTAGAATTTAGGAGGCATAGCTGTTCCTGGCATTGGGGTAGAGACAGCTGCTTAATACTGCTATTAAAATACAGAAGTTGAGACACAAATACAGAAGACTGTTTTGTGGCATCCCTGCACACAAAACAGTCTTCTACCTTGGCAACAGTTCTATTCTGGAACTGTGTGTCGTCTGAGGCCTGCCCAAAACTTTATTCAATAACAAACACCGAGACATGTTGCCACTATAAATTAAGCTCTATTGCTGATAAATGGTGCACCAGATGGTAAACAGCAGAGAAGCATCTCAACCTTTTCACTGATGGCATCCAGCATCCTTTCACAGCCAAAGATAGAATTGGGTCCCTGAACAACAAATTCTAACACACAATCAAATTCCTCATAAAAGGCTATGGTGATCCTGGAGTGAGGTGCATAAGAATGACCTATCCCCCCCCAACGAGCATGCAAGAAGATAGAAAATTATTATTGCAGACAGTTCTCATAACTTTTCCCAGCCTCAAACTGCCAAGCTAATATTAAAATATACAGTACTACCCCAATATCCACAGGGGATACGTTCCCACACTTTGCATGGATATGTGAAACCAAGACAAATAGCAAACCCTAATATTTCTAATGGGACAAATGATGGAGGGATCAAGGTGTAGATTGTACAGGCCCTACGTGAATAAGTGAAACTTTGGATAAGTGAAACCAGTGGAACTCTGCCCTGGAGTGTGGTGAAGGCTCCTTCTTTTGAGGCTTTTAAAAAGAGGCTGGATGGCCATCTGTCGGGGGTGCTTTGATGGCAATTTTTCTGGTTCTTGGCAGGGGGTTGGACTTCTAATTCAATGATTCTATTATACGTTTATGGATTCCATGGGTATTAGGGTCATACTGTATCTCACAAAGCCACTGAATTAATCATTCTTATACCACCAGACAGTTGTTAACATTTGGCCATGATACTATCAAGGATTTAAAAGCCCATCGGCTTTATGAGAAGTCCAGCTCACAGCAGCTTTCATTGCATACTTCTTGCTTACTCCACCTCCCACCATTTGTTCCCTTCTGGGTGTGTTTGGACTACAACCCCTACAAGTCATGAGGATGAGAGTTGTAGGCCAGCACATATAAAGGGAATCAAGTTGAGGAAGGCAAACTTATTTTTGTTCATAGCCACCATCTGGAAACTGTTACCAAAACTAAATTTTAAGTGGTATTTTATCCATCAGGTTGGAGAACTATCCTTTGTATTAATACAGCATGGGTGCTTCAAACAGGTCCTCTATACTGGGAAGAGTCCAGCATGGTGCATGCTGGATTGGTCCTGGAATGGGTCAGAAAGCGCTCTCCAGCCACTGCTGTCATCTGCCCAGAAGTGCTGAACACGGTTTATCATTGCTGGATGCCTCCCCCCCCCCCCCCCCCAAACCTGGCTTACAATTCCCTCCCATCTTCTGTGTCACAGCATTCTCTGGGCACAACATGGGGGCTTATCTATTGCCCATCATCTGCAGTGACATCAACTGGAAAAACAGGATGCTGAAGAAGGCAAGAAGGAAAAGAGGAATCACCCCCTTCTCGATTGCTCCATCACTCTGGCCTATGGGTGGCAATAAGAACTGAGTTGCAGCCATTTTGGAATTGGTCTAACTGTTCAGATGAAATTGGTCTAACTGGGCCAGAATTTGGACAATCCCTCAATTTTGGTTAAAGTGGTTCAGAGCCGCATTAAGGTAGCTGTGCTCCTCAGTATATCAGAAATGTTGAGCTGCATAGCCACCATAGATCTGATGCTAGCCTGTTCTGACCTAAGTGATCAGTATAAATTTGCCTCAAGACACAAGATCAGGACATAGGGTAATCATCTCTAAACTGTTGGTTGCCAGATGTGTTAAATCATTTCCTAGCCAGTATAGTCCAATATTACTGGAGGCAATTAGTTTGGAAATGCTACCTTAGGCAAATATTTCTCCTTGTATGTTCCACATCCATAGAAATTATTATTATTCCATATATGATGGATATTTTCTTAATTAGACTTTAGTTCATTTCACATCTTTAATACAATACATTTGGCACTTCTCAGAAATGTAGTCTTTTTTACACCACCATTGATTCAAGACATTCCTTTGTATTTTGGAAACAAATCTCAGCAGATCAAATGTTATCCTTTGCAAATGTATTATTTCTCTGTCATAAAGTTTTTATCATATGATTTATTTAGAACTGAGATGAGCCAGAGATACACAACAGCAAACAAAGGCTTCCAGGCATTATGAGTGGAGTGAGAGAAGCAACTGAGAATGTCTACACAAACTCAGAAATAAAAAGTCAATTAACCAGGGGTGGGAAGTGCCCATTCTAAATAGGTAACAAACAAACACATCCTTTCATAAAGTATTGGACTTGTCCAGTCCAATGCTTGGAGTTGGCAGCACATACGTAAAAGACCTCAACTGTAGAGCCAAGAACTTAGAAATAGTCTTTTGATGGCTTGTTTAGCTCAGTTTCCAAATACTAGAAGTATATTATTTATTGGACCAACCAATAGCTTAAAGATGTGAATCTTCTGCAATTTACTGTCAGGTAAGAGTGACTTTGCCAGTTTAGCTGTCGTAAACATTTCATTTCATTTTTAAAAAATATGTTCTTTTGACATTATTCACAACTTTGGTCACTTCTACAAATAATAATGATTTTTTTCAGTCATATTTCAGTACCTATTGAGCCATATACCATTTGTAGTTATTTTGAGGAAGAAAAAGACCATGTTTACTAGGCTTGTGCATTTGTATAGAATTACGGTCCGTTTCTGTCTGTTTCACTCATAAGCCCCCACCCGTTTTCGTTTTTGGCCGCCTCCCAAAAATGGGCGCCTTTCCGAATTGGCATTTTTGTTTCATGTTAAGCTTATTTTCGTGCTGGAGAGAGGCTTCCCATTGTATGCTCCCGAATGGAACGAAAGAATGAATTAAACGGGAGGAATGAATTCCACACACCACTCTAATGTTTATCCATCTGCCATGAAACTGTTAAATATCTGGAGCCAGCCAAAATAAAGTCCCAGACTTAAGAAATCACAAACAAGAATTTGAAACCTGTCTTTTAAGGATTAAGCAGTCAATGTCCTCAACCCAGATAGGCAAATCTGTGAGAGTTTTACTTTCTCTTCTATGATTCTTACCAGCATTAGGTATCGGGATGATATAGGCATTATTTAAGAGTGAAAAGAAGATGGATTCTGTTTGTAAAATTGTAGTAGTCTTGGTACTAATGAACTGGAAAAAACATTGGGAGCATTAGAAAAATGAAATAGACAAATTCGGGTATGGTTTGATATTATTCAATTTCGCAAGTCAGTGAAATAATTATTAAGCATTTCTAGTACATCATTTTCAAACTCACAAGTGTGAATCAAAATAATTTTTCAAAGTATCTTACAGGTAAAATCAAAAACTGTTCATCTGACTCTATTACCACCTGTTGTACTGTAGACCTCATCAACCCATTTTTTTCCTAAAGGTTGCTCACATCCTAAATTTCAAGTACTATATTTGGATAGGAAAAATCAGATGGAGAAATATAGGTTGGGTAATACTGACTGGATAGCAATACATTATTATTATCATTTACTCTATTTATGTCCCATCTTTCTCAACCCCATTGGGGACTCAAAGTGGCTTACATACAGAGGCAACAATTCAATGGCATGCTAATATATATTTTATTTCATAAAAAATAAAAAAAATATTAAAAATGATCATAAAAAACATATCAAACCTTAAAAATACTTATTAAAATCATGTCCAAAATCGTAGTCCAAGCCATTCTAAAATGTCATTGTACTATTCAATTATTCACGTGGGTTACTAACTGAATGCTTGATCCCACATCCATGTCTTTAGCATTTTAATGATCAGGAGGGAGGTGGCCGATCTAATTTCATTACGGAGAGTGTTACATAGCTGAGGGGTCACCATTGACCAATACATACAAAAACGATCTAAGGGTTGTAGTAAGTCACCAGTGTAATCTAGCGACTAAACGGATGAATGCACCTTAGATTCCACAACAGTAATTTCCAAATAACAACATTCTGCTTTGACCATCATTTCTGAATGATGTCTAGTTCAGGGCCTGGGCTTGGAGTTTAGGAATAATATGAAATAACTAGAACAAGTGTGGGAGAACAATGTAAATAGTGGAGATCAAGTCCTGTTTCAATCAGAGATTTCAAACAATATACTGAAATTATGGAATTTGAATAAATATTGGGAAGAATGTTCCCATAGTACAAGTTGTGTGATAGAATAAATATCTTAGGAAAATGTGATCTTCCTTATTGACAATTTTGAAGCAGAAAGGTAGCTTCTATCAGCTGCGCTATGACATAATTTTGCCAAAAACATGTGGGGAAACTTCATTCACTTTGCATAAAACCAATAGATGAATATGTTAAACTCCAAAGCCCAAAGTGGAATCCGCTCTCTTTAATCTACAATCCAGAAGTTTATTGGATCCATTAGAAACTTAAAAAGAAATTGGAGAATACAATAAGAACAAGCCATTATATTTGTCATTTTTTATTAGAAAAAAATGAAAAAGTTACATTTCCATTCACAATATTTTCAAACAAGGCCTTATGGTTTCCATTAAAGCTTCAAATAATATTTTAAGAAAACTGTCTACATGATGTACACTTGTATAGAGCCTTGCAGATCACAGTGATTACTAACAAGTTAGTTAGTTATAGCAGCTATATTGTGAATGATCCACACATGTTTCAGCTCAGTTTGCATGTAAAGTGCTCCCTCTCTCAGGTAGAAAATTTGTTTTCTCCTTTTAAAAGAGTCCATACATCCCTTCTTGACAGTTTAGAAATTTTCCCTTTTGGTGAAAAGCAAGAACCTCAATGTTGGCAGATGGATAGATTTTTCTCTAGTCCTTAAACTGAACCGCAACCATCATTTTCCTAGAATAGTTCCCAAGCATTTCACTAATTCCTAGCACTAATCCCAGTCTTAATTCAAACAGTAGGGTGAATAAAGGCAGCAGAAACATCAAAATGCACATGTTGATAAATTATGATTAAAGATTTTTAAAACAGAATATAATCACAATAAATAAATTATGGCATAATTACAATGAATAAATAAACATAGCTTAAAATTAAAGCTTTGGGCTATTCTTGTGATCCAGAAGGACAAGAACTTGCCAAATCTTGGGAAACTTCTGCATGTTCAATTGTTTTTGCAAGAGTATGTAGTAAAATATTCTGAATACATGTTCCACCAAAAGAAAATTATAACCAGAAGTACAGTATTTCACAAACTGTTTTTTAGAGCAACATGTTTCACACATAAAGCAGACTACATGGAACTGTGAACAATTTGTATAGATTGTATTCTAGCTAACAGACTTGGACCAATGATGACACCTTAAGGCAAAAGTGTCTCAAAATGCAATTAATAGTTCATTTATTCTAAACACACTAAAAACCTTTATTTTACGAAGATATAAAAAGCACAAACCAAAGTGTTTCTTTTTTTAAAAAAAAACCATATATATTATTTGTGAATGCATGTATCCCCTCAGAAGTCTTTGTTATTTATGCAGAATTTTCAACACCAAGATCTGATGTTTCAAGAGAAATTGCACTTATTTAAATATATTTAAAATACAGTATATATGAGGTTACCTCCAGTACTGACACATGTGAGAAACTTGCTGTTAATCACTGATACGGCTATTATCAGTTTGAAAAGTAGTTGTACAAAGTCAGACTAAATCTGTCTTAGATACAATCATTATGACTTGCCTTCCAATTGCCAGTTTGCTACCTCAGCATGGATTTACAGTCAACTTTGTTCCCGTGCAAAGACAACTGACTACTCAATGTAGTCAAAATAAGCTCCTTTAAAAGTGAGCGTACCCAAACGCATAGCCAAAAGGAAAATACTATTACTTAGGGCCTATTTCCTTTTTTAAAAAAAATGGAGTGTGAATGCCAGTGACGATTATATAAGGGCTTAAAATTGGGCATGTTTCCAGTCTAAAAAAGGCAGTGAGACTACTGAGCCAAAGCACCTAGGATCATTCCATGCCAACTGAGTGGCTTCAGGAAGAATTTTCAGGGCAGTAAAGTTGAAAGAGATGAATGTTTCTCTCTGCAACTAAAAAAACAAACAAGAACAGAAAGACTCAAAAGCAAGGGTGCGGCAGAAGCACTTAGGCGATATGGTGTAATTAAGACGTAATGCAAAAGATGGTGTCTTGGGCATTACATGTCTTCATCTTGGTACTGCAAGTATTTTGCGGCAATCGTTTCTTCGAGATGAATTCCCGCGCTTCCCATCAATGCAAAAGCTGGGTACATTGTACCAGAACAATCCACCTGACGCTCGTAGAGACACTTCATCCGGTCTGCATCATAGAATCCAACTTTGCCTTTGTCGCAGTCAAGGCAGATGCCAATGCTTGATGGCATGGGAAGAATTCTATTCACAGCATCTTTAGGCGTAACCGGAGCAGGAGAGGCCTTTGGAATAAAAAACTTCTTCATACCTAAGGTTACCAGGGTAAAAGGCTGCAAGGATTCAACAAAGATGTCTTCGCTCCCACTGTCATGACCACTATCTTGTTCGTATCTACAAGAAAAAGTATATGCTTGAGAAGTACTGTCACATTTTTAATATTTCCAGTGCAGGTCAGCATATTACCATTTGGACAACAAAGCCCCGAACCTTAAAAATGTATATAAATCCAGATAATCTGGCATGTAACTGCACAGTACAGGAGAGAAAGGGAGAAAAGCATCTATTCCATAGTGGACAACATTCAAAAGAAAAAATACCTATCACAGCATAAAACCCGGGGGAGATTCAGGCTGATTTAATTAATATTGGTAGAGGAGAGAGGTTTGTTCTCACTAACCATGTGATAGTAGGGGAATAAACAAAATAATTCTAATGATTCTCTTTCTTTAACCATAAAATTGCTGCTCTTGTATAAATAATATTCTGATGGCAATATTAACTACAGATGAAGCCTAATGAGCTTTGGAATCAACAAAGCTCTCTGTAAGGTGGGTATCTGCCATGGCTTATAAAACTGCTTCTTTCTTAAGATCAGTGGTTCTCAACCTGGGGGTTCCCATGTTTTTTGGCTTACAAATGCCAGAAATCCCAGCCAGTTTACCAGCTGTTAGGATTTTTGGGAGTTGAAGGCCGAAACATCTGGGGACCCTCAACCACTGCTTTAGATGCTTTCTTTATATAATGCATCCTACATATGCTACCATAATTGAATTTTCTAACATTTCTAATCATTTCCATCATTCTTGGAAACAGATAAATTGTATGCCATTATTTCATTGATAGTTAAAGTATAATATTTGGATCTTGCGAGAGAAGGAAAAAAGAGACTTCTGCATTTAAAGTGCATATCTGAGTAAAGATTAACGTGTTATATGTATAGTTATAGACAAATGTTATGGATTGTGTGACACTGATTTTCTTGTATGAACATACTCAAGTCCTTGTTGTTTCAGGAGACCAATGTAACTCAGTTCACTTTGCTGAGACAGTGTCTATATGGGGAGTGTGGAGGAAAGAGAGAAGACCTGGTGGGTGAGTATATTTGTAAGAAGTATGCATAAGAGAGGACAGGGAGAGGGAGAGGGAGGGAATCAACACCTACTGGCAACTACTATATCAAATCAGGCTTACTGTTATTTTCAAAGTAGAAAGTTGAGGAAAACATAACAGCTCGGAAAATTGAAAGGAAAGTGCTTTCAGGGAAGACTGAAAACTATAGGATCCCCACCTATAGTTAAACTTTTCCCTTCAAATTGCCAGTTTTCACTTAAAAAGGACCTACACATGGGTTGAAGAAACTCTTTTATACATTTATACCTAACTACCACATTCGATTCTGGAAGCAAGAGAGAGATTCCAGGGGTAACTAAAAGAAGAGACAGGAATGTTTTCATGTAATGCTGCATTCTGGATTCTGGCCTATGCAAACAAGTGGGGGGGGGGGGGACCCAATACGACGCCTGGAGCTCACAGTATTCCCCCTACAATGTCTTTCTCCCATGAAACCAAGAGAAAGAGAAAATCCTTTATTTCCCTGTTTAACAGGTTTTTGATTGACATTGTGTGTATATCAAAAATTGTTTAAAATAATACATTGGCTAACACACATTCTGTTTCCTCAAAAAAAAGCCAATGGGATTTTAGTCTGCATAAATTATGGGGTCTAAATCCAGGGAAGTCATGCTACCTCTTTATTCTGCCTTGGTCAGACTACGTCTGGAATACTGTTCCAATTCTGCGCAGTGCAATTTAGGGGAGATGTCAACAAGCTGGAATGTGTCCAGAAGAATGTGACTAAAATGATCAAGGGTCTGAAAAACAAGCCCCATGAAGAGTGGTTTAAAGAGCTGGGCCTGTTTAGCCTGCAGAAGAGAAGGCTGAGAGAAAACATGATGGCCATGTATAAATATGTGAGAGGAAGTCATAGGGAGGAGGGAGCAAACTTGTTTGCTGCTGCATTGGAGACTAGGATGTGGAGTTTTAATTTAAAACAACAGGAAAGAAGATTCCACCTGAACATTAGGGAGAATTTCCTAACTGTGAGCACTGTTCAACCATGGAACACTCTGCCCCGGAGTGTGGTGGAGGCTCCTTCTTTGGAGGCTTTTAAACAAAGGCTGGATGGTCATCTGTCGGGGGTGCTTTGAATGTGATTTTCCTGCTTCTTGACAGGGGGTTGGATGGCCCACAAGGTCTCTTCCAACTTTATGATTCTATGAATGTTAGCTCTTTCTGGGTTTGACCTGCTGATTCAAAACATGGCATCAGTTTTTCCCTATCATCTCTAATTTTTGAAATACAGCATCTGACATCTGTCAGTAGCCATCTGCTCACCTATAGAAAATCATAATAACCATATATGAGAAAATAAAGCTGATGCGGTCTATCCAATGCAATTTTCTGAATCAGCTCCCCAAATAACCCTAGGAATAGGCCTAAAATCCAAGGCATCAAGAATAAGACTGTGATATCTGTTTTATTGAGCCAACCAGATAAGCAACCGCATTGGTTGGTTTAATAGTTGATTTATTTTCTTTTAACCCACTATTTATGAATAACATGTTAGAATTTTACTACAAAAAAAACTCGATTCTGGCTGTTAAACTTTTATGTGGGAGGAAGTAATGATAGAAGGAATATGCCTGAGACAACAAGCATTTCCTGTAGCTTCTGTTCTGCATATGTACTTAATGCAAAGTAGCTGGTTAGCATTTTGTGTGATGCTGTGATCATGCTCTGGTACATAGTTCTAAGAGAAATCACCTGGGATTATGAAAATGAATAAAATACTGCATGACCGATTTTAAACCCTTACTTTGGCCAACTCATGCTCAGCTATGGTTTACCATAGTGTATTCTGTATGATAAATACGAGCTGGTTGTATGAAGGGTCATATGAAAAACATTTTTTTGTAGAATTTGTACCAGGATCGTCAATCTATTTTGTTAAAGAAAATGCAAATAGGAAGGCTAAATGAAGTAGTTCTCAACCTTTGGGTCCCCAGGTGTTTTGGCCTACAACTCCCAGAAATCCCAGTTTACCAGCTGTTAGGATTTCTGAGAGTTGAAGGACAAAGCATCTGGGTGCCCACAGGTAGGGAACCACTGATCTAACAGGAAACGTATGTCTCCAGAGACTACTTTACTTCATTAGAGTAAAGAACTAAGAAATACCAAGCTACATTAACGTTTAAAAATTGTCCACCTTTTCTCCATTCTTCCCCCCTCCACCTCCTTCTGGCCCTTCTCTTCTTGATGACTGTTTTTCCTCCCCCTGTCACGTAACTGAAATCTTAAGGGAAAAAAAGATGTCACTTGTCAGTACTATTATTATAGGAGAACAAGGATTATGAACAAAGTAACTAATTGCTTTGGTGCAACCTCAGGTAGACACCACTAGTAAAATATGTATCAGAATATGCCTATGGCAGCCACAATATAGTAATGGTCATCCAGTTGGAGATGGTCAGTTAACTAGCTTCTCCAAATGCTTCTGATGAAAAAACCATTGGTATTGAATTAGGCAAGTAATCATGAATGAACTACCAACTTTGATTCTAATTTTATTTTTAAAATGTCTTTATCAATTTAATATATGAATGCAGTGTCATCTGCTGCATATGTTTAGTAATAACTGGAAAAGCTGGGGTAATAGTGACCTGCAACTCCTACAATGATCTTCTCCATCAATGTGCTTTTTGTACAATCATTAAAAATGTAAAAAGTAAGCCGCTACCTGTCTTTTTAAGCCTGGCACCTTCTGGGAGAATTTCCCACCCTTTAAATTAAATAGTTTAAGGATACAGCATTACCAGTGCCAACTTAGATCACTTTTTTCATAGAAACTGTACTCAGAAGGGAAAATTATTCCAAAAGACTCTAAAAAGTCAGACTAACACAAAAGTAGATTACTATTTCAATATACTGTATTTTCCGGCATACAAGACGACTGGGGGGAAAGGCAACCCATAACTTTTCAAGATAATATACAAAGTTAGGGATATACTCTCCACATAAGACTACCCCTCTTCCAACACTATACCCATCTTGTTACAAGAAATCCATAGTGCAAACCTTGGGAACTACGACTATGCCTCAGCAAGCACATCCAAGGCACACCACCACCTGGGGCTGCTGGAGTCGTAGTCTGGAGGCACTTACTTGAGCTAGGCAAGCCTTCGGAGGAAGAGAGAGGCCGAGGCAGAGGAGGGCCTTGAAAGAAGAGTGCCAAAAGTAGCGGGGACAGCTGCGGCTTGCCACTCCTCTCATGGCAATGCGGCTTGCCACTCCTCTCCGCACCCTCCCTCCCTCCACTCTCCTCCTCCTCCTCAGGCTGTGCTGTTAAGGGAGTTGGATTTTATTGTTTTCTTTTATTCTTATTATTTTTATTTCATACCCAGCATATTAGACGGCCCCCTGACTTTTCATAAGATTTTGCAGGGTTAAAAGGTTGTCTAATACGCCAGGAAATACAATAGTCACTTTTTAAAAAATCTCTCTAATTAAAAAAGGTATGAGTTCCAGTGGAAATGGAGCTCAGACAGGACCACAGGGAAACTAGGACAGGACTCCATGTTTGGGAGAAATCTGAATTGTTGTGTAAGTATGAAAAACTGGGGAGATGGGAAGAGACATGCTCTACCTGAGCTCCTCACAGTGTTAAATTATGGGAACACAAAATGGCACAAAGGATGGTAAGAATCATAAACATGAGTTTAACTTGGTAAGATGGGAGAACAAACAGCAATGTTTTGTTGTATGCTCTCATTTGTGAGGTCTGTTTTCTGAATTAATGACCAACTCCCCATTAAACATTACTTTCTGCAGTTACATTCTCTTCTGCAATTACCTACTTTCAAGAAACAAATCAGGGCACTTTTATGAAGGCCTTAGAAAATCATTGTAATGTAAGATAGGCAAAATCACGAATGAAATTCCTGTCTTATTCTAGATAAAACATATTGATGTGAAGGCACAATAAACTTGTAACACAATGAATTTTTTTCCACGGCTGATGTGATTTGTTTTGGGGCAGCTTCTACTGTCTGGCATAAACGTCATACTTCAGGTTTCAAACATGGACTGCAGATTTTCTAGGGATTTATAACATTAATTTTCTGTTTTCTAGGAAATAATTTAAGTATTTCAGGATATTTTTCCAAGCTGAGAAATGATCTGGTTTTTACACTTATAACAACTTGGGGTTTGTGTGTGTCTGTCGACCATGTAAAGTTTCTTACTTTAGTACCCTATCAATTTTGTTAAATTTACACACAATTGTGTCCGTTTGCACATAGGTTTGTTTTATTTTACTTTTAACTTTGAATGGTAGTCCCACTTCAGACCCATAAGCTATTCCTGATTGTTTTTAGAACTCTTAGCTGGAGAAAGGATAGGGACAGCTGATGACTGACACATAGAGATCCAAAGTTTCCTTGAGCAAGCAGAAGAATTGACTGCATGCAAGTGAACAGCTAGAAACAATCATCCATCACAATACCAGATTATCATATAACTGGAGAAAACTAGCTGTTATTTGGAAGAGGAAAGTTTTAGCTTCTTGGGAAACAGCATCTAAATAAGACACTACACAACCAAAAAAAAAGGTTACTTACCTTGGGCTAGTTAAATCTCGAGAATTATGGAACCATTCTTGAATCTTAACATCAGATGCAACTCCTGCTTTCACAAGATAAGAATATGGCTCCACATGGAAAGCCCAGAAATGCTTCCCTTTCACAATACCAGTGTCTCCAATGATGTAGTCTAAGGTTGTATAGCAGCCTGCCTGGATACGATCAGCTCCCAAAAGCAGAGGAAATCCAGCCCTGTTTTCCACAGCATTTCTCCTCATATTCAGTATGAGATGTTCAGCATTATAACCACACTTGTCATCAAAAAGAAAACTAAAAACTAAAAAATAAATACTAGACTTTAGTTCTGTATTTTCTAAACAGTCATAATACATATACTTATGTATAAGGCTAGAAATTATAGTCACAAAACTCCCCCAAAAAACCCTCAACTTATCCATGGATCAATGTGACCACTGTACCTTAACTCTTATTTTTAAAAAGGAACTTTCCAGTTCTCTGAATGGAATGGCAAAAGGCAAGAGTTTAGTCTGTCCCAGGAGAGTTTTTTAAAAAGGCACCAACCCTCATACTCTTCTACTGTGGCACCACTTCTCGCTTTTTAAAATATGAGTGGGAAAATTCAGCATTCAGGAAAAGAGTAAAATCTTGGCTCTGGGACCAGGCTTTTGCACATTAGCACAATGCAGCACTTTGGATTGGAATTGTAATGGTAAGTTGATGGATATGGCTCAATGCTCATGTTGTGGACGGAACACTGTTTTAACCTAAGTGAATGTGTATTATGTGTTAATCTTAACTGTATTTTAGTGCTGAATGTTTATGGTTTTATATTGTATTTATATTGTGTATCGGCATCAGATTGTTGCCTTTTGTCAGGCCGCTCTGAGTCCCCCCTTGGGCGTTGAGAAGGGCGGGGTAGAAATAATGTAAATCAATAAATAAAAATGGCTGTGGCGGCAGCTCTCTGGTGCATCCCCCGAAGTTGAAGGAGCAAGTGCTTCTTTCAGATTCTTCCAGGGTGGATTTAGCTTTCACCTTTTAGCACTTTACTCAGAAAAGGGAATTGTTCATTTTTTTAAAGAGTTAATTCTATCTTAACTTTTATCTGTGTAGAGTGGTGAAAGGCCATTTTGAATGCCTGGCTGGGAAAGTGGTGATGGCTGTAGTCGGGTGATGCTGCTGTTTTCAACTCTCCACAGAATAACCCTCAATTTATCCACATGTCATAAAAATCCAGAGTTTTGGCCCCCAATATGTATACAAGTATAGTAGTACTGTAATTGGTTTTTTCCCCAGTTCAGAAAATAAAGATCAGAAAGATACAATTAATGTCTGTCTCACACTTATTTAATCATCCCTTTGAAATGAGTCTTATTATCAGCAATGATACATTCCCGGAAACCTATCTTTGGGAAGTCATGGTAATAATAACTACCTATATGAGAGACCTTTTGAGTTCCAGACGTAGCTGTTAGAATGTAAGGAACTGAACTAACATAATGCAAGTTTATTATCAGTTGCTCACAGGTACACTTTTAACATACATACATGCACAGGTACATATACTAATATCTCAACCTCTTCTAGCTCAGTGCTTCTTAAACTTTATCAATTCATGACCCTTTTCACATTTTTATCTGACCCTGGATATATAGGTATATAGAAAAGGTAAATAAATCAAACATTTACTGACGCCTACTGTGAAACAATCCTTTGGGATACATATAATTTTACCATTTATTAAAGATTAAAATCAATATTGGCTGATTAGTTGATACTGAAGGACATAAAGCATCCTCAACTTTGTTGGCTCTCCTTTTCTTCCTTGAATTGGGGGACCATAATGAGATCCATACCTCCAACTAAAAAGCAGAGTGGGCCACCAACCTGAAATGGACCCATGTTGACCTCCCTCTTATTCCCATCATGGTTTGTTCACATACATGTGCACAATCCATATCCTTTCCTCTATGAATAGTTTCCCACAAAAACAAATAGGTGGCATTTACCTATCTCTCACCACCCAGGTTAAAGGTAAACTCTTAATGACAAATTACTGACATTTTTTAAAATTTTCAGTTTATTGTGGTTTCTGAACTCAACTTAGTTTTTCAGAATCAAAATTTGAAGGGAAGTATTTTTGAAACTAAAAAGATCCATCAAGCAAGATCAGAATTTGCAAGGCTTGCTAAAAAGGCAGGCTGATTTTGCAGCTGCCCACCTGAAAAGGAAGCCTGTATGGAAGGTACTTTTGTCTCTGGAGGAGAGGAAGGTGAAAAGGAAGAGAAGAAAGGAGGAGAAAGCAGAAAGGGAGAACAGGAGGAGGAGAAAAATAGCCAATGATGACTTTGAACCCGAGGTAGGGGAGGTCGGCTCCTCACCCCCCACTCGGCCTCCCTCTCTTGGGAATTGACATATGATCTGACGGAAGGTCTGGCTGGGTGGCATGCTGGTTTCTCATCACTTTGCTCAGCTGCTTCTGGGTCTTCTTTGTAAAAGAAAAAGTAGGCACCAGTCACGCACACACACACACACACACACATACACACTGATTCATTTATGGAACCCACAGTTTAAGAAGCTTTGCTCTAGCTGACCACTGAGAAACTGCTAAAATACCTGGAGCTGGTGGTGTGTGCAAGATGACTTCTCTGCTCCACGGGCTGCAGATAGATCCCTTGTATCCTCTTACTCTGAAGGCATAACTGCTGTTTGTGTCAAGGTCAGAGACTATTTCACTCTTGCTGAAGACTTCCCTCTCTTGCCACACTGGAGGGGTTTCTTCTCTATTAAGTTTACGGTATTCAAGGATGTAAGTATCAGCTGAACTTATTTTCTGCGGCTGATCCCAATTGATCAAAGCTTTGTTATACATTTTGGTCTGTTCTTCATTGATTTCTGGTATCTCAACACCTTAATCAAACATACAAAAAATAACTTAAGATTTTAAAATCTGTTTAATTCCACTCCATTAAGTTAGGAGGCAGCACTTCATTTGTTTGTAATTTACCAAATACAATTTAACTATTGTGATTTACCAAATCTGGGTTATCATTCTTACTCAACTATAGTTCTGCTTTTACATCCATCTTTCCTTGGCTGCTTCTGCTGATACCTTTTCTTGATTCATTATCAAACTGAATATGCTTAATACACTAATACTGAAAGAAAAAAGAACTTCAACACGTTTCCATATGCAGACATACATACATCTTGCATAGTTATTGAAGCGTAATTTGCTCTCAACATTTGGCCCAGAGTCCGGGTCTTGGGGAAAAGGCAGAATATATGTTAATAAATACATTAACACTCCATGATCTGTTTCCCAAATATATAGGATCTGCTTTTTCCTCCAATGTTTTCAACATGTAATTAGAAATTTTCATGAAGATAGCATTATTACATAGCACAACACCAACTTCTGAAGAAAGCTTAAAACAGAAAGATGGAGTGGAGAGCAATTACATGGTCCTGCCATTAAACTTACCACTTGACTGAAAAGACAGGTCTCCAAGAGCCTCCTGCTGTTTTGCTATATCGACAACAAAGTCTTCAAAAGAAGCTTGGGCTGCAGGTCTGAAACTCCTCAGTGACTCAGTAGCTTTTTGAATTCTGGAAATGTACAAAGATTTAATAACAACATATGCACTCTCTATGACAAATTAGCCTTAGGTTCTTGTAAGCAAGAGAAAGGGGAAAGCTATTAATGAAAAGTTCTATCACACTAAAATACACAATTTTTATAATCTATAATTATTATTTTATAATTGTTACTAGTGTCTTAAATCAGTAAATTAATCCTCTGAAAAAGTATTATTTTACAATCAACTTCGTATGATATAATGAAATGGAAACCAGCAGCTACTGAGTAATGTTCTACGGTATGATTTACATAAGTAGAATTAAAGAGGGTGGAAACACAGACTATTGGGATGTTTTCCTATGCAAACCAATTAAAATGGATGGGAGCTGTGTGAAAGTCCTATGATTTTACAATCTGGACTTAGATCCAAGAGCCGCAATCCTTAAGTAGAAATTAATTTGCTGATATAAAAGGAAAGTGCCAATTTTTGCTCTTGCACTCACAGCACTTCAGGTTATGCTAGGGCTCCTTCAAAAGATTCGACTGTAAGATATTAGCTCTTTGTATGTTTGAGTGCATTTTATCACAAGGGGACAATAAGACAACACATGTGCATATGCAAAGAACAGGGAATAGCATTTTTATATCCCGCCCGAAGTCTACAACAAATCCTACTCCAAAGTATGTTATCTAAACCTTTTTAGAAATTAAATCGCATACCTCTCATGAAGTTGCTTTGCTGTTTGAACAAAACAAGATTGGTCAGTTTCTTTGAGAACTTCTTGAGCATATCCTACTAGACCATTATTTTCTAGAAGTCCCTGATACTCTTCTATTTGGGACTGCAATTTCTCCAGTCTCATATTTTTGGAAGCTTCAATAGCCCTGAGTGCAGTTGTTCTCCTCTCTTCTAAAACATCAAACAACTTGTCAAAGTTGTTAGAAGCTTCTTCCTTGGCTCTTTCACCATTGCACTATTAAAAAAACAATTAACATACACGACTTACATTAATATTGAAAGTCAATGAGGACAGTTTTTATCAGTTACTAGGAAAACTTAAAAGAGGTACAGCTAGTATTTCTGTACTACAGACAATCATTCGTGGCAGAGTATGATTATCTTTCAAGGGTAGAGTCTTTGTGGTGAGTCCAGTGACTATGGAGACCTATTCTGGATCTGCATGGTCTTTCACAATGAGGACATATATTTCCAGATGGAAAGTGGTCACAACGGGTTTTCTTGACAAATTTCTCTTGGCACGTTTCTTCCTTTCACCCTGTTTTCGTGCCTCTTCAAAATCCATACCATTGTTGGTAACAGCTGACTTCCATGGTCAGCCAGGGCTTCCCAGTTCTCTGTCTTTATTCCACATTTTTCAATGCTTTAAGTCCATCTTTAAATCTCGTTTGCTGTCCACCAACATTCTGTTTTCCATTCTTGATATGAGAATAAAGTAATTGCTTTGGGAGACAGTTATACAACTACATTGATGTGTTACAACAAAAATAGGTATCTAGGTCATTGTGGATATTTATTGACCAACTTCAGGTAACATTTAAGATATTTAATGATGTATAATAAATGTATTGTTTTTTAAAAGAGCAGAAAATTCAAAATAGAATTCTATCCAGCGCCTTCTCCACTCAGCTGCTACGCCCTCCTGCCCTCCTGAGCTACACAGATCCTGTTATAATTTTGAATTTGCCGCTTATACAGCAGTTGTCGCAAAGGTTTTCCTACACGACTACGGAGAGTTGGTTTACGGTGCGCCCTGATTACAGCTATACAGCTTGCCTGTCGCAAAAGTTTTCCTGTTTCGCCGCTTGGGCGCCGCAACTGAGGCGCGCGGTTTGATATTCTTTTGCTTTTGCCTCACTCCTTCTCCATTTGGACTTACAAGTGCCACATTTGAGGACCTCCAGCTACAGGACTACTGCCACCAGGACAGTGAGTACTTCCATACGGCACCACAGTGCATGACTCTTGAAAGTTACCCCCATATTTACCTTTTGAAGCTGCTATTGTGTTGAACTTTTGTGAAGCTGCTCTGCTGTGTACTTTTGTGAAGCTGCTCTTGTGTTGAACTCTGGCTACATTGATCTTGTATTATACTCTTGTGAAGCTGCTTATTTAATTCTGTGTAACTGCTCTAGTGGTGATACTATAGAGATATTTAGAGTGGAATGCATAGTGAAGAACTTCTATTGCACTAAAATACATTTGATACTATATCCTATATATGGTACCCTACTTTTTGGCTTGTGTTTGTGAAGCAATAATTTCTAGCCTAATCAAATTCATCACTACTCTATATGATGATATCAATGACAACAAATATTCTCACCAGAATAAGGAACTATTTTTCAAAATTCAAAGATCTCAAAATCTATGTACGTAGATTTCTTTCAACTTTCAGGTGAAAGCGTGACTGACCTGAAGTAACTCTGTGATATCTAAAACTATTTCACACACTACATTTCTAATGAATAGTGTTAAAACACTTTTGAATTTAGTTACTTGGTTTTATAAGTTCATAAATCTGGTTCTTTTAACAAAAACAAATCTTCTGTACAGTGCCAACCAAATAAATCTTTATGCATTGCATACCACTAAAAAGCATCAGATTATTAAACCCAACTCAAAGACCAAAAACTAAATATCTTGCTGATAGTTATTTGTTGAGAGGGATATGGGTTTTGAAATACCTCTATCTAGTACATCAGACTGATTAGTTTTAGCCCAAATAACTCTTGCTGTATCATAACTGAATTTTAACTAAATTTTAAGTACTACCTAACAAGGCAAGTAAAGACCAGGACAGGATATATTTTACAAAGATTTCATTAAGGAAATTGTTAAACCAAATCACCCTCAAATATACACAGTAGGCCTGGTTGATTAAAAAAAATGGTTCAAAACTCGTTTCGGATGTAGGGGGCGCTGGCGCTTCGGATTTGATTGACTTCCGAAAATTTCCAGGAAAATTTCAAAATCTATTCGGAAAAATTCCGAAACTTCGGAATGGCTTCGTTAATGGCGGACCCAGTTTGGATGCGGATTTCTTCCCTCTGCCGTGAGAACTGGGGGAAAGCCGCATTCCCCCCAATTCTCATGCGAAGGGAAGAAATTGGCTTGCAAAGTGGGTTAACACGGCTCTCCCCCCACATCCTTCTCTCCCGTGAGAAAGACATGGTGGGAAAGCTGTGTAAACCCACTTTGCAAGCAGATTTCTTCCATCCCGCATCAATCTGTACCATGACCACACCTTAAACCAGACTGCGATGGGTCCAGAAAATCGGTTTCATCCAGGAATCCCTGGAGTTGAGAAGCAACCACTCGCTCCAGAACCTTACCCAGAAAAGGGAGGTTTGAAATAGTTATTCAATACAGATTAATCAAGAGACGCTTTTTAAAAAAGTGGTTTCACGAATGCCTGTTTAAGGTAAGATGGAATTTGCCCTTGCTCCAATGAAGCGTTCATTATCCTTGACAACCAATCGGCCAGCCCTTCTCCGGCAACTTTTATAAGCCAAGACGAGCAAGGGTCTAGTGTGCATGTGGTCGCCCTCACTGCTCCAAGGAACCTGCTCACGTCATCAGGCTGCACTAGTTGAAATGAATCCAATAAGATCGAGTTGACAGATGCCTCGGTAACCTCAGCTGACACTGTAAGAAAGTTGGCCCCCAGGTTGGAGCGTATCCGAGCGACTTTATCTGCAAAAGGATGCGCGAACTCGCTGCATCAAATGGTTGCATTGTCGAGGGGCTCCTCCATCCCAGGAGGGTGAAGGAGCTCCCCAACAACTCAAAACAACTTTGTTTTATGCAGATGCAATGCGGACAGTTGAGAAAGATTTCTTGGCTGCCTCCAACGCCGCGGAATAGGCCTTAATAGAGGCTCTAGCCCATGTTCGGTCGGGAACACTCCGAGATTTCCACCAAATGCACTCTAGTCTCTGTCTCGAGTGCTTCATCAATGCCAGCTACTCAGAAAACCAAGGAGTTGGACTGACTCTGCGCAACGAGAGGGGACGTTCAGGGCAATCACGTCTAATGGTCTGGCTATCTCGGTGTTATAGAGATCCACCAAGGACTCGACATGATCACCAGCTAAAGTGACAGACAGATCCCCAAGAGACATCAGGAGTCCATCTGGATCCATAAGTCTCCTGGGGCGGACCATCTTAGTAGGTCCTCCACCCCTGCGGAGGATAGAGGTAACGGATAGTCTAAAACTGACCAGATAATGGTTGGTCCATGACGATGGAAGAATTTTTTGCTCTTCCACACTGACGTTTTCTCCATTCGATACAAATGCTAGGTCTAAAGTATGACCCGCCTGATGAGTGGGCCCTGATATCATTTGGGACAGGCCCATGGTCGTCATGGCAACCATGAAGTCCTGAGCTGCACCTGACAAGGTGGCCTCAGCGTGAATGTTAAAATCTCCCAAGACTACCAGTCATTGAGAGTCCAAAAACACACCAGAGACCACCTCAGCAAGCTCAGGCAGAGAAACTGCCGTGTCGCGGGGGTGATCGGTACACCAGCAGAATCCCCAACCTGCCCCAGATTCAAGGATTCTAGCAATTTATGCAGTTTGGCCTTACTTATTCATATAAATGCACATTGAAGTAATACAATTCTGTTCATGTGATTTACTTACTAGAACCAACATATAATATTTCATGTCTCAAAGTAGTGTGGATTCTCTGTTCTATACATATAAAACAATCCTAGTATATACATTTCTATCATTTATTTCAAAAACTACCAGTGAATGTTAGAAGACCCATGCTGAAATAGATCACAGACCTGTCTAATCCAATATTCTATTAACAGAAAGGCCAACCAGCTGCCTATAGGAAAGCTTTCCGCAGAACGTGAGTGCAACTTCTGTTCTCAAAGGACTGATGTACACGAGCATAACCCTTCAACAGGCAGTGATGCACAGTTATGCTGCCTAGCAGCCACTGTAATCTCATTGAACATTTCATTTTCCCCTCCAGAATAGCTTTCTTGTGTGCTTCATTTTTCATAGTATCTAGCTCTCCCTCAGAAGCACATTTACAGACAATTCTGGTGAATAACTTGATTTCCCTAAGTGGAAAGAAAAGGACAAAAGCTTAAGGGGATCACTATTTTTAGCCTGGAGAAGAAGAAAAAGGGACATGATAGGCGGTTAAGTTTGTTTTCTGCTGCTCCAGAGACTAGAACACAGGGCAACTATAGGAAAGGGGATTCCACCTAAACATTAAAAAGAATGCCGATTGTAAGAGCTGTTCAACAGTGGCATATGCTGCCTTACGGTATGGTGGAATGATATAAAAAGGTGTTTGAAGTAATAGGCTGGAATAAGTAACATTTCAGTCATGATATCCTATCTTAATTCAAGTCAATAATTTCCCCCTTTTCTATTACCAGAGCAACTTGTGAGGCAAGCTAGGATTAGAAATACAGGGAGCATACGTACAGGGTTAGACATACAGGGAGCATACCACTCGCCTGCTGTGTCAACTCCACTGGCTGCCGGTCCATTTCCGAGCCCAATTCAAAGTGCTGGTTTTGACCTAAATGGTTCTGGTCCAGCTTACTTGTCCAAACGCATCCACCCCTACGTCCCGCCTCAAAATCTAAAATCATCCGGGGAGGCCCGGCTCTCGCTTCCGCCAACAGCTCAAATGCGCCTGGCAGGGACAGGGCCTTCTCGGTGGCGGCTCCTCACCTATGGAACTCGCTTCCAACTGAATTAAGATCGGTCCCCTCCCTCCTGATTTTCCAAAAGAAATTAAAGGCATGGTTTTGGGACCAGGCTTTTGGGCAATAGATGAAGCAGCACTTTAAAGGGACACATTACAATGGTGATATGACTGTCGAGACTGGTTTTTATTGTTCAATCTTTGTGTGGTTTTAACTATGTTTTGTTTTTATTATGTGATGTTTTAATACGTGATTTTATTATTGTATTTTTGTAATAGCCTCTAATGGGGCTTAATTGTAATGCCGTCCTGAGTCCCCCTTTCGGGGGTTGAAAAGTGACAGGATACAAATGCCAGCATACAAATGCGGGAAATAAATAAATAATAAATAGAAATAATATACTCACTGAACTTCACAGCTAAGTGGGGATTTACATATATACCCACATATAAGTCAACCTCGAGCAGATATTGGAGCCAAAATTATGGGTTCTAATATGATATGTGGATAAATTGAGGGTCATTTCATGGAAAGGGGAAAGCACCAACGTCGGATCAGGGGACCAGTCAGCCCTTACCACTGCTGCCATTTCTCCACACAGGCATTTGAAAAAACCATGGCAGAAAGAGAAGAGGGGATTGATGCTTCTTTTAGATTTTGCCAGAACAAACTAAGCTATTGCCTTTCATCACTCTATTCAGAAAATGAGATAATTATTTTTGTGATTGGAGTTAAAGTACAGACTTCACATTGACCCATGGATAATTCAGGCTAGGTTGTTTAGCCTGATTTTTATTTAAAACTTTAATCTTATACATGAGTATTCACTCAGTATAGGGTAAATGTGGCTCTCACTATTCCTAGTACAAATCTCTAGCAGCTATATAATAGAAGTCTGGGAACCCATTATTCAGAACAATTTCATTTGAATTGAGATTTATATGGCTGACATACACACAAAGCTTTCTGTCCTTAGAAGAGAGAACAAGACCCAATAATACAGAAATTAATAGCATCCAGTCATACAGAAATTAAGTCTCATAAAAAAACCCATCTTGGCCCAAGACAATGAGTGATTCTTACCTCTGCTTCTTTCATTAAAAGACCAAGTTCCGTAATCTGGCATTTCACCTGGCTCTCCTTGCTAATGAGGTAGTCTATGTCCTTTGAAAGTTTTTCCTATTAAAAACATTAATACTGGTCAGGAAATTGTTTTGACTATATTTGTGCATTATGAATTGGAATACAAAAACCATGTATGAGAGAACTGCTCAACAGGCTTGCAAATATTGTTCAGAAAACTTTCAAATGCCACAAAATACTGATATAATGCAGAGGCAGAAGATAAAAAATAACAGCAGGACCTTGTAAATGTACAGAATAAAGAAAAGGCAGGTTTCCGTTAAAATTTTAATCAGCAGTCCCCATAAGGAATCAAGGCGGCTAACAGCCACACCCTTTAGTCATAATTTAAACAAAATGAATACAAAAATTAAAAAAAAAACAATTCAATATTTGTGTCATAGATATAAGTTCAAATACAGTTAAAATATAGTAAATATAATTAAAATTACATTTAAAACTCACAATCCCTTCTCAGAATCCCAGCCACAATCTCCCCAGCAGCATGTCCCTTATCCTTCCCCAAAGACCTGCTAGCACAGGTCTTGCAGACGTCAAGCAGGGATGGGGCGACTGTGGTCTCTCTTGGGAGGGGATTCCATAGTCTAGGAGCAACCACAGGACAACCCTCTCCTGTGTTCTCACCAAAAGCACTTGAGCATATGGTGGGGCAGAGAGAAGGCCCTCCCCAGTTGATTATAGATGTCTGACAGGTTCATAAATGGAAAAAAAGACATTTCAAGTCAATTTCAAGGGGGGGAAATGTATTGTTTTCAGAGGTGGCACAATTGCAGCCCAACAAGTGTTTTTTGTACTTACTACAGGTAACTGCCACCAGTTGTGATTAATTGCAAGGCAAAAAAGCATAGTTAACACATGACAGCGGAGAGGGGAGGAGTAGATGGAGTTAGGTATGACTTACACATGCAGTATCCAGAGAAGGATTTCTGCAACCAAAGGAAACTTCATAAGACAATTTTTTTATCCTGAAAACAAGTGCCTCTTTATTTTAGAGAGACATCTATAATTATCACTAAACTTCTTAGTGGTGGTTGTGCCTTGAATTCATTTCCAACTTATGCTGACCCTAACACAAACTTGTCATCAGTTAGTCTTGGAAAGCCTCATTGCCACTGTCTTTCTCTGAAGATCACTCAGTGGGTTTCTATGGACGTGTAAGGAATGATATACTGGTCTGTTGCTGTCCTAGTTCAACACTCAAAACAACTACACCACACTGCCTCTTTATTTAGTAAAATTATTTTCAAAATGAAACAGTATTAACTAAGATTCAAAAGTTTTTAGATTATGAAATAAATCTGCATTTCTTCCATAGAATAAGAGCAACTGCCATGAAACGTAAGACAAGCTTGAAAAATGAAACTACACTCAATATAACCAAAAGAAGTTTGACACTATTTTAAACACAGTAAGGTAAAATATATATCCAATGTGTCTATGCCAAAGTAATAATGCAATATGGTATTTGTTTCACCACGTCTATTTGAACAGCTGGTATGGTTTGACTTTGGTAGTCATCAACATTAATTAAATTTACATTTCTACACTTCAAGAACATTACGAATTTTATATGTCCTATGTTTTATGAGGTAAATTTAATTAAAATGTCCAACAGTAAAAAGAAATGTAGACCAGTTGCTGCATAAAGCTGAAAACAACCTCTATTTAAAATCATCACAAAGAATCACAAAGAATTTTTCAACACTGTGTTCATGGAAGGCAGAAATCATGGCCTGTCCCAATAAAGACCCACTGCTCTTTTTTAATCCCATCAACCTATGCTATCAGCAATGTCTATTAAGGCACCATCTAAAGTGACATACACTGGTGGTGTAGACCAGTGTTTCCTAACCTTTTTTGAGCCGCGGCACACTTTTTACATTTACAAAATCCTGGGGCACACCACCAACCAAAATGACTCTCTCATTAGCGGATTAAAGTACCAAGTACGGAATTTGAAGCCAGATGAAGCATTGTTGAAAATTGAGCCAAGACACCTTTCTTAGTCCTTGGAAGCTTTGCCTTGGATAGATTCATGTCTTAAGTGTCTTTTTTGGATTCATGTTTCAAGTTTTTAGAATTTTACCTTGGAAGTTTCTGTATTTGTTTTTCATGCGCTCTGGTGGACTCATTTCCTGGACTCTTTGTTCCTGTTTATCTTCCTACCTCATTGGATTTACCTACTTCTATGGAATGCTTTTTACCTTTTCTATGGAGTGCTCAACACCAGCTGTGTGGTGTTTAAAGTCAGAAGAGGGCTTTCCTGGCCTGGAGTGCAACAAGTAAAAGGCAGGCTGGTCGGTGAGCCTTCCCCTGGTCACTCAGGGCATGGCTTCCACCCAGGCCCCGCCCACTTTTGGCCCAGGCCCCTCCCTCTTCCTCCTTTCCCTCCTGCCTCCCTGGCTTCTCGGGGGTGATGGAGGCATGCAGCTTGGACTGGAGCCTGTGCGTGGCAACGGGGGCATCACAGGGCCTGGGCCGGGCCATGTGCCTCCGCCTGGCCACGCTCCTCTCCCCGAGCTTGGCGCTGCTCCTCTCGGGCCGGGTGGAGGGCCCACTGTGGGAGGTGGAGGCGCTGCTCCGCTGGAACTGGCCGCGCCTCCGCCCACGCGCCCTCCCCGCAGACCTGGCCCAGCACCACGCCACCCAAAGCCTCCTCTGTGCCGCCCGGGAAGCCCACCAGCAAATGGAGGGAGAGGGGGAAGGCGCGTGGCCGCCCTCAGAAAGGATCCTTCTGGTCAACAACGCTGGTGAGCCAGCCAGGAGGGTGAGGCCGGCAGGAAGGAAGGAAGGAAGGAAGGGCCTCCAACGCGAGGGGAAGGCACTCCCAGGGAACACTAGGAAGAAAGGGGGGAAGAGAGGTTTTATATGGCTGTGTAGATGTGGCCTAAGTCTCTAGTACATTGAAATTGTAGTTTCTCTCCTCTTTCTAATCACCAGCCAGAAGCAATGCTTTGTACTACATGTCAATACTTGATGCCATCTCTGGTATGGTACGATATGAAGACAGACTGCTTAGCAGTTTTCTTTAATGCCAGGGTCTAGCATGAAAACACGATCTTTGACTCCAAACCCTCAAGACTAAAACTTATACAAAATGTAAGAGATTGTGTACTTGCAGCTGCAACAATCATTCTGTATGCAGCATAGAATCAAAGATATATGTGTTACATGCACTGGAAAGGAATATAAAGTTTCTTTATTTCTAAAAATAAAAAGTGAAGCATTTCTACCTACCTTGAGTATTTTGTAGGCACTGCTCATGGTAGATACTCTGTGGTTTGCATGTGTGCCACCCAGTTTGCAAAGATGACAAACAGGCCTTTTGCATAGTTCACAATACATGTTTACTCTCTCCATTTCATGTTCTGGACACATCAGAATCTGACAAAGAAATATCAGAACATAAAACGTACTTTGATAATTTGTAATAAATAATGTAATAAAGTACATTATATTGTTTCCATGTATGCACTCCTATTTTGGATTACGCAAACAATGTAAAGGAAATTCAACTTAAGTTCAGTACTTCCAAGTATATTTAACTCTTGATAAAGAGCTCATATAACAATTGAAACTCAGTTCCTTCCTACCAATTTTTGGAAAAAATAGTTATAAACATAGATATAGATATTCATTTATTTCAGTCAATGTCAAGTAGAGAAAAAAATAAAATAGAACACATAAAACACAATACAATGAATAAGAACGCAGTATTATATATAAAATTAAAATATTGTTAACCCTAAAGTATTTGTGTTACAATGATTAAAAAACAATATATGGTAATAATACTATTAATATTAAAATAGCACCTTAGGCCAACATATTATTGATGACACACAAATCTAGCTACATTGGCTGTAATCTCAGTGAAATGGTCAGCTGCAAGATCATCATTTCAGAACTCCTTGGTAAAGTTTGAAAAACTGGATTAACAAAATGACATTGAAGGTTAATAGTAGAAATGATAATACAATAAAACATAACAATTTCTACTTTCTCTGCCTCACAAGGACATAAACATTAACATTGAGATCTGAATGATACCTCTGTTGCGCATTCACTATAACATAAGACACTTGAACTCTCCAGGAGCCGAGACACTGAAAAGTTTACTTCCAAATATTTATACTGTCTAACCTGTTCTTGATTACATCTCACAGATATGTTTTATCATAAAGGATGCAAATGAAGAGTGTGTCTTTCCAGATTCCTGATCAGAGGTTGTGAACACTACAGGCAATGAGAGTTAAGATCATAAGAAGAGCCATGCTGAATCGGACCTCAGCCCATCTAGTCCAGCATTCTGTATCACACAGTGGCCCACCAGTTGTACATGGGGATCTCGAGCAGAAGGGGGGGCAAAACCCTGACCTGCTCCCGACCCCCCACAACCAGTACCCAGGGAAATCCTGCCTACCTCAACCAACTCCGAGGTGGCACTTTTGAGTTGAAGCTCAAAACAGATGGGCACAAGGGAACAGAAAGCTGTTACAAACTACATAAGCAGCCTGAATTTCTTTCTTAATGATTGCTTATGTAATGAATACAGGAAATGAAAACAGTTTTCAATTATTTTAGTAGTACAGCTTCTAGTTATTAAATTGATCTCTCCAGCTTTGTATCTTGTATGTTCATTCATTGAGAATGGCATTGACCTATTCTCTGAAACCCAAACTTGCAAAAACATCTCAGTTTCCCCAGTTTCAAACTTATTACATGTATGTTTATATAATACAAACACAAGAAGCAACTGCAGTAACCACCTGTCATGTAATCTTTTACTATGTAGGAATTCAAGACAGCCAAGAGATTGGCTGCACTCTTTATTTTTTATCCCAGACTTACATGTATTGGCGGCTCTTAAGAGAGCCAATGAAAAATAAGCAATTCACTATAATGGGTAATCAATATTATTAATGGGTAATGGCATAATCATGTAGTTATCCAGATATTATTGGGCCGAACTCTGGACCAAATGGGGAATCCGTTATTCAAAGATCTATGGTGAATTCCTTGCAATAATTTAATACAGAAGAAACTGTACGATATAGCATGGTTAAGTAAGACCTTGCAAGTATCAACACAGATGGGTAATTATCTAACGTTAACAAAAGGATAACAAGTTATAGCCAAATTTTAGATAACTAGATATAAAGCAGTCTAAGAATGCCCGAACTATAAGAGAAATTATTTATGTTTTAATTGGAGTATTGTTCTATCTTAGAGAAACTAAATCCTATTCTACGATCAATCTCACTCCTGACCAAAATACAAGACTATTTACGTCTTGCCTGGATAAATTTTACTTTATTTTATTGGCTTACATCCAGCCTATTATCATCGCCAGACACTCATTCAGAACATCAACAGCTTGCCTGTAATGTGATGGAAATAACAGAGCTGTGCATATTAGCAGCACATTAGTAACAATTCATTCAGCATCTCTGAACTACCTTTTCCAGTGGCTCTATGGCAAGTTTAAAAGGTATAGGAGAGAAAAATAATCCACTGCAAGATTCCATAAAATGATGGAAATGTAGCCAGAAAAACCCACCTCTCCACTTTCAGGCTTTCTAGAAAAATCCAGAATTATGAAGCAGTACCTCCAAAATCTATACTATGGTAATTGGTATCAAATATTTATTGGTTAAGACACAGCAAACTAGTATTGGTAAACAATGAAACTATTAATTAGCTCACGCAAAATTGTTTTAAAAACAAACCATCTGGCTCTGCAGAAGGGGATGAAAAAAAGTTATTCCTTGTTGGGAAATGTAGGTTAAAGGACAGCAGATGGAAGCAAGTTGTTTCACCCGGTTACTTGTTTAACCTGTTAATATATTTTTTACGTCACTTGATTAAACTCATATAGTACTTTGGTAGATTTAATAGCACAAATGCAAATATGAGAGGCAATATAACTAGATTTGAGTATAACCTCATGTCAGCCTGCAATGTAACATTTTAAGATTCACTAATTTAAATAGGATTACAAGCAATTATAGGGTTCCATCTGTTTCTCTCTTTATAGAACCATAAACGACTATTTAAAATGGCACATGTTATTGAAAACTGGCTTTATGTGATCACATTCTTGGCTATGATATTACAGAGAAAAAAGTTTTCTGATGAACGTGGAACTGGTTAGTGAACAAGTATCAGAGAACTGCAAACAATGAAAAGATATAATGCTTTTAATATCTTAATAAGTTTGAATTAAGTGTGAATAGATTTTGCTAATGGAGCCCAATTATCTACAATGGTTAGAATGAATTCTGAAGAGCTCGAAAAAAGATCACTCCAAACTGTGTTACTGAAATATCAAATTTTAGTCTAAGCAAATGTAAAGGCACATATTTGGGGACAATAAAACTATCACCTAATCATATATACTGGTGAGACCAGAGGTGGTAACAAATTACCAAAACAGTGATTTTGAAACTATAATGGATACCACAGTGCAAATATCAACTCGGCATATGGCTACTGTAAGAAAAGCTTTATTCCATCTTGGGTGTAACTAGTAAAGAAATAACTGATAAAATTGCCATACTGGTAATATTGAAAAATCTGCTTCCATGAACAGAAGGTGTGCTGAATAGAAATCACATGCATGGATGTGCCAATTTCCACATACCGTCTTCCCCTTCCCCCTCTAGCCTGTCCCGCATTTTTCATGGAGAGTTCCCCAACTCTTAGAAAAGCTACTGTTCAGAAAATAGGGGGGAACACTGTATTTATACCAATCCTGGCAAATTCAATAGGCTTTTGCACCATAACTCACATCACTTCTAACCTTCAGTCATATTGGGACTGGAGGTAATGGGAATTTGAGTCCAAGAACATCAAAAGGGCCACTTATTTATTTATTTATTTATTTGGTTTTATATTCCGCTCCTCCCTGCACGCTCGGGGCGGATCACAATTACAAGCATATAATAAAACATACAATCTATTATATAAATGGGCTCACGTCATGTGATGTATACCTCAAACAAAGAAACCATACAACGCAGAAACACAACACTTGCCAACAGAAATAGGCCTCAAGCAAGGTACGTTTGTAGCAAAGAAACCCCAAAACCTAAAAGGCCCCCAAAACAACGAGTAAAAATAAAACTACATTTACCAGCATCCTCCTGGGCAGCCAAAGACTCACCCAGCCTCTACATTCTGAACAACATGATTGGCTGCCAATAAGGGCGGATTTGCATAACTGCTGCACTGGCCAGCCAACATGAAAATTCCGATCCATAATAAACTGCCAAAACAGAATAAGGAAAAGGCCTAAGCCAATCCCCAACACAAACACCCAAATCACTTCCAACCGAAAATTTACACCCCAAAAATCACAGACCACGCCCAAAATTGACAGTAAGGCTTCATTAACTTGATTTCCCTAACTAGCCCTCACTTACTGGGAAGCTGTTTACGCTCTGAATTGACAGTAAGGCTTCATTAACTTGATTCTCCCGACTAGGCCTCAGCTCATTGGACATTGTGTATGGCCTGAATTGACAGTAAGGCTTCATTAACTTGCTGTTCCTAACTAGGCCTCAGCTCATGGGACATTGTGTATGGCCTGAATTTACAGTAACCTACCTTGGCACACAGAGCCCCAACCATGCTTGATGGGACTTGAAGTACAACCATGGAAAATGGGATTTGTAGTACTTCAAAACCCATCATTCCCCACAGACCACTGTGGCCCAGGACCAAAACCAATAAAGACCCAACTTGGCACACCATGCCCCCCATGACCCACACTCCATCCAACTGCAGTTTAGAGGAGGGCACACCGTGGATGATTGGACTTTCTCGCATCTCCTAAAAAGGGCACAGCAACGCGTGCCGGGTAAAGCTAGTAAAAACATATAGTAAAAACATGGTACATAACCAAGGTGGAACGGGTCTACAATTCTTTGACTGAGGCAGGGCGAGCCAATTACATTTGGGTTTAGCCAAACGCTAGCCTGAAAAAGCCGTCTTACATTCCCTTCGGAAGGGAAGGAGTTCAGAGATCGCTCAAATGTGCTCAGGGAGCGAATTCCAGAGTACTGGAGCCGCAGCAGAGAAAGCTCTCTGTCTAGTGCTGAACAGATGGCAGGAGTGGGACGATGAACCACCCAACAAATTTTGCTGTTCCGAGCGCAGTGATCTCGGGGGACCGTACGGGGTAAGGCGGTCCCTCAGGTACACAGGCCCCAAACCGTGCAAGGCCTTAAACCTAAAAACCAGCACCTTGAAGGCAATCCGGTACTCGATGGGAAGCCAGTGCAGTTGTCGGAGGATGGGAGTGATGTGTTCCCTCACTGGTGCTCCCACCAGCAAGCGAGCCGCGGCATTCTGCACCAGCTTGAGTTTCCGGATTGCCGACAAGGGAAGGCCAACATAGAGGGCGTTACAGTAGTCCAGTCTTGAGATGACCGTCGCTTGGATCACCGTGGCCAAGTCATCCCTGGACAGGTAGGGGGCCAGTCGCCTAGCCTGTCGTAGGTGGAAAACGACGCCTTGCTGACCATGAAGACCTGGGCCTCCATGGTCAGCAAGGAGTCCAATTTGACACCCAAGCTCTTAACCAAGGGTGACGGGCTAAGTGGCTCGCCATCCAGGATAGGCAACCGGCACTCATCCAGCCCAGGGCGACCAGGCCACAAGATCTCAGTCTTCAATGGATTCACCTTCAGCCGGCTGGCACGCAGCCATCCAGTCACGGCTTCAAGGCATTGATGGAAACAATCGGGTACGGTATCCAGCCTGCTGTCCATTCTCAGCAGAAGCTGGGTGTCATCAGCGTACTGATAACACTCCAGACCAAAGTCGCGGGCCAGCTGGGCCAGGGGGCGCATGTAGATGTTGAATAATAAGGGCGAGAGGATGGCCCCTGGGGGACCCCACAACTTAATGGGAGCCTCTCGGAGACCTCCTCTCCCCTCTCCACACGCTGTCCCCGATCCTGAAGAAAGGAGGCCACCCATTTAAGGGCAGTCCCCCTGACTCCAGTCACGGCTAGGCGGTGGGCTATCAATGCATGATCTACGGTATCAAACGCTGCTGTCAGATCTAACAAAACAAGCAGGGCTGATCCGCCCTGGTCCAGCTGGCGGCGAACTTGGTCTGTAATGGCAACAAGCACGGTCTCCGTCCCATGCCCAATACGGAAGCCGGAATGGAAGGGATCGAGTCCAGCTGTGTCTTCTAAGAACTGCTGCAGCTGATCCGCTGCTGCCCTCTCAATTACCTTGCCTAAAAAAGGCAAATTAGACACAGGTCGGTAATTGGAGGGAGCCGAAGGGTCTAAATTCGGCTTCTTCAGCAGCAGTCTTACCATTGCCTCTTTCAAACCCCCTGGGAACACTCCTTGCTCAAGGGAGCTGTTGATAATCTTTCCCAGGGGGTCTCGTAGCCCCTCCCGACAAGATCTAACGAGCCAGGAGGGGCACGGATCAAGGGAGCAGGTAGTTGGTCTAGCTGCAGTCAGTAACTTATCGACAGCTGCTGCGTCCAGCAATTGGAACCGGGTGAAGGTGGGCCCGCCGAGTGGCGGCGGGGTCTCGAGCTCACATACTGTATCAAGAGTGGCTGGGATATCCCGGCGGAGAGTCGAGATCTTGTCGGCAAAATAATTCTGAAATGCCTCAGCTGTGGGCGCCAAACCCCTATCATTTGGGACAGTCGAAATTGTTGTCAGTGACTGAATTATTCCAAAGAGTTGAGCTGGGCGTGAATTAGCCGACTCTATCAAGGAGGAATAGTAGATCTTTATGGCCTCCTTGATAGCACGCTCATAAACATCCTTGAATTGTTTATAAGCCGATCTCGATGCTCCGTCACGGAGGTCTCGCCACACGTCCTCTGTCTCTTCCTCCGTTTCATCGCTCGCAACTCCTCGGTAAACCAAGGCGAGCGATTTCTACGGGGGATGAGAGAGCGTCTAGGAGCGATCTCATTTAAGGCAATGGAAAGACAGGTGTTCCAACACTCCACTTGCCCGTCAACTGAGTCGCTGGTGAGTTCCAGATCCCTCAGAGCATTCAGGAACCTAGTGGGTTCCATAAGTCTCTTCGGGCGAACCATAATGGGTTCGGCACCCTTACCGGGTGGAGGGGCCACTCCAAGACGGACTTCCAGGACACTGTGATCCGACCATGGAACCTCTATAATAGAGGTTGGGATCACTTTAATTCCGGCCGCGAAGATCAAATCCAGGGTGTGTCCGGCCTGATGTGTGGGACCGGTCTTACAGAGTGAGAGTCCTAGCATCTCCAAGGTGGATACTAGGTCCATGGCTGCTATTGAGGGGGAGGCGGTATCGGCGTGGACATTGAAGTCCCCCAACACAATAAGTTTAGGGAACCTCAATGCCCACTCCGAAACCACCTCCAGCAGCTTAGGTAGACTCTCTGTTGGTGCGTTGGGTGCATGGTACACCAACAGAAAGGCTACACTCTCACTGGAGTCCCACACAAGGCCCGCACACTCAATTCCTGGGATGTTCGTGGTCAGGATCATCCTGGAATTGAATTTGTCTCGGCTGAGAATGGCTACCCCCCCCCCCCCCCGTCTCTCTGTCCTAGTCTGGTAGCTAGCCACGAAACCTGGAGATGTCAGCTCGTGCAGAAGGACATCGTCTCCCTCCTGTAGCCATGTCTCTAATACAGGCAAGATCTACGTTCTTCTCACTTATTTCCCAGCCCAATTTAAATGGTGGCATTCATAGTTCTGTGGAGCCAATATTTATACATGGGTTTGAAAAGTACGTAAACACTGTTCTGCTTCAGTCTAAACATTGTAAATATATGCAATTATGGGTGATTTATAAACTGGAAATTGGGAAGAAGTTACTACCCAGCTGGGAAATGAAAATCTGGAATACATGCTCAATAAAGTTGAAAGCAAATAACCTTATTTTCTTTATAAAATTGCAAAGGCTGATAAAACTCTGTACAGCAAATCTTAATTTCTGGTATCATTAGACAAAATCTCAGGGAAAGAACTATTCTCAGATATCATTCCTAAGAGGCAAGTTTGACATTGCATTAGGACTCTGATGAAAACATTTATATTTCACTAGTAGATTATAGTCAACTAGCTGTACCCGGCACGCGTTGCTGTGCCCTATTTAGGAGATGCGAGAAAGTCTGAGTATGTAAGGGTTGGAAATGATGTTACTTACGGTCTTGGTGGGGTCATGTAGGCATGAATTGCGCACTTTCTATGTGTGCTCCAAATGATGTCATCTGGAAGCATGAGTTGTATTGTCTTATATAGCGGAGGAAGTGTTTTGATTCTGGAGTGTCTCCACTCAGCAAAGTTTGTAGTGGTTGTGGAGGAGTGGCAAGTGGTGGTGACGTCGTTTTTCTGTGCTCCTTGCGCGCTGCTGTTGTGTTGCATTTCTGCGTCTTTGTTGTTCCTGGCTGCACGCTTCTTCTTGTCGTGCAGTTCTTTGCATTTGGTTCTCAGCTGTGCGTCGTGCAGTGACCTGTTGTCTGTGTCTCTGCTGCGCAGTGTGTTTCTGTTCTGGCGTTTGTTCTGCCCTTTTTTGTTTGATGTATGTAGCGCTGTGAGTGTGTCGTCCCATGCTGTTATTTTTATAAGGCATGGCTTGTCTTTTGGGTCAGTTTATGTCTGTGTGGAAGGAAGGAATGGTTTTTGTTTGTGGTGTTTGTAGGTGTTGTGTGTACGGGGTCCCGTAAGGTTGGTGGGATGGGTTGTGATTGGAAGTTGTGTTGTGTTGTGTAGGTAGGAATTTGCTGGAGAATTGCTCCCTCAGAGTTTGGTTTTGGCAGTTTAACCCTCAAACACCAACTGAAATCTCTCAGCATTCTATCCTAGCCTTGGATGGCTCTTGCCAGCGTTGCTATGGTTACAGCAGTTATGCAAATCCGCCCTTATTGGCAGCCAATCATGTTGTTCAGAATGTAGAGGCTGGGTGAGTCATTGGCTGCCCTGGAGGATACTGGGAAATGTAGTTTTATTTTTACTCATTGTTTTGGGGGCCTTTTAGGTTTTGGGGGGGAAAGTTTCTTTGCTACAAACGTACCTTGCTTGAGGCTTATTTCTGTTGGCAAGTATTGTTTTTCTGCGTTGTATGGTTTCTTTGTTTGAGGTATACATCACATGACGTGAACCCATTTATATAATAGATGGAGACTTCAGTGGCTTAATTAAAATATTAGACAAGAAGCAACTGTGAGGATTCTGAATTTTCCTTTAAAGACTGATAAAATTAGAGTGAATGGAAGTAAATAATAAGTGGGGTTTTGTGTTGATATTATGGGTGGAAAACAAATCTTACCTGCTTGAACCTGATGTTGAGAAGCTATACTGTGAGGTATGCTTAAAATATTAAGACACTGATCAGCAGAAACCCTGTCTAATCAGTTACAAGCCATAAACTGGCTTGTAACTGATAAGAATGTGGTGCAGCTGGATGGGTGTCAGCTACATAAGATCTCTACTGACTAGAAGGTCATGAGTTCGAGGCCTGCGCGGGTCGGGGTGAGCTCTCGACCAAATTGTGTAGCTCGTTGTCGACCTTTGCAACCCGAAAGACTGCTGCATCTGTCAAGTAGGAAATTTAGTACCACTTTTGGGGGAGGCTAAATTTAACTGATTTCTGGAATGTTAAATTGCCTCTATGTCTGTCCATATATGTTGTATGTCAATGGCACTGAATGTTTGCCTGTATATTGCATTGTGATCTGCCCTGATTCCCCTGCGGGGTGAGAAGGGCGGAATACAAATGACGTAAATAAGTAAATAAATGTACTGCCAGATCACTAGTGACCGTAGCAAGAGCACCTAACCTTTATCATGTCATGTAAAATCAGGTGCAGATATCATTCTGGTTTGCTTCTCTCCCAACAATAAAAAGATGGAATCAACAAACCTGAAACAAACTGTGTATTCCATTTCCCCTTGAGAGAGAAATAGCTACAAGCAGAAGCAATCAGGTGAAGTGTGCAATAGCACATTGCTTGTCCAGGATAAACCATAGTTCCCATTAATCCCAGTATTACTATATCCACCCAATGAATCAGAAGGTGTTTTACTATGTAATGCACTCCATTGGCCCTGATGCTAATAACCAATTTCCCCTGTAGCTGTTCTATGTAACAACATACACAATATAATACTGGAATAGACACTATTGTGCAGGAAAAACACAGCATCATCTAAGAGCCCCCAAATCAGTCTCGAGCAGGAAAACCTTATTTCTCCAAAGCCACAACTATTGTTCTGTTAAAATAGCTTTGAATTATTTTCTCAGAAAATCCATGATGTCAGAATCAGTACTATTATGTGTTGTTATTCCACTTTACAAGCAGAGGACCCAACCTTCTCATCTTTAATATTTGCAAAGTATTATTTTCCTCTCAACATCTCTATTTTATCCCACATAGCAAAAGTAAAAAAAAGCTGCTGCTCACAAGTTTCAATGAGTTTTAGAGGAACAGTTCACATGCTAACTGCATATGCTCAAAGACAAGACAGTTCTGCTACACAGTGAAAGAGAAAAACACTTACTTTAGGCCTGAAGTTGGTGGTTGGTCCCACGTATTCATGCTGGGCTTTTAAAGTTCCCCAGGGATGATGTATTTTGAAGCATTCATTGCAATAACTTGCACTGCAATCCATACAGCTCTTTGTGGATTCCTGTGGTGGAGGTTTACAGAGATCACACATAATTGCTGTAGCTGCCCTTGCTGCCTGTCTGTATCGTTCTACAATTGTTTCCAAGGTAAAGTTGCGAAACAGGCCACTGATGCCACGCTCTCCAAGATCTATGTCATGTCGGCATCCAGGACAAGGGAAGACTGTTGTCTTAGTAGTCAAGGAATTGCGTTTCCAACCTGTGTAGACGGCAGGACGTCGTTTAATTGCAGTTCAGTAAGAACAATGATTTGAGAAACTGTAAGGTACACAACTGGTAAGTTACTAGATCTTTATTTAGGACTCTCATACTTTTCAGTACATATACCATTCAGACAAACACTATGTGGATGCCATACCACTTACTTACTCCACACCATCTTGAAAATAGGATTCTATATTAATTACTTGGTATTTCACTTCTTTTAAATTATTTGATCACTCTGTAGACTGCTGGAGGATTGGGTGTTTTGGTATGTATTGAGAGGGGATCATCTTTTTCAATCTCTTTTTTTAAGGCCAGGTGCTCACAAGGATGTCCCCTAGGATGTCATGTACTTCCAGCAAAATTTATTCCAAATAGGTATGACATATTCTCTCATATAGAGAGATAGATAGTATTACATGTTTGGTGGAAGGCAGAAAAAAAAACTTCCATGGAGACAAATAAATAAGCTACACTAGAGGGTTCCCTTGCACTTTTCCTCAGTTTTAAGATGTGTGTATGCCACTGGGACCGCAACATGTTAACTATGACATAATACCACATGCAGCTCTGTAGAGGGAAGAAATATCCTTCCCTACACATAACACCATCATACCAAAAATAGGTTACCATGATCAAATCAACTGTTTAAAATATGCCATATGCAAGCCAGTACTGTACAATCTTGTCTTAGTTCAAAAGGTGTTTTTCTAAATACTATAGGATTCAAGACATCTGGACATTTGAAGATGAGTTACTTTGGGCCCAAACCCTGTACTTTCTAAATAATCGATTAATATGATTTTTAGTGGAAATTAATTATTTTAGCTGTATTACTGTGAATGAGTAATGGGAAGGTAATGAATACAGGTAATCTCATAGATGACACCAAGGAGCTTTCAGAAAAATGGTTAAACTTAAATTCAAAACAAATTATCAATGTCTGTGTTAAGTCTTATAACCAAATCCCAGATTGTAAAAGAGAATCCTGGAGTATTTTCACATCTAAAACAAATTTAATCCTGGTAATCACATGACTGCAACAAGGCACACATGCAATATAAACTATGCAGACTTTGACTAATTTAAAGCACAAGCATCTCCATTTTAAAGTAAATCCCATTGAGTTCAATGGGGCTTACTCCTCAAGTAAGTGATTATAACATCGCACATTAAAAGTCTAAGTAGAAAGAAAAAGCAACATGCAGCATGCCGTTTATAGAAAATAGCAGTAAAAGTTTTACACTGACTACTACAGCAGTAAATTATCACATCTGAATTTAAGCCATTTAAACATGAAAACAAACACTGAAAACAAAACCCACAAAATAGTGTGCAGTGGTCAAGTTTAGATTATACATCTAAAATGCTTAGCTTGTAGCATGCTTCTGAATGTCAGCACATATGAACATTATTATTTCAAGCCAAAATATGAAATCAGACACCTCAGAACTTAATTTCAATTAGTTAAAATGGGAAGCATGATAATGAATGCATGTTATGTGCATACTGGTGACACCATGCTCATGATGAATACGCTGGATGATCTAAGATGTCCCATCCCTTTTCAGAATCTAGTAATCTTGGCTTAAGCCAATCTATTGAAGCACATGGGTTTCTACTATCATGCACAATGATGCAAAAACTGAGGTTTTCAAATGTATTTTAAAAGTGCAAGTACTGAGATCTGTCAATCCATTATTAAGCATGGAAGCAAATTGCTATTTGTCTCTGTTATTTGCTTTTGATAGTAAAACTTTTACAAAGTTTTAAAGGGACAAGATAAATGGTTTGTTTTTAAATTTATCTTCTTTGTCTGTAATTATGCTTTATATCCAATACAGGTTTTATGTTTTAAAACTTCATCTTGTTCTCAACACTGGTTTCTCATTTTTAATGTGGACATCTTCTATTATGTGACATTTGTGTTTAAAACCTTCACCAGCCCATTCAACATTCCCAGACCAAATTTGAGATGCTGGCCCTAAAAAAAGCAGAACATGGGTTATTGAAGGACACCATATCGGCATATGGGCCTCATCTTGACTTTAAGAACTATGTTAAATATTTTCAGGTGCTACTACCTTCATAAAAGCTAGGCAGAAAGTATCCAGGGAGGAAGTCTTACAATGTGTGTCCACCATGGGCAGGTTTGACTGTTATCAATTATTTTATCATTTAGGCAATAAGTTACAACTTTTTTTTTGTCCAAATCATTAGTGGCTGTTTTTCTTCTCTTGGTTTGGGTATTATAATATAGTATGCAATTGTTGAAATAAATCAAAGTATGTTTCTATCTATTTTTTTCACATACAGACATTGCCAAAAATGTTTCAGACTTCTGCTAAAAAATAAATCCCTACCATCTGTCTTCCTCTGCTTTCCACAACTGATAAAAGTGGCATCAATTGCTGCAGTCCAGTAAGTCCTTTTACACATATGCAGTAAATTGCACATGGGTTGCAATTTTTCCTCTCCCAACTCAAAGATTTTTTGTTCAGAAGAGGAAATGAGCATTATTTGTATCACAACAAATGCCAAAAGAACCAAAAAAGGGATAATACATCTTTAATTCAGCTTAAGCTTTTGAATTCAGCAATGTCTCCAGCAAAATTAAGATTTAAAAATATATTTCTGGGGCACATTTTAAGACTTTGTTAACTAGTCAACTGGATTCATGTATTAAATGTGAATATTTGCTCTTCTCGGGGAAAAATACTTTTTGAAAATCTTTTGGATTGCATCTTGATAGTAAGAATGAGTGAATTGGGTAGCTATAATCCTTTATTTTAATTGTATCCATGTATTTTGTTTTTGTTCAAGGCAAATACAGTTTACAATTAAATATGCAAACTTTTTTGGCATCATTCATCCTCATATCATTCCTTTTAAAGAAGACTTCTTCCATCGGTCTGCATTTTCAAATGTAACTTTTGATATTATTGAAAAAACAAAGCTTTTATACAGCTCAATCATAAGAAGTTGTCATAATTATCACTAGCACAATGCTGATTATAATGGCTCAAGTTCACGGTACTTGAAGAACATCTCTTTGTATATGAGCCAAACTGGCCCCAAGATCATCAACAAACCCAAGAAGAGTTTGTAGAATCCCCAAACATTGTGGCATAAGTAGTATTGTCTCTACGTCTTGATACTGCTCGGCTATCTTTCAATGACTGGCCAAATGAGCCCAGCATATATAATAGAGCAGCCTATTATGGGAAGGGAAAGGTCATGCAAAGAGCTGTGCTACGACAGGAACCTTAAAGACCTACCAATCTTACCACATAATAGGTAAGAATAACCACTGTACAGGATTAGAGGACAAAACAAGCTGCTCATAAAATGTAGTCAAAACTTCTCAATTCCTCCTCACAGTCACAATGAAAGAGCAGAGGAAACACATAAGTATGAGAGATCTAGGCACATTGTAATGGACTGATTCAGCATTATGATCAAGGAGTTTTATGAGTTGAAATGTATGGGGGAAAATACTAAGCAAAAGCTTTTAAAATGATTTAAGGGTAATTTATTTCCCTTAAGCCAGAAACAGTATTGCATCACTCCTTCCAAGCAAAGGCATGTTAAACTACTTCACCTGCCAGGGTTAAGCTGCAGCTTCAGTACCACAAAACTATTTTTTTGGGGTGTTCCACATAACTTTTTTTTTAGAATTTACTTTGCTCTAAACTTGGGTGCATTATATTTGAGTATATTACTTTACCAATAATTTCTTTAATACTATGGGTCACATTTGACAACTAATAATAGCATTGTATGTTACATGATGCAGCCAGGCTACTAACCGATGCGGGCTCCAAGATCTGCCAGGGAGGCCCTCCTCTTGATCCTGCTACTGTCACAACCATTGACAACTAATAATAGCATTGTATGTTACATGATGCAGCCAGGCTACTAACCGACGCGGGCTCCAAGATCTGCCAGGGAGGCCCTCCTCTTGATCCTGCTACTGTCATAACCATGGTTGGTGGGGATTAGGGAAAGGGCTTTCTCTGTGGTGGCCCCCCGGCTTTGGGAGTTTAGGCAGGTCCCTACACTGTCTTGAAGGGACTTAAAGACGTGGCTCTTCAATCAAGCCTTTGAGAATATTTAGCCTCTAGTTGTCCTACATAATAGTCACACATCCTACATTTTATCCCATGCCCTCTCTCCATTACTGCAGCTGGCACTTATTTTATTCCAATGTTTACAGACCAGCCATGATGCCAATAATTTACTGCAACCGTCAGAGGATCACAGCCTGATTGAGTCTGAATTGATGTTTTTATATGTGCATGTGTTTTGTTTTATTATATTTTATATTGTGTTCACTTTTATGTTTGTTTGCCATTTGTAAGTCGCCACAAGTCCCTTCACGGAGATGGTGTGGGATATATCAATAAAGTTGTTGTTGTTAATCTACATTTGAGAGTCTAATTAGTTACTTTGCGGGTAACAGAAGCATACAAAGATCTGATTTTTTAAAACCAGCTATTTATAAGAGTCTTATTTGCATGGAAATTTTAAAATCCTTTTCAAAAAAAGTTGCAGCTTTGAATTCAGTTGACCTTCGTAGCTGTTCCACAAAAATGAGAGCAGTATTTTCAGAACAATGTATTTCTGCTAAGCTTGGACTTGACCACTGGTCCTTAAGAGAAGTCTAATCTAAAAATAAGACCCAAGTACTAATAAGAGCTATCTACAGCAATACAAAAGTGAAGCATTTCTACCTCTCCACCCAAGTGACCTCCTCTGTGAGGCTGTAAACAATGAACAGAGAATTGTTTTTAGAAGCTGAAAAGAAATGAATTTCTATTGGTTTATTACTGTATATGCAAGATATACATCAGACATTCTCCTTTCCATTAAATTAAGCACAAATGAGAAACAATGGTCTTCACGATGTCTTCAGCTTTTAGTGCCATTAGTCGTAACCAGCATAGCCAATAGTTGAGTAATTGATGGAGTTGCAGTGGAAAGTTATATAGGCATCCGCAACTATCCACAACCGTATTACAAATTTTGGCTTAGATGGTAACCCTATGAATTTAGACATAAGCCACATCACATTTTCTGATTCTCATTTTTAATAGACAAGCATCAGATTGGGCTGCACAATTCTTAGAGGAGTCTTGAAATAAGGAGAAAATGTTGATTTAATAACAAAAGACACCAATCTCTAATTGATAGACTATAATTATTTGAAAGAAAAATTGCCTTTAACAACAGGATACAGTAATGTAAGTTTCAAGCATTGTTATGATTTCTAACGACAATGTAATTTTTTATTTATTTCCAGCAAAAAAAAGGTTACCACTAACTTTACATTCCAAACACACTCTCACACAAATATATCCAGTTTATACATTCCATATGGGCTTACAACTCTATTTTGCTGCGTATCCAACAGCATTAATATAAATGTATTATTTTTATTTAAAAGACATTTTACATATGCAGATAGTCACAGAAATTATTTTGAAAACATAAAGTATGACTATATTCAATTTTGGTGGAGCAAGTTTCAGACAGTGAGGGTCTAGTTAATTTTTCTAAATACTTTTGTTTATTAGAACCCCCATATTTAAAAGTGCTGGGGGATAGGATCAATTACCATTAATTTAGTTCAACCCTCAGGAGAATAGAGGTTTCCTACCCTTGAGACATTAACAACTAAGGAGAGTAAATAAGATGGAAAAAGACTGACTTATAAAATATCACAGGTGATTATGTATCATGCATGAAATATCATTTTGTGCAATAGAAACTAGGGTACTGTTCCATTATCTAGACGGAGAGCGCTAGATAATGGAACAGCACTAGGGGGCGCTAAAGAGTCCATTTTAGGGGATGGAGGGTGGATTGAAGTAGGAAAACCATTTCCCCTTCTTCTCCTGTTATTCCCCCCACCCATGTCCCCATCGTGGAAACAACCCTTGTATATAATATGGGAAGGGGGAAAGAGAATAACTAGCCAAACCAGGAAAATGGTTTTCCTTCTTCAACTCCCCCCTCCCCCCCAATAAAATGGACTATTCTTCTCTCTCTAGCGCCCCCTAGTAGCCTCCATTCGGATAATGGAACAGTACTGAAACTAGTGATAGCTAAGTAGAGAAGTGAGTGGAGAAATCAAACCTATGATACTAGCCACTCTTTCATGCAGTAAATTGCATTACGGTGTGGTGCTTATTTCTAATAAGATTATTAAGCATAAAGAATGCAGACAGATTTGGACTGGAAAGAGCTCTAAGAGCCTGGAAATTAAATCAGCAAAAAGGTATGACATATTCTTAGGAAAGTGCAATCTATATAATATAAACCAATCAAGGTTAACAATTAAGCTTGATGAAGATATATAGCACTAACTGATGCAAGTGTATTTTTTTCTAAAATCTCTTTATTTGAAATTATAATATTATAAGAAATCCGGGAAATAAGAGTAATTAATGGTTAGCCTTTGCATGTTAATAATTGGAAAGGATTAGGATTAGCAATTAAAAAATAAACATTGCAATTCTGAGTTTGTACTAATGATCTGTGTTGTCATCATCACATACCTGATCTATTAACCCTGTCAATTTTATCCAAGCTAGGGGAATGCATTCGGTTGCGAGGGCTACTTTGATTGGAAGTCTCTGAGGCAGAATCATTGAACGAATCTTCAAGTGAGAAGTAGAGGATTTCTTTTACACATTTGTGGCAGATGCTGTGTTGACAAGGGAGAATAACTGGATGGGTAAATAACTCCTTGCATGCTGGGCAGATGAGTTCTCGTTCAATATTCTTAATGGTAACCTGTAAACAAATAAGACAGACATTTTACTGCTATTTTAAGAATGGAACTAGCAATTGGACAACCTATAGAAACAAAAATTACATATTCTTTAAAAACCTAAAATATTAGAGTTATATTTCTAATTTTTTCTGTTTTGTTTCAGTACCCAGAAAGATCATGTGAATTTCATTGTAGTTTTTAATAATATCCAAAGAGTACACTGATACTCTAATTCAGTCTTGTAAGTAATAATGAAGATGAGTAAATCCAGTTAAGAACCAACTGGTTGAGCATCTCTTCTCTGGAATTCCAAAATCTAAAATTGTCCATGTGGGTGGCTGAGGTAGTGACAACTTTGTTTTCTGATGGTTCGACATACACAAAATTTGTTTCTAGCACGAAATTACTAATAAACATTGTCTATAAAATATATTCAGACTATGTATATATGAAGCTGCTTGCCCAAGCATTTTTGATAAAGGAGACTCAATCTGTACCATCATAAAATTTAGGGCTATTATGAGAATATCAATATACTGGTGATATTTTTTTCAAAAAAATTGGATGGTCTGGGTTTTACAAACAATTATCACATTCATTGCCCTGATTATCAAAGTTATTGTTCCTGCTTCCTTCTGTTCAGGGATCTTTGAAACATATTCTCTGTTAGAACAATCCTAGTGTTTTACTCAAAAGCCTCTAATCGAACCAAATATTCAAAACCAAAGTAAAATGAAAACCTCCTCCTTTTAGATTTACTTCACTCAGCTTCTTGGCACACATTGAACTTTTAGGAGTACTGGCACGCACACACACATATGCATGCATGCTATACTGTTAATGACAGTTTCACCTTACTTTGGCATAAATAATCCTATCCAAAAAAATCCAAGGATTTGCAATCAATGAAATATTTAAAATTCTCTGATAAGGAGCTACTTACTAGACTGCAGCATGAGAGCTCTCTGAGAAGTCTAAACACCTTATCAAATTATAAATCTCAGGGTTCTGTAGATTGGACCATGACAACTGAAATGGTAACCATAGCCATAACTGTAGTTATAACGATAAATTACATCCTGTCTCCACCATGGTTAGAAAACAAATATAATGCTACAGAGTACCAATACTAATAAAAATAAGTATTACAAATTCCTATTTCAGTTCCGCTTTGGAGGTTGCACTTTCACAGTGATTCCATAGTATGGCAGTAAACATCAGCAACACATTTTACAAATACACTGTTAGATATGGAAACAATTTTAATGTATTTATATACCGTAACTACTTTAAGCTATAACTACAAACAATCCACTGCTACCTGGAGCTCCAAGCAATAGGCCTGGTTAGGTTTTTCGTATCTTGATCAAATTCATATTAAATTAGATTCTAAATTACTTATGAAGCGTTTCTGAACCGCTGTAAGCAACCCGGAAGTGAATTACCAAATTTGAAGCCACCGCCGCCATTTTTCAGAAAGAAAACGCCATTTTCAGAAAGGGTTTTCCCTTCCCTGGCCCACTGCCAGGCGCGTCCTCTTCATCAGCCGGAGCTACGACCTCGGTGAGCTGCCCGGGGGCAGGTGGGGGCCGGCGTTTTGCGACGCATGCTCTCCTCTCACCAGTGGGTGAGCGCACCCAGGAGCATGTCGCCCGGCACGGGGCCGGAGCTCTGGGCCTTGCTGCGGGCCATGTGCATTGGGCCGAGCGCAGTCCGGTGTTTTTTTCTGGCACGAACGCTCTTCTCACCAGCGAGAGCTTCGCCGAGCACAGCGCAGGACTGGCGCCCTGGGCCTTGTTGCGGGCCAGGTGCACAGGGCCAGGCACAGGCTGTTGTTTTTCCGGCATGCACTCCTCTCCTAGGGAAACGTTCTTCTCTCCTAGGCCCGTTCAGAAGCAGATGGAAGACCTGGGCTTTCAAACCCTACATCCAAAACGAGTTTTGAACCTTGTTTTTGTATTAACCAGGCCTACCAAGCAACATATCATTAATTTTATTTCCTAGTATTGGTTAGAAAAGCTGCATACAAAAATACACTGTTCTCTTTAAATTGACATACTCTAGTGTGCATTGCAACAGTATGCTTTTCCTCTCTTCCAAAAGAACCCAGAGGAACAAGAAAGCACATTGTTATGAGAGAGATGTTTGTCCCTGTTACAATTCAGTCAGAATAAGTTATAGCCTGGTTGAATAGATTAGGAGCCAGGCTCTGCAATGCCCAACCCTTTGCCTTTTGGGAATAGCACTTTGTGAATTGTGCTGCCATTGGTTTAGTGAGTGATTGTCAATTTTCTATTCATTCTCCAGAAGCAAAAGCTTACCTCCCATTCATTCAAAGGTAAAAGTGAAGAAAGGTGGCTTTATATGTTATCCCATAATACATTTGTAAGAGTATACAATATTTTCTAAACTAACTGAAAGCATTATGAAATTTATACTCATTGCCTGTGATTGCAAACTCTTTTTTGTTGTTGTTGTCCCATTGTTTTGTCAGAGGAGTTTTGTAGCAGCTCTAGCAACACAGAGATCATTTCAAAGAGTTTCGTGTGGCTAATATACCATCTGTTCATTCAGGACACTTATTCAAATGCACTGAAGATATTTTACATTTTTTTAACTGATACATCTTATGCTAGTTCTATCATGAAGCAGAAGGATGTGGCCATTTCAGGCAAGAAAACTTTGTTTGGATGTCACAAAAGGACAGGGTAGATACACAGAATTATAGCAGAGAGAATACTGTAAACACACACTTAGACAGTGGAAATTAAAGTATATTGAATACTTATATATTTAGAACCCTAATGAGTTAATGAGCATTCAAAAATTACATTTTACACCAGTCATTTTTTCTGGCAACATATACATTCACAGTGGAAAAACAATTCAAGGTATTATAGGATATGGGGAGTAGACCGGGGAGGGGGAGAAAAACTCAGTTCATGTGGTCTCCTCGCAAGACAAAACAATTTAGTCCCAGTAAGCCACTAGTAGCAATCCTTAGAGTGAATGTCTCCCAAATACAAAACTGAATGGAGTTCACAAATGATACAAATCCCGAATTTGTAATCCTTAAATCAACTGTGTAGTTGCTGGCAGGTTAACAGGTATTAACTGCTTGGGACGCTGGAAGGGCCGCGATGGTCGATCTGCAGGGCCCGATCCATATCGCCCTGTGGGCTTTCTCAAGCGGCACTATATCAGCAGTATGCGAAGCGTCACGGGAACATATACATGGTGGAGGAGATTCACATACACTGTGTTCCCGCGGACCCCAAGGGTTTGTATCATTTGTAGCCTTGCTTATTACTTAATATTTTGGGAACTTTCCTTTTATTTCGCGGAGTTCCAGATAGTCATAGATGACACTGGCTATTTAGGTCAATATCAAACCCTCCTTTGACCTGTTTTGAGGATGTAAACCATCTTTTTCATCTGATGGAGAAGTCATGGGGAATAGCTAGGAGAAATATAACCTTGTTGATACCCTGTTGACCAGGCATGAGCAAACTCCAGGTGTTTTGGACTTCAATTTTCACAATTCTTAACAGTCAGTAAACTGGATGAGATTTTTGGAAGTTGAACTCCAAAACAGCTGGAGGGCCAAAGTTTGTCCATGCCTGCTGTAGACTCTTGCTCCAATTGACTATGGTATCTTTTTATTCTGCTCCTTTGGGATACAGCTTGTAAGTTTAACACAGGCTCCAGTTATTTCTGTAGAACTTTTTTTTTATTGTGAGGGTTCTGTCTCAATCCAAGACCACTGGCCTTCTATCTCCATTTACATTTATATGAAATTTTTATAAGATATTATTGAGATGTTTGAGTGATGGTAATATACCTCCTTTCCATCTAATAATCCTAGGGAGACAGCAGAAATTTTGAATAAGTGTTTGCATGTAGTTCCAGGACAGACAAACCCTACGACACAAGCAATCTGTATGTAGATTTAAAATCAATAACAGATGGAACTGCATTCTTCCTGAAGAGCCAGCTATGCAGACGGGCGTTCACCTGCAGTTCTTGGAAAATAGACCCTGTTCAATGGCAGCCTCATGCCTTTTCACTATATTCACCTCAGAAAAAACATGTATCCAGTCATTGAACTTTAAACATATTTGTTACATGTTGAACAGGATTTTTAAAAACAACAACCTTTTTTATTCCAACTGGAGTTCAGTTGATTACTGCAACCAATTTGTCTTGTTGGTTGTCATGCTTTGTTTGTAAAACACGTTTTAGTCTCACATAGTACCAAAGGTGGTGGGTTTTACCTCAAATAGTGAAATATTAAATAGTATTTCAAATGAATATTAAGTATTGGCATCAGTTCTCTATAACTGGATGAATTGTTTTTTCTTCAACCCACCATAAACTATTCTTATAAATTTTCATGCTAAAAATTCATCACAAAACAAAACACATACCTATGCATATACACACAAACTTAATTAAAAAGAAAAAAACCAGTTCTGCAAATATCACTTACTATCACATGTTCTCCCCCCTTTACTCCCTTTAAAGGTACAGTGGCCTCTGCCACTGTACCTATACTGTTCTTATGCTGTTTTTGCAGTATTGTCGGGAATGGGATTCTAACTGGGGGTTTTAATCGAGCTTACTATGTTTTTATGTGTTTTTATCTGTTATTTTAATCCTGGAAACTGCTCTGAGCTCCAGAGAGAGTGGTATATTAAGCTGAACTAATAAATAAATAAATAATATAGCCATGCTTCTATTTTTGGTAAAACTTTTCTAATTTAAAATCCAACAACTGACAATTGCCCCCTTTTTGTTGTGTAATATTTTAAACTAATATTAACCATTGGCATCAGGTCTCTGGAACCAGATGTGGATATTTTCCCCAATTCTTATCAATTTCCATATATATCACTTACATATCTAGTTTGCAACATTTTGCTAGGCTTTGCCCATGTTTCCAGTCTGCCAGAAACATTCCAGTATTGTCTAATTCACCCATCCCATATTTGATAATTTTTCATTCTATTTCATTTTCACAGGGCACATCTACACTGACCATTTAATCCAGTTTTGAAAAAAGTGGTTTCACTATGCAGATGATTACACAGGAAATCTTGGAACCAATCTGAGGCCTGGATAGTGATTACACAAACCACAGAAGTGCATTAAGGGCTTTCTTTCAAGCACTTTGGTGGGAGTTTGTTGTCTGGCTGCTTCAGTTTGAGGCTAGCTTCGAACTGCATTAAATAGTCAGTGTAGGTGGGGCCACCGTCATTTTTTAAAAGCATTAAATAAGACTAGGCCTAAGGCCTCTTCCACACAGATAAATAAAATCCCACATTATCTGTTTTGAACTGGGATATATGGCAGTGTGGACTCAGATAACCCAGTTCAAAGCATATTTTTTGCCTTGACATTTTGGGTTATATGGCTGTGTGGAAGGGCAGTGATTCAAATCCGGGGAACAGGGTGAGCTCCTGTCTGTCAGCTCCAACTTTCCATGCGGGGACATGAGAGAAGCCTCCAATAAGATGGCAAAACATCTGGGCGTCCTCTGAGAAATATCCTTGCAGATGGCCAATTCTTTCACACCAGAAGCAACTTGCAGTTTCTCAAGTCACTCCTGGCATTTAAAAAAACCACAGAAACTAGATCTGATGGGGGAAACTGAAGCCATTTTTTTAGAATCAGCAGGTCAAATATACTCAGAAACAGGGCTAACATTTGCGGGAACAAAATGTGTGTGGGCCAGTGTAAAATTAGTCATCAATAAGTCCCATTTCAGAGAAAAGGTAAGATGTAAATACAATGCTCTGTGATTGTTTCTCCATCTTCAGCATCTTCCCAGCACATGTGAAAACCACCTTTAGCTCTCCCAGATAAACATAAACCACACTGCAATGATCGTGCCCCACCCTCTGCGGATCTTAACAGATTCCAGGCAACCCCTCCCCATCCCCAGTCAGAGGGAAGCAACTGACAGAGATCCTCCTTGATGTAAGAGTCCACCAAGCAGTCCTTTGCAGCACTATGAGTCTGCACAAAAACTCTGGCGCAAGGAAGGCTCAACCCACCCAGTCCTTGCCTTGCATGTGTTAAGCAAATAGAGGAAAGAGGAATCAGTCTTCAGGGAGGGAGGAAAGCCAGACTATGAAGGAGACAACTACAAAAATAATCCCGGAAGGAGCTGAGAAAGGGTTTCTCAGGGTGCATCTACACAGCCATATAAGCCAGAAAATCAAGGCAGATGATCCAAAATATTTTCTTTGAAGTGGGTTATCTGAGTCCACAATGCCATATAACCAAGTTAAAAAGATAATGTGTGATTTTATTCAGATGGGCGGAAGGTTTATGTTCTATATAATTGTGTTGTTTGATTGATTTTATTGTGTTGATGGGCTTGGCCTCATGTAAGCCATCCCGAGTCCCCATTGGGGAGATGGTGGCGGGGTACAAATAAAGTTTTATTATTATTATTATGTTAAGGGACCTCAGGGTGCATTTACACTGCAGAACTTCATCTGCAATGTACACTGATTGCTGACCCATACATCTTATCTATCAAGTATCTATCAGTTCTCAGAAACACTCAATTTAAGTACCCTTGCTATGTACTCCAGACTAAATAGAAATCTATACAAGTCTGTTACACAAAGGGTTCACACACAGTAGAATCAATCCACTCTGACACCACTTTGACTCCCACTGCTTAATGCTGTGGGATCACTGGCATTACAATTTTGTGAAGCACCAGCACTCTTTGGCAGAGAAGGGCGAAAAGCCTTGTAAGACTATAACGACTACAATTCCTTCACAGTGAACCAGTATCAATTATTATGCAGTGTATATGTGCCCTCAATGCCACACAATCCTGGGATTTGTGGCTTCTTATGGTGCCCGGGTCCTAGGACATAGGAGGACAGACACCTCACAAAAATACTAATTCTATAGCACTGAGCCGTGGCAGTTAAAACAGTATCAAACTGCATTCATTCTACAGCAAGCATGGGCAAAGTTGGGCCCCCCAGGTGTTTTGGACTTCAATTCCGACCATTCCTAGCAGCCTCAGGCCCTTTCCTTTTCCCACTCAGCTTAAGCGGCTGAGTGGGAAAAGGAAAGGGCCTGAGACTACTAGGAATGGTGGGAATTGAAGTCCAAAACACCTGGAGGGCCCAACTTTGCCCATGCCTGTTGTACAGTGTAGATCAGGGGTGCTCATTAGGTAGATCGCGATCTACTAGCAGATCATGGAGGGCGTCCTGGTAGATCGCAGGCAGGGCGGGAGGAAGACTCAGTCCTGCCCCGCAGGCTCCTAGGTGCAGAAGGAGGTTGGACTTGGATGGCCCTTGGAGGTCTCCTCCTATTCTATGACCCCATTGTTGTTGTTATTATTATTATCAGAGGCTGAATAGCCATCTGTGAGGAATGTTTTGATTGTGTTTTTCCCTTATGGCAGAAGGAGGTTGGACTGGATGGCCCTTGGAGGTCTCCTTCTACTGAATATTATCATCACTATTATTATGAATAAATTCAGGGGATTATTATATTCACATTTAGTCGAATTCAGTCTTAAAATATATGGCTCTCACTGAAATAAATTTCCAAATATTTTGCTTTTATGGCTCTCTGAGTAGTGGGTAGGTAGATCATTCTGGTTGTTTTATAAGTAGCTCGCATGGTGAAAAAGTGTGAGCACCCCTGGTGTAAAGCATTTGTCATAACAAACTATGTTTTCCCTATTAACCAATTTGAGACAGCGACTTTTAATCTATTTTTAAGTTACCTACCAGCTGTTATGTATTTTGGGAAAGGGCCTGAGACTGCTAGGAATGGTGGGAATTGAAATCCAAAACACCTGGAGGGCCCAATTCAGGGTCTTATTATACTCACATTTAGTTGAATTCAGTCTTAACATATATTATATGGCTCTCACTGAAATAAATTTCCAAATATTTTGCTTTTATGGCTCTCTGAGTAGTGGGTAGGTAGATCCTTTTGACTTGGTTGTTTTATAAGTAGCTCGCATGCTGAAAAAGTGTTGAGCACCCCTGGTCAGGCATGTAGCCAGGGGGGGCTAAGGGGGCTTCAGCCCCCCCGAAATTCTCAGGGTGGTCCGTGAAAAGGCCTTACTGGTACATTATTTAAACTGTTATGTTTATTCATATCATGATCTGATCACCATGCTCATTATATCCCACATTAATGGGGTTATTGGGATAACAATACAAAAAGTTTGCTAGGGTAGACCCTCTTCCACCCAGTCTCAGCCCCGAACCAAACTCAGCCCCGAATCAATATCCTGGCTATGGCCCTGCCCCTGGTGGAAAGCATTTGTCATAAAGAACTATGTTTTCCCTACTACACCATTTGAGGCAGCGACTTTCAATCTATTTATAAATTACCTACCGGCTGTTATGAATTTTGGGAGCCAATATAATTTTTTTTATTATATGTATACTGTGTGGCATCGAATTGTTGCCATTGTTAGGCCGCTCTGAGTCCCCCCTCGGGGGTTGAGAAGTGGGGTAGAAATGGTGGAAATAAACATAAATAAATAATAAATAAATAAAGCCCAAGACACCTGGAGGGCCCAAGTTTGCCAATGCCTGTTGTACAGTGTAGATAAACGGACATAAACCTGCGATCTGAAGCTTCTTGGAGCACCACAGCTCTCTGACAGAGGAGGATAAACACCTCACAAAACTAAAAAAAAATCCTATTAATTCCATAGGATTGAGCCATGGAAGTTAAAGGGTCCTTCCACACAGCCCTATATCCCAGAGTATCGAGGCAGAAAATCCCACATTACCTGAGTGTGGACTCAAGATAACCCAGTTCAAAGCAGATATTGTGGGATTTTCTGCCTTGATATTCTGGGATATAGGGCTGAAGGGTCCCTTGAGAGTGGTCAGCACTCTCTGACAGCTCCCAACCCTACTAGTTCTATAGTACTGAGCCAGGGGCAGTGGAAGAGGTGCCAAACTGCAGTGTAGACGCTCCCTGGCTCCACGCCTTTCTCCCAAAGAGCCTTAGGCTCAAAGAGGGAACCCAGAGAGAGAGAGAGCAGCCTTTCGCCTCAGCCCGTGGGCTCCAGGTTGTGTTCCCCTTGCTGAGAGAGTACTTTCCCCTTCCTTCCTTCCTTCCTTCCTTCCCACCCGCTCCTCCTGCCTGTCACTCACGGCGGGTTCCAGCCGGTCCCCTTCCATCCTGGAGTCGGTTCTTGGTGGTTGTCCTCCCGGGCGGTTGAGTGCCTCGTGCCTGCTTCTCGCTCTCGCTCTCTCTCTCTCTTTCGTTCACTCCCTCGCTGGCTCGCGCGCTGTCGGAGCGCGAGAGCCCGCCTTGGAGCGCGCGCGAGGGGGGAAAGGAGAGGGCGGAGGGCGGGCCGGCGGGCGCGCGCGCGAGAAGCGGCTCCCAGGCGCCCAGCAGCTGCTTGTTGCTGCTGCTGTTGCCACTCACTGGCCTCAGGGAACGCCAAAGCCGGGGAGGGGGCGGGGCCTCGGAGGGGGGCGGGGCGTGGGCGTCGCCGGGCAACGGCGCCCACGCCACAATGGGAAGCGGCCACCTGGCACCTTTGGGACTAGGCCAGTCTCCCTCCCTGAGGAGGAGGAGGGGGGGGGTGGCCCAGTGGGTTTCTCTCCCTCAGAGGGTGCCTGCCTCTTCTTCACTGCAGTTTGGCTTTTGTAGTTTGAATCCTGATTGCTCCTGACCATAACCCCCTAATTCAGTGGGTCTCAACCTGTGGGTCCCCACCTACACTGACATATAATGCAGTTTGAAAGCGCATTATCTCTCTGGCATTACTTCACGAACGGAGATTCTTAGGAAGGACTCATCCCACGCTTTTTACAAGCGCGTTGATGACTAAAAAGGTCAATCTGAGATAGCCAAGTCCGGTTGCAGAAAGCACAGCAGAAAGTCTCCTTGGGCAATGTTGTTTCCAAGTTGCGGTTCTTTCTGTGTTGTCGTTTCTCTTCGAGGCCCATTCAGTGTGTCTTCTCGAAAGAGGCCGCAGCATTGTGGATAGTGCGTCTCCACGCCTCCCGATGTGAGGCCAGGGTGGACCATTGTTTGTAAAACAATCAGGCCGAGCCTGAGATGTTGTTTCAGGGACTCCTTATATCTCTTTTGGGGGGCACCTCTCTTGCGCTGACCCGTGGCGAGTTCACCATAGAGTAGTATTAAAGCGGTTTTTGGTACTTTCTGGGCAGGAGAAAGGTCAGAGAGTGATGCTGCACACGTGTAGAGCTTTGAAAAGTGGGTTTCTGTGCCAAGAATCAGGCAGGCACTTGTTCCGTGAAAGTAACACTGTGATTGGCGCTTCTAATCTATGCTGTGACTTGCTGATGTACACCCCGTCCTAACGTGAGATAACGTAGGCTTAGATTGGTCTAACAGTACAGAATGTGCTATTGGGAGACGTTAGTGCCAAAAGGGAGAAGAACTGCGCATGTACGGAGGGATTCAGCCCCATCCGTTGCTGGCAAGGAAAAGGCAGAATGTGAAATGTTGCAAATCAGGTACATGAACGTCCCAGGCCACTGATATGTACTGTGAGAAAGAACTAACTTAGTAAAGTCCATTGTTCTAACACATAGGTGGGACTTTTAGATGTGATGCTAATGGAAATGTAATGTTTTATTGGATTAATGAAATGCCATGTAACACCAGCCAATTATGATTGTGTAAAATCCATGAAGGAGGGCGGGCTTTTCCGAGATGCCGCCATTGGGGGTATAAATGTTTTGTACTGAGAGTGACCGGGGCCTTTGCCCCTGATAGCAGCCGTGTTCTGCTGGCAAACCCCACCAGCTGGTGTTATCAATAAATCTCTTTGATTTCACACGAGCAGTGAAGTTGTTGCGTCCTTTCCTCACCCCTGCCACCCGCACGTCCGCGCACCTGTTGGTAAGAGGTCATTTGCCAACTCGGAGTTCCATAACTCCCTAATTTGCTGCTTCAGTATCTTTGGGAGGCGGTGGTCCTCCATCCAGCGACGTGCCCTGCCCAGCGCAGCTGTGTTCTCAATAGCATGGCCTCAATGCTGGTGATCCCTGCTTGCTCAAGGACAGCAGCATTCGTCACATAGTCGGTCCAGTGTATATTTAGGATTGTGCGAAGACAGCGCTGATGAAAGCGTTCAAGGAGTCGTAGGTGTTGGCGATAGGTGACCCATGTTTCAGACCCATAGAGGAGAATAGACAGTACGATAGCTCTGTACACACTGATTTTGGTGCTTTGCCTCAGGTGCTTGTTGTTCCAGACTCTTTTGTGAAGGGGCCTTCGCCAACAATGCACTATATGCCTTTGCTAATCTGTTATCTATCTCTTTATCAATCTTGGTGTCTGTTATCTATCTCTTTATCAATCTTGGTGTCTGAAGAGATGATATTTCCCAGGTAGGTGAACTGCTGAACTGACTTAAGCACAGATTTGCCTATGCTGACGTGGGGATGATGGTGTTCTTCCTGTGGTGCGGGCTGGTAGACAGTTTGAAAGTGCATTATATGTCAGCGTAGACCAAATATGGGCCAACTTGGGCCTTCCTCGAGGTGTTTTGGCCTTCAACTCCCACCATTCCTAACAGCCTCAGGCCCCTTCCTTTTCCCCCCCAGCCGCTTAAGCTTAGGATGGTGGGAGTTGAAGTCCTAAACACTTGGAAGGCCCAAATTTACCTATACCAGGTGTAGACTTACATAATGCGGATTCAAGCTGCATTATATGTCAGTGTAAGTGGGACCTGAAAGAGCTCTGAGGCCTGGAGATTGTGGAGATATTATATTTCATGTTCTTTATTTTCTACAGCCCTGTCCTCAAACACATGCAATAATGGCCTCTTTTGGAGTTGTTTCTAATATACCCATACCGCCATACCATCAGAAAGATATTCTGCTATGAACTGAAAGACAAATATAGCATAGAGTTTGGGGGTAATGTAGACAAGGTTACCCAAAAATAATACCAGTATGGTCTATTTAAAAGCTAAATTACAATGATTTCAAAATCAGATTAATAGCAACAGTGTACATTTTTAGCTAGCAAAAATATTCTCTTCGCCACGTTTAAATGTGTGAAAGGATATCATAAGGAAGAAGCGGCAGGCTTGTTTTTCTTCCTCCCTAGAGACTATGACTCAGAGCAATGAATTCAAATTACCAGAAAGGAGATTCCACCTGAACTTTAGGAAGAACGTTTTGACCGTATGAGCAGTTCAGTATTGAAATTCTCTGCTGGTGGAGATCTTGGAGTGCTAAAAAAGCCAATGGGATCTTAGCCTGTGTATATAGGAGTCTAGTGTCTATATCCAGGGAAGTCAGGCTACTCCTCCATTCTGCCTTGGTCAGACCACACCTAGAATACTGTGTCCAATTCTGGGCACCACAATTTAAGGGAGATGTTGACAAGCTGGAATGTGTCCAGAGGAGGGCGACTAAAATGATCTGGAGAACAAGCCCTATGAGGAGTGACTTGAAGAGCTGGGCATGTTTAGTCTGCAGAAGAGAAGGCTAAGAGGTGACATGATGGCCATGTATAAATATGTGAGGGGAAGTCATAAGGAGGAGGGAGCAAGCTTGTTTTCTGCTGCCCTGGAGACTAGGATGCGGAGCAATGGTTTCAAACTATAGGAAAGGAGATTCCACTTGAACATTAGGAAGAACTTATTAACGGTGAGAGCTGTTCAGCAGTGGGAATCTCTGCCCCAGAGTATGGTGGAAGCTCCTTCTTTGGAGGCTTTTAAACAGAGGCTGGATGGCCATCTGCCGGGGTGCTTTGAATGTGATTTTCCTGCTTCTTGGCAAGGGGTTGGAGTAGATGGCCCAAGAGGACTCTTTCATCTCTATGATTCTATGATTATGATTCTATGAAGATGTCATAAGAAAGAAAGAGAAGGCTGGTTTTCTTCTGCCCTGAAGACTAGAACTCGGAGCAAAGGCGTTCAAATTACAGGAAAGGAGATTCCACTTGAACATTAGGAAGAACTTCTTGACTGTATGAGCTGTTCAACAGTGGATCTCTCTGCCTCAGAATGTGGTGGAAGCTCCTGTCTTGGAAGCTTTTAAAAAGAGGCTGGATGGCCATCTGTTGGGGGTGCTTTGATTGTGTTTTTTCTGCATGGCAGGGGATTGAACCATTATTCTAGCATTCTTCTGATGCTATTTTTTCTATATGGGAAAGAAATAAAGTCTCTTAAGATAGTGTTACCAAAATTTAGATTATGTCAGAACAACAATTATAGCAGAGTTAGACCCTCTGTGTCTACAGATTATGCACCCATGGATTCAACATCTTGAAAACATTCAAAAAATAAATAAAAGTCCCAAAAGCAAACCTTGCTTTTGCCAGTTTACATAAGGGACACCTCTTTACTGTTCCATTGTACATAATGGGACTTGAGCCTCCACAGATTTCAGAACCAAACCCCAGTAGACACCAAGGTCCCACTGTATTTCTTCTAGTGATTTCTTAGGCTATAATGCTTAAAGCATTTTCTGGGGGTCAATCTTGCCATGTCCTGTGGAGCTATGAGCCCCACTTCCACTTGACCTAGAAGCTGCTTATGCTTTCTTCTGTATTAACTTGCTTAAAGGTAAAAAGGAAAGGGGAGGTAGAACAGGAGATACTTTTTACTCCTGCTCCTGAATTCTATTTGATCAACATGAAGTTATAATAATTCTAAAAAGAAACACAATTCAATTAAGACAAGTATCTCCAGAACTAGGCAGCAGACATCTTTATCTACCTTCAGCAAACAATCCATCACGAGGAATTGAGGGGAGGGTGTTGAAATGCTACCTAGAGTTAGGTAAAGTTAAGCTCCTAAAAACACACCAGCTACACATTTAGACCAACAATTTCCTTAGCGCTCTTGCATTTTAAAAATATTTTAAGGAGCTTAATTAAAAGGAATTAACAAGTCTTTCAAAAACCCAAAGGACTGATCAATCTTGTCTACATAATTTTAGAAGGTTGATGGTCTTTGTAGCATTTATTTTTCATGATCATTTGTTTTTTATTCTGCAACTATCGTGATCTTTCATGCTCACCAAAGCAAATTTTATTCTCATAATTGTTTACAATTCGTACTGTACATGGAAATGAGGGAATTACTAGGGAATTACTAGGGGTGGTGGGAAGGTTAATATTATTAATATTCTGTTAATAATTGTTATTATTTATATTTTGCCTGCTTAGCAGCCTATCTGCTTAAATCTGAAAATGTAAAGAGGTTCACTATTATTCTCAGCAACTTGGAATAAAATTAACATCTTAAAATGCTAGCCTCTTAAAATAAAATTAATGTCTTTTAAAAAAAATAGAAGGAAAGGTTGGGAAGAAGTACTTCTTTGTTAGGCTTCCAAGTGTTCGGGTTTCTACAGTTCTTCTGCAAACATGAATATGGCTATGGTTAATTTTACCCTAAGCTTGGAAAACTTATTTTTGGACTGCAACTGCCTAAACCAGTTGGCTGTCATGGCTGCTGGCATGCATGCTGGCTATAGTTCAAATCCGAACTTTTTCAAGTGGTTTTAATATGAGCAAGTTATCCTGACCGTTTATAAACTGGATGCTGAGTTATGTACCAATTAGTGATTACTCTTGAAACTAGAATAGAAACCACAATGAGACATAACACTTCTGAATTGGGGCAAGCAGTGCAACAAAATAATTATTTTCTGGTTTGAACTGTAATCTGAACCAGAGAAGAATTCACTCCCATTCATCTAGTTTACCATCGGCACGGTCTCACTGGACGGCGACCAAAAACAGACTCTTCCAACGTCCCCTTTTCGGGGGACGTGTCGCAAACTCAGCGCCCTGGTCTCCAGCGTCAGCGTCCGAGCGCTCCCGTGTGCCCCATCCCACTGATTGGCGGACAGGGGAGACGGGGGACTAGCAGCCGACCTACCATCAAACAGGGACGCAGACGCTCTTCAACCTGGCTGCGACCCATAATCTGCCATGACCGCCTTCAAACATTAACCACTCTCTGGTCTTCACTCCTGCTCCTCAATGCGAGGTCAATTTGTAATAAGCTGACCACGCTGCGAGACTTCATCGCAGAGCAGGACGCAGATGTTACTTGTGTCACAGAGACCTGGACACAGGACGGTGATTGTGTCCTTCTTCAGGAGATAGCCCCCCCAGGCTTCCGAGCCTTCCACCAGCCAAGATCCACCGGCCGGGGCCGGGGAGTGGGCTTGGTGGTAAAAGACACTGTTACTACCTCGGTCCTCAAGACACCAGAGATGGCGGGCATAGAGTGCCTGGGAGCAACACTAGGAATGGGAGAAAAGACGGGGATTCTGGTGGTTTACCGAGCCCCTGGGGCCCAAAAGGAGGCCACGTCTACCTTGCTGGACCTGATTGCGGACTGGGCTCTGAGATTCCCCCGGCTCATCGTACTGGGTGATTTTAACATCCACCCGGACACAGATCCACTCACATCTAACGCGAGGGAGTTCCTCCAACACATGGATGCTCTAGATCAGGGCTGTCCAACTGGCGGCCCCGGGGCCGGATCCGGCCCCGTAGCCTGTTGGACACGGCCCCACCTATGCCCTCAGCCGCCATTTTTCAATTTTAAAAAAAATGGCGGCCGGGGGGGGGGAGGCGGGGCAGGGAGGAGGAAGAGAGCTAGCTCCTCCTCCTTTTCGGCGCCCCCCCTCCCTACCTAGGGCGGGGGAGCCGCTGAAAAAGGGCAGAAGGCGGCGCCAAGAGCAGCGCGTCACAGGCCTGGCGTGACGCGCTGCCCCTTGGCGCGCGCCTTCTGCCTTTTTCGCGCTCCCTTCCTAGGGCGGAGGGGGGCGCGAAAAGGAGGGTAGAGGCGGCGCCAAGAGCAGCGTCACAGGCCTGGCGTGACGCGCTGCTCTTGGTGCCGCCTACTCTCTCGGCGCTCCGCCCCTAGGAAGGGAGGGGGCGCCGAAAAGGGGCAGAAGGCGGCGCCAAGAGCAGCGCGTCACAGGCCTGGCGTGTCGCACTGCCCCTTGGCACCGCCTACTCCTCCTTTTCGGCACCCCCCTTCCTAGGGGCGGGGGGGGCGCCGAAAAGGGGCAGAAGGCGGCGCCAAGAGCAGCGCGTCACAGGCCTGGCGCCGCCTTCTGCCCTTTTTCGGCCGGTTTAGGAGGGGGCGGGGCCTGGGGTTGGGGGCGGGGCCTGGGGGCGGGGCCTGGGGGCGGGGCCGAGCGGCCCCCTAGGTCATCAGTGACCTCTTATCCGGCCCTGGACCCCGCAGAAGTTGGACAGCACTGCTCTAGATCTCCCCAGGACCGAAACGGGCCCCACACACCAAGCTGGCCACGCACTGGACCTGATCTTTAGCCACGGTCTAGCTATAAAACACCGAGAAACCAGAACAGTGCCTTGGTCGGACCACCTGACCGTGAGGGCAGACATCGACACTCTTCTCACAGAAAGGTCGGAGCCAAAGACCATCTTAGTTCGCAAAAGGAGTCTGATGACTCCGACGGCATTTACGGCTGCCTTGGAACCTTTGGAGGTCCCTGGAGGATCGCTGGCAGATCTGGTTGCCAGGTGGAACAGCGTCCTCTCGAGGGCCATCGACCAGGTGGCACCTAGGCGCTCCCTTCGCCCCCGATAAACCCGCTCACCGTGGTTCACGTCGAATCTAAAGCAGATGAAGCGCCGGAGGAAACAACTGGAGAGCGCTTGGAGAAAAAAACCCAGCGGGGCAAATAGAGCGGCCTATAGAGAACTGCATAGGCTGTATGAACATGAAACCAGAGAGGCTAAGAAGGCCTACAACGCCGCTCAGATCTCAGCTGCTGGCTCCCGTACAGCACAGATCTTTAAAGTAGTCCGGAGCCTTCTAGCATCTCCACAGAGTGACCCCAAAAACTCTAGGGTAACAGCAGAAGATCTCCAAGAGTATTTCATAGGGAAGATCACGGCACTTCGGCGTGACCTGCCGCCCGTTCCAGAGGATGAGAGTGTGAAAAACCGGGGTCATTCTCAGACCAGTGGGCATTGCCTCACCGAATTCAGGCCACTAACGCCGGAAGAGGTGAAAAAGCTGGTGTCCGTGGCAAGAGCGACGACCTGCCCCCTGGACCCCTGCCCATCGCACTTAATCAAGTCCTGCATTGACACCATATCGGACGCTCTGAGGGACCTGGTGAACCTCTCCCTGGATACAGGCACTTTCCCAGAGTCCCTGAAGGAGGCCAGAGTTCGCCCTCTCCTGAAAAAGGCGAACCTCGACCCCGACGAACCGGCGAGCTACCGCCCCGTTGCCAATCTGCCCTTCCTGGGTAAGCTACTAGAGCGAGCGGTGGAAAGCCAGCTGCGTGACTTTTTAAACCAATCCGGGGCCTGGACCCGTCCCAGTCGGGATTCGCGCGGGCCACGGAGTGGAATCCGTCCTGGTAGCGATTACGGATGACATCCGCCGCCAGCTGGACGGAGGGGCTCGGCAGTCCTGGTCCTTTTAGATCTAACCGCGGCTTTCGACACCGTCGACCATGATCTGCTACTCCGCCGCCTGGCTGCTTCCGGGATCCAAGATAAGGTTCTGACCTGGCTAGAATCATTCCTGCGGGACCGCTCGCAGCGGGTCGAGTGGCAGGGCCAAGTCTCCAGGAAATGCGGGTTGGAGTGCGGGGTCCCTCAGGGTGCTATCTTGTCCCCCCACCCTCTTTAACATCTATGTCCAGCCCTGGCCAGTATTGCTAGGAGTCATGGTTTCAGCTGCTACCAATACGCCGATGACACACAGCTGTTGTTGAAGCTTGATCCAGGGATGTCGTCGGTGCCTGAAAGCTTCAGTCAGGGACTAAGGGCGGTGACAAACTGGCTTAGAGCACACAGACTAAAAATCAATCCGGCAAAACGGAGATCCTCTGGCCCGGTCGACCCGACCCTCACTCACCATTACCACTCTTTGAAGGCGAGCCCCTGTCCCCGGCTCCGGCGGTGAAGAGCCTGGGAGTGATCCTGGACGAGAGGCTGACGATGGAAGTCCAGATCCAGGCTGCAGCCAAGGGCGCCTTTTTTCATCTCCGCAGGGACCGACGGTTGGCCCCCTACCTACCCTCAGAGGCGCTGAAGACCGTGATACATGCCACCGTAGTCTCCCGTCTTGACTACTGCAATGCCCTGTATGTGGGTCTACCGCTGTCCATGACTCGGAGGCTGAGACTTGTCCAGAATGCAGCGGCCAGACTCATCTCCGGGGCTTCGGCTAGGAACCATATCTCGCCAATCCTAAAAGCTCTTCACTGGCTCCCTACAGAGTTCAGAGTGGTCTATAAACTCATGGCGATAACTTTCAAAGCACGACAAAGAACCGGACCAACCTATCTGGGCGACCGGTTAATAGACCAACACAGTGAAAGACCATCGCGTGAAATAAATTGTGACTGTATAGTTATCCCAGGGGTGAGAGAGGCCCGGCTGACAAAGACCCGACGGAGAGCTTTCTCTGTGGTGGCTCCTGTAATCTGGAATACACTTCCGCCTGCTCTTAGGGCCATATCGGCCCCAGCCAGATTCCTGTCCGAGCTGAAAACTTGGCTCTTCCGCCAGGCGTTTGGGGATTGACTAATCTTGGGGATTGGGCCCTTTGTGATTCTTTGAACCCGTGTTTTTAATTAGATGTATTTTTTAAATGATGTAAGTCGCCCGGAGCACCATCGGTGGAGGGCGACTCACAAGAAATAAAGTTATTATTATTATTATTATTATTATTATTTGCCTGGCACCTGGCATGACTTTGGTGACAGAAACAAAGTCCCTCCTTTCTTGACATTTTAAAACATTGTCACTGCAGATTTTTAGGCTTTGTTGTGCCTATAAATTGTAATTTTCCTTAGCACTTTATTTATTTGACACAGTTGTTTAGTACAGTGGTTCTCAACCTGTGAGTCTCCAGATGTTTAGGCCTACAACTCCCAGAAATCCCTACCAGTTAACCAACAGTTAGTTAGGATTTCTGGGAGTTGAAGGCCAAAACATCTGGAGACTCACAGGTTGAGAACCTTCCCACAGCCGCTAGGTGGGAAAAGGGGTTTCTAAAAAGTCCCCTTATCAATGTATTGTTGAAGGCTTTCATGGCCGGAATCACTGGGTTGCTGTGAGCTTTTCAGGCTGTATGGCCATATTTCAGTAGCATTCCCCTTATCATTACTACTTTTGCAATCAGAGTCAGTGATAAGCGAGTGCCCACCAGGCCAAACAATCAAAAAGATAACAATAGAAATTTGGTAGCCAAGGAGGTTGAATGAGAGGCACACAAAGTCATGCCATTAGTAATAACTTCAGGAGCTTGATGGAGTCTGAATTAGGCTCAGAGTAAGCTGAACTATTTTCTTGGTGGCAGGAAAATAGTTTTCCAAGTCTACTTCCAAAATTAATAAAAACGGGCTCTTCACCTATCACTAATATCACTTTTATGTTATGCAATAAAAAGGAATATTACTTGAATCAAGAGTTTCCTCGTGTTAAAAACTCTGTTATTGATAGGAAATCAATACAGCACAGTACTGGGCCAGAACCTCTACTTTTCTATTTGTAGGATAGGGTTTGAAGTTCCATGGCACATTTGCACTTTGACATGATAGAGTCAATTTTGCCATACATCTTAGCCTTACCTGTAAACCTTCAAGGCATTCCAAGATGTTGATCTTTTGTTGTTATAATAATTCAAGTTGTTTCTGACTTATTTAACCCCTAAGGTGACCCTATCATAGTGTTTTTCTTGTCGATGTTTGTTTTGTAGATTTACTTTTGTTTTGCTCTAAGGCTGAGAGTATTCACTTGGCCAAGGTGGGTTTTCATAGCTGAGTGAGGATGCAAACTCTGGTCTCCAGAGTTGTAGTCCTACACTCAAAGCGTTACACGATACTGGTTTTAAAACCGAGATAGATAATCTGTTATAATCTGTTCATCCACCAGAGATTTTTTTTCCAAAGTAAGGGGATAGCACTCACAGCTGTTTAAGCTAACCTATCCCTCCATGTTTTCTCTGTTTTCAAGTATATTCATGATTAATAACAACCATTAATTCATATAGAATAGATCATTGTGCAATTGTTGTGGACAGTAAAAAGAAAATCTTAGACTGTCCTAGTTTTAAAATAAACAAAGCCTTATTAAGACTAAGTTAACACAATCAGCATGTATTCACTAAGCATTAGACAACAATAGGTTATTTTGTGTACACAAGGTAGATCCATTATAAATTGCTCTGCTGCCTATCCCAGTTTTTGTTATTGTCAATAATTCTTGTGAGAGATTGCTCTGGGAATACTATTCTAGAGAGATCAAAGGGATTAACGTGTTGATATACTGGTTTGTTTGGGCTTTATGGTACTTTTAAAGTAAGTTTGAACTATCATGCTTGTTTACAAGGCATATTAACATTGCCATGGATCAAAAGGTCAAGAATGCATTTCACCTAGCTGATATAAAATAAAGTAAGATTTTAATTATGTTGTTATTTAATACTATTTTATCTAGATTTTGTATTATTACATATCTTTTATTGTGCATTCTGATTTGCTGCTGTTTTCTATTTGTAAGCTGCCTTGAATCTCAGTCTAGGAGAAAGATGGAATATAAATAAAGTGATGCATAGATGGGTGGACATGCCTGCATATTTCAAAGCACCACTTGAATCCAGACAGTTGCATAATTGTGTGCAGTTTATAACCCACCACTTGTCTTAAGATGTTCTTTAAGATGCATCAACATTGTATGTTCAAAGCATACAAAGTGGCAATCCATTATTTCAGTGGAAAGACTAAGTAAGCACAAGTTCTTATCCTGTGTAGCGAGTTTCAAGATGAGAAACTAGGGGAAGGTATTAAAAATAATAAAACAAACAGAATTAAAGAATAATTCAATATCTTAGAACAATCTAGCAGAAACTATAAGAAAGCCCAAACTATAATAGAACACTATGGACCTCATCATATGGAAGTCCTTGATGCAGGGGACACAGGGAATTCATAGAGCAGCAGGGCAAATCATGAGGCAGTGGGGTGAATCTATTGCCTAGCACCCCACAACACTTGCCAGAAAGTGAATATTTCCACCGTGCACCCATGTTTTCTATCTGAACAGAAGTAGTCTCCCATTTTCAGATCCACCCTCCCCCCCCCCCCGAACACTTTGCCAGAGCTATTTGCATGAAGCCCCACTAAAAGTAGATGTGTGTGTCATGTGATGAGATCTGGCAGGCTATCTGTGTGGGCAAAGTGTTCTGTAATAAGGAATTTTCCCCATGTGATGAAGTCCTCAGTTGTTCAAAAGTCTCATTGAGTTTTATAGGGAGTATTCCGAAGTAAGCATTATAGGGTTACAGCCTAAAACCAGCTCTTTCCACTCTCTGCTGACTTCTGTTAGGATTGAATAGAACAATTCTAGTTCACAAGGGCTCCAGGACAGACAGATTAATTGCTTTGCTGACATAATTACATTGCTGCCTGTTGGGAGAAGAAGGGGCTTGAATGCTCTCCTGACCTCATAGACCCTGGAAATGACAGATTGTGAGCTGCTTCCAGGACAGATACATCGACATCTGCCCCTGTTTTCTCAGAAGTAAGTTTCCCGTGCTTAATGGAGCTTCCCCCCATTAGGTCTATAATGATGCTTACCTCCGAATGTACTCATGCTTGTTACATGGGAGCACGGTAAATGTTACTGAACACAATGACATTTACTTTTGGATAGGATTGCACCTGTCAAATATTGATAGGCAACAGTAACACAAAACAAGTATGAAAAAGACACTTATATGAGAAAACAGTTTCTCAGAACTCACAATCTGGGAGTGGATTTATCTTTGACACGTCACATATTACAGGATATTTCTAATTAAAGATGAATGCTAAATTGGAGGGGAAATCTATTCTGTTTCTTTCTGAAGTCAGATCGGAAAACTTAACAGGACAGATTAGCAGCACGTAGGCTAGGTATGGACAAAGTACAGCTCTTCAGATGTTATTGGATTGCAACTAAAATCAGTTGTATCCTGATGGGGCATGCTGGGAGATACAATTCAGCAACATGAGAACAGTTCATTGCTGATGTAGGAGAAAAGGTCATGTTTGAAACAACAAGGAAAATACTAAACAGGAGCAACAGTCTTGTTTTTCTAACCAAGAGGCCATAAACTGAACCAAGGTTCATTTGTGCCTTTAAATTACCTAGCAAGAAAAGTAAGATGGGGTACAATTTTACTAAAAGGACAAGTCATGCTCCCTGGATCTGTCGCTATTCCTGAAGCTCACAAGAATCTTTTTCTTGATCTTATTTTATAGGGCAAGGATGAGGAACATGTGGTCCTATATTTACTACCCCATCAGCTCTGGTCTGCATAGCCAATGATTATAAGAGTTGGAAAAATTACATCCAAAACATCATGAAGATGACATATACCCCATTCTGAGTTTGATGAATTAGAATTAAAGAGTGCACAAGTCAAAAGACGTTGCAGCTCTGTAACCTGTCTCAAATGTACCTGTTTCTTTCCTTTCTATAGGCTTAAAGTATGGCCACTTCCACACAATACTTTTTTTGGTGCAATTGCTTTCTCTCGTTCACACAATTTTGCAGCAGGGCCTCAAAATGTTGTGCTGCTGAACAGCTCTAAGACACAGACTTGCTATGACATAGGTACCCACATCCAATGTATCATATTCTAATTGCCATACATATAGCAATTTTTATATCTTCCATCTTTTTTTTCTTACCAAGAAATTCCTTCCCCATTTTGTTAATTATGAAGTGGGTTTTTTTGTGTGTCACGAGCCTCTTGAGAAACTGCAAGTCGCTTCTGGTGTGAGAGAATTCATCGTCTGCAAGGACATTGCCCAGGGGACACCCGGATGTTCTACCATCCTGTGGGAGGTTTCTCTCTTGTCCCCGCAAGATAGCTGGAGCTGACAGATGGGAACTCACCCCACTCTCCAGATTCGAACCGGCAACCTTTTTGTCAGCAGTCCTGACAGCACAAGGGTTTAACCCATTGCACCACCAGGGGCAATTATGAATCTGTAGGCTAATATGAACAAGATTTATTATGAGAACATGGCATACAAATAAGCTGATTATGATCAAAGGCAAGTACTTTAATGCCTTCGGGGCTCATAAGAAAAGTTGTAAGCCTAAAAAATAAAAACCCTAGCTGGCATCAAAATAATGGGTGGCTGCCACTGTTGTACAACCAGATTCCTACTCATTCCAATGGACTTCCTTTTCTTCTTCTTGTTCCTCTAACCCCAATTTTCCAGAGCAAATCTGATCCTCTTGGAAATGGATACTACAAGATATGAAAAATCTCAAATGCTTTGCATGTTAACTGGCACATAATATTTATACAACCATTTTCTTTCACGCTCTAGCGTTAAAACCCTATCCTGAAAGAAACAAAGCCAGACCTGTCATTTAACAAGATAGGAACTATCATAAGTTGTGTATTTAAAAATCCTGCTGTCAGACAGCAAGCACCATTCCAGACAAGGAAACTTTCTTCCTGTAAATAAAGGGTATGCATAAAAGGAGGAAGTGGTTTCCCCCTTTAAGCTCAAATCCTACTGGAAAGGATTTGGGCTCACTAAGAGCAAAAAGAGAAGGCTGCAAAGTAGCCACCGAGACATGTTAATATGTTCAAGATCATCTTTGTCTTTTGGGTTCAGAGGGGTTCACCTAGCCACACATCTGTTACAATCCCTTCCTCCAAATGCTCATTTTAAGTCCAAGGACATACATTACACTACAATTGACAGCAACAGCTAAAAGTGTATCTACACTGTAGAATTAATACAACTTGACACCGCTTTAACTTTCAATCTCAAAGTTATAAAACATAGGCTGCCCATTTCATGTGATAGAAGAGAGAAGAAAGACTAAGAACTGACAAGAGACATCACCCCAAATGGGATTTGGTTTTCAGAGTTTTAGAAAGATGCGACCGTTATTGGTTTCCCCTCCTAAACTACATTTACAGGCCCTGAATCATTTCCTTGAAAGATGACAGCCTTTTCCTATTATAACCTCTATCTTTCATTGTAAAAAATGCAAGTATTTTTAGGAGTTTCACTTAACAACATGGGGCCATTGCTTTGGCATCAGTGAATCCTCGGGAACCATAATTAACTCCTAGTAGGCGTGAGAAGCATTAACACAATTCATATGCACCCTTCCCCTCCTTCCAGGCTGAGAGCAACCTGCAAATCAGAAAATAAAGGCACATATAGGCAGCCAAAAATGCTCCAAATTCCATACCAAATTAATTTCTTCACAGGTTTTTCTGTGGCATGCCTCTTTATTTACTATAAAGAATTGTATACTTAAAATAAAAAAGGTTTTCAAAACGGTAATTAAATTTTAAAAAAGTTTAAAGTCCCGAGTCAACTTTGCCAATTGAGTTGACACTCTGTTAACCTCATCTTGATCCAGAACAATCCCTGAAGTCACTTCATACATTGTGCAGCACAAGCATATAGTTGCCACTGTGCATAATTAAAATGAAGAACAATTTTAAGAAATATAAACTTATTAGTGTTTCAATGGGAAGTGTTCCAGCTTTTGGCTAATGAGACAGGATTGTTATTGTTGTGTGCTTTCAGGTTGTTTCAGACTTAGGTTGACTCTGAGCGAGGGCCAAGTAAATTACCTTGAAGGGCTGTATCCGGCCCGCAGGCCTTAGTTTGAGGACCCCTGTTCTATATAATCATGTTGCAAACTGAAATTAAAATTGAATTTTCATTGTTACCATTTGAGCGACACAAGCTATTCAACACTGTGAAGATACAAAGTATTTGTTATTGTTGTTGTTTAATTCTAACTGGGAATGTAAACCTTAAGCTATATAGGGACTGAGGGAGTGTGTATCTTAATTCCCTGAACATCTTGAAGCATGCAATGTAGTGCGGAACAGCCCTTAGACAGGGACTTGCTATGACATAAGTACCCACATCCAATGTATCACATTCTAATTGCTATACATATAGCAAGTTGAACATGTAAACGTTTGGCATTGCCAAATGTTTATATGTTTAACATTGTTCCAGTAAAGATTCAGAATGGAGTGGCTTCCATACCATCCAAAGGTGGAGGTTAGAGGCAGAGTATCTCTTTGGGACAAGCTACTTTCAGGAGGATGACTTTTTACACTGGATCATGATAATACTCCCAAATTGTTCTATTCTACTTCTAATTCTACAATCTGTTTTGTAATACTAATGCATTCCTGTTTCTTTATACCTTCTCTGGGTATTTTTGTCAGACTGGATCACTTTTTGAGGTGATCCAGGAAAGCAAATCTAGTAAACTATGCTATGTTTTGTTGAATCTGTTCATCACACCAACAAGGAGCCAGTGTGTGCCAAAATTCCCTACAAGTATGGGCTACAAAAATTAGAAGGCTCAAAGGAAAGCATTTCCAAACCCTGCAATTAGAGCTGTCTTGAGCATCTTAAGATAACACAGCAAAGTAGAATGGATAAGCATGTACACAGGATACAATCCTTCCCTGCTGAGGACCTTTGTCTTTTGACCATCAGCTCTCCAAAGCGGGCCTTGAGCTACGGTGATCAAATGACTGAGAATGAACCCGAGAGATCTAATTTCTCATCCTCCAGGCTGCTGTAACCTAATCAAATTTCAGCCAGCCACGATCTATAAAAACACTCTGCTTTAGGCAAAACAATATTCTCTCCCACTCTCTACCCCAGATATGCTGAAATCAGATTGTACTCCTAATTTACAGCTAATCCTTTTTGATGCCCATGGTGAAGTGTCAACCCTTTAAAATACAGGGAAAGGAAAAGAGTGGCTAGGTACCTTGAGTGAGGCACAAACCTACAGTGAATAGCTTCACTTTGGAGTCAATTCCATAGCGCTCAGTTACAAAGTGAATTGAGTCCAATATGAAGAGCATTTGTTCCAAAGCTTTGAAGCCTTTGAAGCAAAAATTCAAACATTTCTTGGTTTGTTTTTAATTTTTTCTGGTCTATCTCATTTCATTTTTGAACCTCCAACAAATTCTCAATAAATGGAAAATGTGAGCATAGAGAAATACAGGTAATTTTGTGACTGACAACTCTAGCTTCCAATCAAGTTATGATGCATTAGAGATCTTGTATATATTTCTAATCAAAATTAGAAACACAGAAGGAATTTATAAGAAGCCATTTCATTGTCTTCTTGTGGCAAAAGAGGGCCAGTGCTCATGGCCAAAGCTTGAAAAGTTAGGTCTTTGTCCCCATGATTTATTATACTGCTTTAAAAATAAACTGTTGCCTTTGTTCACTATGGTAATAAAATAAAAGTAACATATGTGAGTTGCTACTTTGCTTGCTATTCTTCCCCCCCCCCCCCCCAATATTTTCATTGTATTCTTTTTTTGATGGGAAATCCCTCAGATTTTGAAAGAGAATGACATAAAACTTGAAAATCTTCTTACAATGTGCCTCTAAGGTGACTTAAAAGGAACTTTTATATTAATTTAGACATTTTTACACCTTGCACCAGTAAAGTAGCTTCACTCTTCCTTAATTTCTTTTGAAATGTACCGTATTTTTAAGCACCATAAGACGCACTTTTTCCTCCCAAAGTGGGAGGAAAAATCAGCCGCGTCTTATGGTGCGAATATGCAGGCGGGGGAGGCGCTGGAGCAGAGGGAGGGCGGCGATAGACTCACCCTGTCGCCGCCTCTCTCTTCTCTGGTCCGTTGCGGTGGCGGAGGGACGCTGGTTCCCTCTCCCTCCGCCTCCTTTTGCTTCCCCCCACCTTTGCTTCCCTCAAGGAAAGGGCGGAGGGAAGCAAAAGGAGGCGGAGGGAGAGCGAACCGCGTCGCGTCAGCTGTGACGCGAGCGGTTCGCTTCGCTCGCCTCCTTTGCTTCTCCTGCCCTTTCCTTGAGGGCGGGGAAGCAAAAGGAGGGCGGAGCAAACCGCTCGCGTCACAGCTGACGCGAGCGGAGCCCCTCTCCTCCGCCTCCTTTTGCTTCTCCCGCCCTCAAGGAAAGGGCGGAGGGAAGCAAAAGGAGGCGGAGCGAACCGCTCGCGTCAGAGCTGACGCGAGCGGTTCCCTCTCCCTTCGCCTCCTATTGCTTCTCGTGCCCTTTCCTTGAGGGCGGAAAGCAAAAGGAGGCGGCGGAGCAAACCGCTCGCGTCACAGCTGACGCGAGCGGTTCCCTCCCTCCGCCTCCTTTTGCTTCTCCCCCCTCAAGGAAAGGGCGGAGGGAAGCAAAAGGAGGCGGAGCGAACCGCTCGCGTCAGAGCTGACGCGAGCGGTTCCTCTCCTTCGCCTCCTTTTGCTTCTCCTGCCCTTTCCTTGAGGGCGGGGAAAGCAAAAGGAGGCGGCGAGCAAACCGCTCGCGTCACAGCTGACGCGAGCGGTTCCCTCTCCCTCCGCCTCCTTTTGCTTCTCCCGCCCTCAAGGAAAGGGCGGAGGAAGCAAAGGAGGCGGAGCGAACCGCTTCGCGTCAGAGCTGACGCGAGCGGTTCCCTCGCTTCGCCTCCTTTGCTTCTCCTGCCCTTTCCTTGAGGGCGGGAAAGCAAAAGGAGGAGGCGGCAAGCAAACCGCTCGCGTCACAGCTGACGCGAGCGGTTCCTCTCCTCCGCCTCCTTTTGCTTCTCCCGCCCTCAAGGAAAGGGCGGAGGGAAGCAAAAGGAGGCGGAGCGAACCGTCGCGCCAGAGCTGACGCGAGCGGTTCCCCTCCCTCGCCTCCTTTTGCTTCTCCTGCCCTTTCCTTGAGGGGGGGAAAGCAAAAGGAGGCAAGGCGGCAAACCGCTCGCGTCACAGCTGACGCGAGCGGTTCCTCTCCCTCCGCCTCCTTTTGCTTCTCCCGCCCTCAAGGAAAGGGCAGAGGGAAGCAAAAGGAGGCGGAGCGAACCGCTTCGCGTCAGAGCTGACGCGAGCGGTTCCCTCCCCTTCGCCTCCTTTTTGCTTCTCCTGCCCTTTCCTTGAGGGCGGGAAAGCAAAAGGAGGCGAAGGCGAGCAAACCGCTCGCGTCACAGCTGACGCGAGCGGTTCCTCTCCCCTCCGCCTCCTTTTGCTTCTCCCGCCCTCAAGGAAAGGGCGGAGGGAAGCAAAGGAGGCGAGCGAACCTTCGCGTCAGAGCTGACGCGACGCGGTTCGCTCCGCCTCTGCCTCCTTTTCGTTCCCCCACCTTTTCTTCCCTCAAGGAAAGGGTGGGGGAAGGAAAAGGAGGCAGAGGGCAGCTTAACGAGCTGAGAAGACGCACCTGCTGATAAGACTTACCTAGATTTTAGAGGGGGAGCGAAAATATTTTTTTTCCTATTTTCCTCCTCTAAAATCTAGGTGCGTCTTATCATCCGGTGCGTCTTATGGAGCGAAAAATACGGTAATCCCATTACACCCTCATCACAAAAAAAACCCCCTAGCTTTAGGTTGTTTCTTTACTAGTTACTTCCAAATTCCGGCCAGAGCTTCAAAGAGCCAACACTTTCATGTCCTGCTGGTATCTACCTAGCACCTAATATCTAACCACAACCTGATAAAAACCCCTGTAGTGCTTTTCCCTGGCTGTTAGTATAGAGTACTCCCTTCTTTCTAAAAAAAAAAAAGAAGAAGAAGTGATGCACTGTCAACTTACAATACATGGCTGACTGTTCCAAGCATTCATAAAATAGCATAGCTGGAGGAAGAGATGTAGAATGCGTTTGCCCCTTCCGCTGCCTCCTTTTCACTACTTAAATTAAAGCCATAAAGATGAGCTGGCCTTCTGAGCTCTGCAAAAAACAGGGGAATGACTCTGGATACCAGGGTTTGAATCACCATAGAAACCCACTGGGTATTTATCTATCATGTCAGAAGCGAATTGAGGGTACAGTTATAATGTATTTAAAAACACAACAAAGTTTTAAAAAACTTGGCATTATGCTAAATATCCTTTGACCAGAAGCTGTTCATTGATGCAAAACTTCTCAAACATTAGGTTTTTGAAATTTTACCTCTCAAGGTCTATAGTTAAAGGTTTTCCCTTGATAAGTCTAGTCATGTCCAACTCTGGGTGGTGGCGCTCATCTCCATTTCTAAGCCAAAGAGCCAGTTTTGTCTGTAGACACCTCCTAGGTCATGTGGCCGGCATGACTGCATGGAGTGCTGTTACCTTCCCACCAAAGCGGTACTTATTGATCTACTCACATTTGCATGTTTTTGAACTGCTAGGTTGACAGAAGCTGGGGCTAACAGCGGGAGCTCACCCCGCTCCCCAGATTTGAACTGCTGACCTTTTGGTCAGCAAGTTCTACAGCTCAGTTCTTTAACCCACTGCACCACCAGGGGCTCCCTCCAGGTCTATATACTGATGCAAAAATAAAATATCTGAAGAAGTGGCCTGGGGTCTTCCAGAAGTCAGCTGGAAGATCTATATGGCATAGATCGGCCTAGTGCTGTGCACAGGTCATTGAAGCCTCTTTCCCATTCATTTCAATTAGAGCAACCTCACTGCGTCTTCAGGTGAGTAACCAAGCAAATTCTAATGAACAGAACTAAACTGCATAAGGACAGTCGGTGTCCTTCCAACTAAAGCTACTCAGTGATCCTGAAAATTGGCAGTTGTGTGATGCCTTAATTGTTCAAGTGACAGATCATTAATTCACTAAACTCGTGGCCAGAGAGAGAAAAATGTCCCACTGAGATATCAATTTCATTCATTTTTAGAAGTAATACCATCATGGAAAAAAGCAGCTTAGTTTCATGACAACAACAGATGCTTTAAATATGACAAAGTATGCCAACAAACTAGAGAGAAAGACACAATGTTCCATTTGAAAATATTTGAAATCAAGGTAATACAATTCCTTTCTTAGAACCTAGCAGACTGAATTCTGCCTCAGCCACTTATTTCACCTCCCTGATCATATCACTCATCTCTTGATAGAAGGGAGACATTGAAAACATAAAATAAACTAAAGACTCTTTGGTCATGTTTCATAACTACACATTTTTTTTCCATATCAGGAGCGAATTGAGAAACAGCAAGTCGCTTCTCATGTGAGAGAATTGGCCATCTGCAAGGATGTTGCCCAGAGGATGTTCCCCCCTGGCTAATCAGTTTTATGTTTCACTGTTTTTACTGTTTTATTGTATCACTTATGTCTGATGTAAGCTGCTCTGAGCCTCCGGGGAGTGGTGGCCTATAAATTTGAAATAATAATAATAATAATAATGTCCCCGCATGGGGAGCTGGAGCTGACAGAAGGAGCTCATCCACACTCTCACTGGATTTGAAACTCTTCAGTCCTGCCAACACAAGGGTTTAATCCATTGCGCTACCAAGGACTCACTACACATATGGAACTCAACATAAAAGTCTGGAGAAAAAGTTTCTGGACCTCCTCTCTGCCTTCCAAAAATGTGCATGTAATTTGTCCTTAAAGTTTATGAAATTCATTAAAGTATATTTGGGCACAGCTCATCAAAGCTAAAGTATATTCAAGTATAGCTCATCAAATCTCTATAAATGTTGGAAAGTCTCACATGTATTGTGCTTGACCAGTCATAGCAAAGACATAGCAATAATGGGACCTGTAGTTTTACGAAGTCCTTAGCCCAGGCATGGGCAAACTTCAACCCTCCAAGTGTTTTGGACTTCAACTCCCACAATTCCTAACAGCCTGTAAACCGTTAAGAATTGTGGGAGTTGTAGTCCAAAACACCGGGAGGGAAAGCCCTAGTTTGCCCATGCCCGGTGTAGAAGAACAAGGACAGGGCCCATTATAGAAATAATGGCATCTAAGGCCCTTCCACACAGCTGAATAAAATCCCACATTTTCTGCTGGAACTGGAATATTTGGCAGTGTGGACTCAGATACCCCAGTTCAAAGGGTATTCTGAGGGCCCTTAGTGAGACAGAGGCATCATTGTGCCAGGACAGGAAAGAGAGGTATGGGCTGAGGCTACTGGTAGAAAAAGTGTCAGTAGCATGCATATTGGAAGAGAGGATTAAAATAATTACATTTTTCCACTTTCGTTGATATCTTGCGCGCTGCTGAGCCTCTGGGCAAGTTAAGGGCCAGCTATATTGCATTGGGGGATGGAGGCATATATAAAATCCCAACCATTTTTGATAGTTTGCTACACAACGTGTGGCTAAAATATGAGCTATTTTCACCTTCAGCACCAAGGCTTCAAAAACTCTACATGCAATACCTATTGTCTATATATCTGGCTAATTGGTACACCTGTCTACCAACCTCCTTCAGCTGATATTGCCTAACAGGACGAAACTAGTATTTACTAAATGAGGACTGTTCCTCCTGGTACAAGAGCATACAGTTCTGTGGTAAATATTTCAAGCCTATTAAGCACATAATTCTCAGGGGACTGAAAAGCTCATCAAGCAATGAATGCCAATGTGCACCCATCCTCCAGCTATGGCAGGCCCTCATTTGACTTTTAAATGAACTTCTAGCGAACATATAAACAGAGTGCATATGAACCATGACTCTGTCGAGGAGACTGGAAAGCATTTTAAAAACCGTTTATGAAAATATTCCCATCGATTCCATTATTCTGTGGCACAGGCCAAAAGAGAGCATTGGCTAAGGCAGCAAGGTCTACAATACACACATAGAAGTCAGCTATTAAAAAATCTAGGGTCAAAACATGGCTTCTGTTTCTCAAATCACAGAGTGCAATGCTAAGGCATGGCTACTCAAAAATACATGTAATTTTGTTATTGACACCCAGATTAATGTGGGTTTTAGGTTTTGTCTGTGATATATATTCTGCCCCTTCTTGAGTTCACTAAAAGAGTTCCCAAAATAAAGTTAAATTTTAAAAAAACCAAAAAACTGAAACCTGACATCAAAGACACATTGTGGAATATTAGTATGTAAAGCAATCCTGTAGCACCTTTGAGACTGAGAATGACGCTTGCGGCATATGATTTCATAGATAAAGGTGCATCTACACAGTAGAATTTATGCAGTTTTATGCCACTTTAACTGCCATGACTCAATGCTATGGAATCTTGGGATTTGTAGTTTGGTGATGGCACCACATTATGATAGAGAAGGCTGAGGACCTCATAAAACGACAATTCCCCTGACTTCACAGCTTTGAGCAGTGGCAATAAAAGTGGTGTCAAGCTGCATTAATTCTACAGTGTATAACATAGATGCAACCTATGTTAGTAAGGTCCCTTCCACACAGCTGAATAAAATCCCACATTTTCTGCTTTGAACTGGAATATGTGGCAGTGTGGACTCAGATAACCCAGTTCAAAGCAGATATTGTGAGATTTTCTAGCTTGAGATTCTGGGTTATATGGCTGTGTAGAAGGGCTCTTGGATGCATACTAAAACTTGAATTGTTACAGACCACCTTTAAAAAATAAGCATGAAATCAATGGTCAAATGCCTGCAACCACACACATCCAAAATTAAACAGGGAAAAATAAAAACAAACAGAAAGTTAAAACACCAAGTTCCAATTAATCAATTGTACTACTACTAATATTATGACTAAAAACACTCTTAAAACATGTGTAAGCATAGCACAATTTTCTCAACAGCTCCTTAATGTCCCTTTGGATAAAAAGATCTTTTTATAAGGTTGAAGGTAAACAGGGTGGCATCATACCAAACTTTCTTGGTTGGAAGAAAGGTACACCACCCAAGAGAAGAACCAAAAACATGTTTGTGCATTACCAAAACAATCCTTTAAAAAACCAATGCATTGGTTTCAGTATTATTATTACTACTCGTAATAACCACCCTGAGTCCCTTTGGGGAGAGAGGGTGGGTTATAAATAAAGTATTATTATTATTATTTGAAACACAGCAAGATGAGTCCACAGCAAACAAAATCCCTATGCTGGTTCTTGTATACGTCAGACACTTCCCAAGTGTCTAGGACTATGTGATGTATCAGAGAATAATGCATGCAGATCCCAGTAGGGTGACCTTTTGCAGCCGACAGATGGTAATTTTGTCAGTGCCGACTGTGTTTAAGTGCAGGCCAAGGTCTTTAGGCACTGCACCCAGTGTGCCGATCACCACTGGGAACACCTTGACTGGCTTGTGCCAGAGTCTTTGCAGTTCCATCTTTAAACTCTTGCATCGTGCCAGCTTTTCCAGTTGTTTCTCTTCAGCCCTGCTGTTGCCTCGGATTGCAACATTGATGATCCATATTTGGTTGTTTAACATGATTGTGAGGTCAGGAGTATTGTGCTCCAAAACTCTGTCAGTCTGAATTCTGAAGTTCCAGAGTAGTTTGACGTGTTCATTTTCTGTAACTTTTTCAGGCTTGTGATCCCACCAATTCTTTGTCGCGGGCAGATGGTATTTGTGGCACAAGTTCCAATGAAGCATCTGAGCAACGGTGTTATGCCTCTTCTTGTAGTCTGTCTGTGCAATCTTCTTGCAGCAGCTGAGGATGTGCTCTATTGTTTTATCTGCTTCCTTGCAGAGTTTTCACTTCAGATCTGTTGTTGACTTTTCAATTTTGGCGTTGATGGCATTTGTTCTAACGGCTTCTTTCTAGGATGCCAGAATCAGGTAATCCGTCTCCTATTTCAAAGTTCCATTTATTATTATTATTATTATTATTATTATTATATTTGCTGTTGTCTTTCTTTGAGGCTGAGAAAGTGTGACTTGTCCAAAGCCACCCTGGGAGCAGGAATTTGAACCTTGGTCTTGGACTATTCTTGCCAACAGCCATGTAGTGAGTGACTGTTTTTGGATTGTGTGCTGCCTGAAAAGCCTAAGAGCCTAAGCCAGCTGGATTCACCAAAGCCTTTCCTTTGCTGGGAACAGCTGCTGCGGCTGTCATTTTCGACACAGGGGCATCTGACCTATACATGCAATCAAAATATACAAGACTCCGAAGTTGTTGAATGAGAGCCAGCATGGCATAGTGCTTCGAGAGCCAGACTAGGACACTGGAGACTGGGGTTTGTATCCCTGCTCAATTATGGAAACCCACTGGATGACCTTGAATGAGTCACAAAGTTCATTTACACTGTATAATTAATGTAGTTTGACACCACCTTAACTGCCATGGCTCAATGCCATGGTACCATGGGAGTTGTTGTTTCACAAGATCTTTCACCTTCTGTGCCAAAGTATGCTGGTGCTTCACCAAACTACAGTTCCCATGATTCCATAACATTTTGCCATTCAGCAGTTAGCATGTGCCATAGTACATTAGTTCTATAATGTAGACCCCGAGTGACCAAAAGGCAAAAATTTGAAGCCTATTGGTAGCTGTGGTGCTGAGAGCAAAATGTGAGCATTTATTTATTTATGATGTCAGAAGTGAATTGAGTATACAGTTATAATGTATTTAAAAACACAAAGTTAAAAACTTGGCATTGAACTAAATGTCCTTTGAAAAGAAGCTGGCCACTTGGGAGTGCCTCTGGTGCCGCTGTAAGAAGAACCACCGTTGTCCATGTGGCAGGGCTCGGGCTGCATTGTAGTAAGTGGTCTGTAGTTTGCTCTTCTCCAGACTTGCATGTCATGGACTCCACTTCGTAGCCCCATTTCTGAAGATTGGTCCTGCATCTCCTGGTGACAGAGCACAGCCTGTTCACCACCTTCTAAGGTCTCCAGTCTTTTCTGTGCCCAGGGGAAATTTTCCATCCAGTCTCAGCCACTGATTGAAGTGCTGGGTTTTAACCTGCCACTTTTGGGCTCTCGCTTGCTGAGGTATTCCTGCAAGTATCTCTTTAGATCTTAGAAAGCTATTTCTTGATTTAAGGCATTGGTGTGCTGGTTGATATCCAAAAAGAGGATGGGCCGGTAATGTCAATGCCTTGGTCCTCTCACTATTGGTAGCTACTTCAGGTGGTGCAATACATCAGGTGGTGCAATACTGGCTAAATAGTATAATTTCTCCAGTGTAGACATCCTGTGATAATGCGGCATGTCTCATTAAGAGTCACATTCACTGTTTTAATGTGATGAGATTTATTCCACACTGGGCATGCACACTCAGCAGCAGAGTGGTGAGGCGCAAGGGCAGATGTCTTCACTGTGTCTGGTTGTGATCCCCAGGTTGTGCCAGTCAGCTTTCATGTGCTATTATTTCTAGCAATGCTTATATAAGTCAGTGCATGGTCCAGGGTGACTCCCAGGTATTTTGGTGTGCTGTAATGCTCATGTGAAATTCCTTCCCAGGTAATCCTCAGAGCTCAAGATGCTTGTCTGTTCTTAAGGTGAAAAGCACATGTCTGTGTTTTAGATGGATCAACTAGTTTTCCCTGTAATAGGCAGTAAGAACACCAATGCCCTCCAAATAAAAAATCTGTCCCCGCCATGGCATTTCCCTTCTCTAAATTTCTGCCATTGCAGCTGGGTAACTTAAAACCTCCATTTGGAGACAGAGTTTAAGCATCTCACGCCAAGGAGCCGGAAAGGAGGATCCAGCAGAGAGAAGAGGGTTTCCAGTTGTAGGGATCAATCAATGCTATGGAATTTTGGGATTTGCAGTTCGGAGACATAACAGCAGAGAAGGCTAGAGAGCAGTGTTTCTCAACCTGGTGAGGGTCGCGAGGGGGTGCCAGAGGGGTTGCTAAAGACCATCAGACAACACAGTATTTTATGTTGGTCATGAGAAGTCTGGCTCAATCTATTGTTGGTGGGGTTCAGAATGATTGTAGGTGAACTATAAATTGCAGCAACTACAACTCCCAAATGTCAAGGTCTACTTTCCCCAAACTCCACCAGTGTTCACATTTGGGCATATTGAGTATCTGTGCCAAGTTTGGTCCAGATCAATCATTGTTTGAGTCCACAATGCTCTCTGGATGTAGGTGAATTACAACTCCAAAACTCAAGGTCAATGCCCACCAAACCCTTCCAGTATTTTCTGTTGATCATGGGACTTCTGTGTGCCATCATTGGTGGAGTTCAGAATGCTCTTTGATTGTAGGTGAACTATAAATCCCAGCAACTACAACTCCCAAATGACAAACCCAATCCCCCCACCCCCCAATCCCACCAGTATTTAGATTTGGGCGTATCGGGCATTTGTGCCAAATTTGGTCCAGTGAATGAAAATACATCCTGCCTATTGGATATTTATATTACAATTCACAGCAGTAGCAAAATTACAGTTATGAAGTAGCAATGAAAATAATGTTATGGTTGGGGGTCAGCGCAACATGAGGAACTGTATGAAGGGTTCGTGACATTGGAAAGGGTGAGAAACACTGCTATAGAGAACTTAAGTTTGTAAAACTAAAACTTTCATGATGTCATAGCACTGAGCCATGGCGGGCAAAGGGAGGTGTCAAACTGAAACCCGGGAGTTGCAGTTTGGTGAGGCCCTAGCCCTCTTGGGAAGAGAAGGAGGAAGACCTTGCAAAACTGCAACTCCCAGGATTCCAAAGCAATATGCGTCAAACTGCATTCAATCTACAGCGTAGATGCACCTTTGTATTTTAATATCCCAGAGCAGGGGTGCTCATTAGGTAATCGTGGTCTACTGGTAGATCGCGTAGGGCGTCCTGGTAGATCGCAGGCAGGGCGGGAGGAAGGCTCAGTCCTGCCCTGCAGGCTCCCGATGCCGCCCAGGTGCAGAAGCAGGTTGGACTGGATGGTCCTTGGAGGTCTCCTCCTATTCTAGGAACCCATTGTTATTACTATTATTATTATCAGAGCCTGAATGGCCATCTGTGAGGAATGCTTTGATTGTTTTTCCCTTATGGCAGACGGAGATTGGACTGGATGGCCTTGGAGGTCTCCTTCTACTCTAGGAACCTATTGATGTTGTTACTATTAGTAGTAGTAGTAGAGGCTGAATGCATATTATCATCATCATTATTATGAATAAATTCAGGCTTATTATACTCACATTTAGTTAAATTCAGTCCTTAAATATATTATATGGCTCTCACTGAAAAAAATTCCAAATATTTTGCTTTTATGGCTCTCTGAGTAGTGGGTAGGTAGATCATTTTGACTTGGTTGTTTTATAAGTAGCTCACATGCTGAAAAAGTGTGAGCACCCCTGTCCCAGAGGGTTGTTGTAGGTTTTTCAGGCTATATGGTCATGTTATAGAAGCATTCTCTCCTGACGTTTTGCCTGCACCTATGGCAGGCATCCTCAGAGGTCACAACCTCACAACTTCTGAGGATGCCTGCCATAGATGCAGGCGAAACGTCAGGAGAGAATACTTCTGGGAAATGGCCATACAGCCCGGAAAACCTACAACAACCCAGTGATTCCGGCCAGGAATGCCTTTGACAGTACAATATCCCAGAGGCAGGGCCGTAGCCAGGATTTTGAATCGGGGGGGGGGGCTGAGTTTGGTTCGGGGGGGGCTGAGACTGGGTGGAAGAGGGTCTACCCTAGCAAACCTTTTGTATTGTTATCCCAATAACCCCATTAATGTGGGATATAATGAGCATGGTGATCAGATCATGATATGAATAAACAACAGTTTAAATAATGTACCAGTAAGGCCTTTTCGCGGACCACCCTGAGAATTTCGGGGCTGAAGCCCCCTTAGCCCCCCCCCCTGGCTACATGCCTGCCTAGAGGATAGATAGCTCCTCACTCCTCTTAGTGGTAGGACTCTTTTTTTTCGTGTCAGGAGTGATTTGAGAAACTTCACATTGAGCCATGGACTGGGTTGTTTGGACTGATTTTTATTTTAAATTTTAAACTTATAAATGAATATTCACTTAGTATAGGAATTTTTTTTTTCGTGCCAGGAGCAACTTGAGAAACTGCAAGTCGCGTCTGGTTTGAGAGAATTGGCCGTCTGCAAGGATGTTTTGATATTTTACCATCCTTGTAGGAACCTTCTGTCATGTCCCCGCATGGGGAGCTGGAGCTGACAGAGGGTGCTCTCCCCGGATTCGAACCTGCGACCTGTCGGTCTTCAGTCCTGTGGGCACAAGGGTGGAAGTAGGAAGTAGGATGATGATGATGACGGTAGTGGTGAGCCTCCCCGCCCCCTTCGGTGTGGAAGGGAGACTAAAACAGCCCGGAACCCGGATCACACCTTGTTTGCATCTGCCATGAGTTCCAGTTGGAGAAAAGGGGAAGAGGGGGAGCCTTACCTTGCCTTTCTCCATTAACTCCACCAAGTAGCCGAACTTGCTGCCTTCCTCCGCCTCCGGCATCATCCTTGGAGGACCAGAGAGGAGGGAGAGCAAGAGGCAAAGCCCTCGCCTCCAACTGGAACGGGAGTAACAACAACAACAATAATACCAAGACCGCTTCCCTGCCCCACTTTGCGGGGCTCCCTGCAAGGCAATGGCTTGGCCAAAGGAAGAGGCGAACAAGGAGAAAGAAAGCAGAGGGGGAGGCGAAGAGGAGCCCAACGGCACGAGCAGCCGGGGGGGGGAGAGAGAGAGAGAGAGGAGATATTAATTGCTCATTAGCTGAACTCCATCTCGGGACGCTTAAGCTCCGCCTAGAGAAGCCTGGCTCCTTCTCTTTCTCTCCCCACCCTCTCTCCCTCTTACATTACATTCAGAGGCTCATAGGGTGCATCTAGATTGGGTTGTTGTGAGTTTTCTGGGCTGTATGGCCATGTTCCAGAAGTATCCCCCCCCCCCCCAAGTTTTGCCCTCAACTGCTTTTTGAGTGTTGTTCTTTATTTTTCAATAAATAAGTAAGTAAATAAATAAATAAATAAAGAACAACACTTTAAAAGCAGCGGGATTCCAGATAAAAAATAATCAGGGCCAGCTAATCACCTTCCAATAGTCCGTGAGGTTAAACCGCTGAGCTGCTGAGCTTGTTGGCCGAAAGGTCGCAGGTTCAAATCTGGGGAGTGCTGTTAGCCCCAGCTTCTATCAACCTAGCAGTTCGAAAACATGCAAATGTGAGTAGATCATTAGGGAAGGTAATGGCACTCTGTGCAGTCATGCCAGTCACGTGAACTTGGAGGTGTCTACGGACAACGCCGGCCTCCAAGGTCATGTGGCCGATGTGACTGCATGGAGCTCCGTTACCTTCCCACTGAAGCATTACCTATCGATTTACTCACATTTGCAAGTTTTTGAACTGCTAGGTTGCAAGAAGCTGGGGCTAACAGCAGAAGCTCGCCCCACTGCCCAGGTTTGAACCACCAATCTTTCAGTCAGCAAGTTCAGCAGCTCAGCCGTTTAACTTGCTGCACCACCGAGGGCTCGAGAAACAAGACAAATCCTGGTGCAGTTTGGAGAAAGGGGGGACCATGAATGATAGGACTTCCAGTACCCTCACTCACTTCCAGAGCCCGCTGCGACCCTCATCCAATGACTGATCAAGACCAAACTTGGCACACAGAGCCCCCATGACCCACTTTACATCCTGGTGCAATTTGGAGGAGGATGGACCATGGATTATGGGACTTGAAGTACCTTCACTCACTTCCCGAGACCACTGCAAGCCAAATAAACAACTGATAAGGACCAAACTTGGCACACAATGTTTTTCTCAAATAACCCGGGCAGGGCCAGGTCCCCAAGCTCGTATATAATAAATAGAGGGACAGAGGGACAGCCACCTTGATTCCCTATATCAGGAGAAAGGTGGGACAGAAAGAAATAAAAGTTTTTTAAAAAAATTGTATCTGTCCCCAAAATAGATTCAGCGTCTCCAATGTGTCCATTCAAGTCTGCACCCAATGCTGAAAATACAGATGACATTTGTGTGTGTGTGCAAACACAAAGAGAAGCTGCTTCATACCCACACAATGGGCAATGACAACAGAAAAATATTTTCTTAACATGCATCTGAGTGGAAATGCTTTCCTGAAAACAAAATTCTTTGGAAATGGTAGGCAACTCAAGTTACAGACAGGAGGGGCTGTTTTCATTTCCCTTGACTGCAGTGCACACCGTCCCCGAGCCCTGAGACACCAAGACCATCAACACAGAGACACTTTCTCACATATATAACACAAGCTGCAGAAAAAGTCAGGCTGGATCAGACATGAAAGCCAAATGGCAGAGGCAAAAGAAAGGCAGGCAAAAACTGCCCCAAAATGGTACAATCTTCTGCTCGAGATCCCCGTGTACAACTGGTGGGCCACTGTGTGATACAGAATGCTGGACTAGATGGGCGGAGGTCCGATTCAGCATGGCTCTTCTTATGTTCTTATGTTCTTAAATATGTACCCTCCCTCCCAAAATGCCTCATTGGATGACTTTGGATCAGCACCAGTTATTTGACTGGATTGCTATGGAGGTGAAAATAAGGTTTTCCCATTTACTCAGCCCATGTTTCCATCTTTTGCATTGTCATGTCTAAACATTTCTATTCAGAAGTACAGACCATTGAGTTCAATGTCTTACTCCCATGCAAATGTGTACAACAGTGCAGTCTTATAGCACAATCCCATACAAAATCGTGGTTTTGTTTTTATTGTTGTCACCCAGTCCGTTCAGTAGTACCAGATTGCTGATCCTTGTATTTTGTATTTCTTCAACGGCCTGGTGGTCATATAAGTCTGGAATAATTTGGGAAATCCAAATAGCAGCCTTTAATGTGGCCTACCAGGGCCCACTATAAAGGAGAGAGACCATCACAGTCCATTTTACTCCGTTCTCTTTCAAGGCCAATTCAGAGACAAGGGCCAGTTAATAACAACCAGGTCACTACAAATGACTGGGTACTTAACTGCAATTAAACTAGCACAGTATTGATTGGATAGATCTGGCCTTTTCATGTTTGGGAGATGAAAGCATTTCATCTTTGTTAAAATACACAAAGAGTGTAATGGATGTTGTGTTCCAAATATCGGCTCCCAGGCATAATGGGTTTGTTTATACACCTCAGCAGACTGGAGATGGAGAATCCCCTTACAAAGCCCCTTCTATAAATTTTACTGAGGAGCAAATATCTTGGATCATAAGAGTTGCTCCCAAGTATGTTTGCATACAGATGTAGCCTCAGATTCATATTTGTTTGCACTGCTAAGAAGATATCAGGGACAGAATAACCTTTGCCCAATACCCTAAAGCAGGGATGGGGAAACATGTGAGCTTTACGACTTTGTTGGACTACAATCCCCATCATTGCTTCCCATTGATCATGTCAGCTAAAGCTGGTGGGAGCTGAAACCCAAGTATGTCTGGAGGAACATACATTTCTCAGCTCTTCTCTAAAGACTTAGACAAACTTGTTTCTGTCATTATGTAGATCTTACACAGTATTTGTTCCTCTCTACACAGTACAATAAGGAGATAGGTAAATATAATTTTGGCTAGAGTTTATCTGTTGTGTAGGATCTTCCAAAAAAGAGATACATAAAGATATCAGTTTTTTTGCAGTAACACAATGGATTAAACTGCTGAGCTGCTGAACTTGCTGACCAAAAGGTTGGTGGTTCGAATCCAGGGATCGGGATGAGCTCCCACTGTTAGCCCCAGCTTCTGCCAACCTAGCAGTTCAAAAACATGCAAATGTGAGTAGATCAATAGGTACCGCATCTGCAGGAAGGTAACGGCGCTCCATGCAGTCATGCCAGCTACATGACCTAGGAGGTGTCTGTGGACAAAGCTGGCTATTCGGCTTAGAAATTGAGAGTTGGTTTCCTCTTGACAGCAACTTAATGTCAAGGGGAAACCTTTACTTTTACCTTTAAACCCTAATAAAATTCCAGTTTAGAGATGATTTCTCACCAATGACATTATAAACAAAATATATGCTTATATATAGTCTCTTTAGTCTTCCCCATTAGCAACAACTCCAGCCCTGGGACGTACTAGCTCTTTACATTCTTTACATAGTAGAAAAAGGGTGTGGGTGAAGGGCGATACATATCTAAGGCATGTGTAAAGTGTCATTTAAGGAATATTTACTTTTGGAATGATGTATACTGAAATAAGTTCTGTATGGCAAAAGTTTGTTAATTGTTGGGCTGTATGAAATAAAATGTTGAATAATAATAATAATTACGTATAGTAGAAAAATGATCTAATAATCTGAGAACATCCTTAACTAATATGTGTGAATACGTTTCACATGATCATAAAGTTCATGAATACATGTGTCTCCAAATCACCTGTCAACCCATGGTGACCCCATGAATTCCACAAGATTCTTAGGCAAGGAATGCTTCCCTCTGAAACTTACAGCACCTGGTATTCTTCATTGGGCTCTTATCCCAGTACTAACCAGGGGTGAGTTTGCTTTGTTTCCAAGATCAGGCAGGATGAGTTGTCTTCATGATATTTTGCCCCCCTCATAAGGCTCATACAGGTGGCCTGAGACTGCTGGATGTGTTATGCTCTCTTTGGGTAATGTTCGGAATACCTGTATTTCTTTTGCCTTTTCCTCAGGTCATTGCTAACACCCCAGCATGCAGGTTTACAACAATGTGCAAATCATGTTGCAAATGGTATCAGCTGTGCATGAATCAATGAGCCAAAGGCAAGGAGCAACATCAAGAAGCCAAATGGTATGAGAATCACCTTCTCTGTTTTTATTTCAATAAATCTGAGTGCTGATTCTTATGAAACTTCCATCAACTTACAACCATTTTGAAGCTACTTTATGTATTTGCCTTTGTGAGCACACAAAAGTTTATATTTATATATTTTTTATGTATTTGTATCTCAACTTTTGTTTTCCAACATGGGACCCAAAGCTGCTTTCAATATTACTTAAAACAAATTTTCTGTACTGTTCCATTATCCAGCTGACTCTAAAGGGGGGGGGGCTATTTTCGCTAGTTATCCCCCCCCCCTTCATACACACACACACTCACACACATTTTCCCATATCATAAATGATGGATGTTTCAACTATGGCAACATGGTTGGGGGGAATAACAAGAAAACTGGGAAATGGTTTGACTCTTTGAACCCCCCCCCCCCTCCAAAATGGACTATCCTGCTCTCTCTATCCTCTCCTTGTGACCTCCACCTGGATGATGGAACAGTGCCCAAATTTCTAGCTAAAGCAATATACAGTAGAATCTTGCTTATCCAACACAAACGGGCTGGCAGAACGTAGGATAAGTGAAAATGTTGGATAATTAGAAGGGATTACGGAAAAGTCTATTAAACGTCAAATTACGTTAAGATTTTACAAATTAAGCACCAAAGCATCATGTTTTACAAGAAACTAACAGAAAAGGCAGTTCAATACACAGTAATGTTATGTAGTAATTACTGTATTTATGAGTTTAGCACCAAAACATCACAATGTATTGAAATAGGCGTGGATCCAGGCAGGAGGCAGACTGCATTGGATAATACAGAACATTGGATGAATGAAAGTTGGATAAGCGAGACTCTATTGTATAATATAAAAAATTTAAAAATGATTAAACAAGCAAACCAAATAAAATGGAAATCTCGTCTCTAAAGATTGTAAGGCTCTGGCATGCTCATATGATGAGACACAGGTTTGCAAATAGCCTAGGATAACGTTTCACCAAACCTGAGTCCTCCAGCTATTTTGGACTTCAGCTCCCAGGATTCCTGACTATTGGTCAAACTGACTGGGGCTTCTGAGAGATGAACACGCAAACACAAGGAGGATCAAAGTTTGGGAACCGCTCATTTTGGAAATCGAAATACTACCCGAAGTGAAAACAAACCAGCCCAAGCCAACCATTCCTCGAAATTACTCAGCATCAAGCTTAATTAAGTCTTGGGTCACTATGGAGGAAAGTCTATAGTCGTGAACAGGAGTCAGTTCTCCCATAAGGTAAAATCAGATGGCTGCAGATTTGGGGTATCATGAAAATGGAAACAAGTTGTTAATTATTGAATTAATTATTGTTATACAGTCAGTCCTCCATATTTGCTGATTTCTGTTCTACCTTCATTCTAAGAGATTTCTAGATCCTCCAACATCACAAGTTACGTGATAGAGTTGCACTGGAGGATCTAGAGCAGTGGTTCTCAACTTGTGGCTTTCAACTCCCAGAAATCCTAACAGCTGGTAAACTGGCTGGGATTTGTGGGAGTTGTAGGCCAAAATACCTGGGGACCCACAGATTGAGAACCATTGTTCTGGAGAGTCCTAGAGAGTATACTTCTCTAGGCATCTGTAGGTCCTCTAGTGTGACTCTACGTGAACTTGCAAGATATTGTAGACATACCTAAATTATCTGATTTTTTAAAGTCATTTTTAAAATTTGTGTGTGTGTGTGCTTTTTCCACTTTTGTGGGCGTCCTGTACCCTTAACCCCAGTGAATGTGAAGGAATGACTGTGGTGTTTCTTTTCCTGACAGGAGAGGTGCTTAGAATTTCTGCCTCATTGCCCTAATTGGGCTTTGGATACTATTAATCCTAACTAAGATTGATTATTCTAGCTCAGGCAGCAAAATATCTCAGAGCACCCAGGGTGTAATGCAGCGGCAGCAAAATACATATATGCATACATACATATATACATAAAAATCCAAAGGCTGGGGAAGTTACTTTTTTGAACTGCAACTCCCACAATCTTTTAGCCAGCATGACTACTGACCACCCAAGACTAGGAGTCATAATTAAAAAGTAACTTTTCTGAGCTGTGATTGTCTATGCTTGCACCATTCAATTAAATAATACTGAATGATAGTACTGTTATTCAGTTCACAACTTCAGTCAGCCTTCACAATGATTCCCAAACATCAGTGCTCCAGAGGTTTTGGCATTCAACTCCCAGAAGTTATTACTATTGGCAATGTTGATGGGGTTGCTGGGAGTTGAAGTCCTAAACACCTGTAGGAATGGCATTTTGGACAACTGATGAAGAGAAAGGTATCTGCAGCACACTAGGTGAAGAAATCCCTCAGATATTCCATGTTTATGTTCCAAGAAATAGGTCTCCCTAGATGCTGCCGTATTTACTTTAAAGTAAATATATATGCTGATACTGAACAATGGGGATGATTCCATGGCCAAAATGTTGTGGCTGAAGCATTGAAATCTTTGAAATGTGGGTCCAGCATAATTGTTTCAGCAGCATTTGAATGCTAGCTTGCCTGGTGGCCTATTTTGGAGGAAGCTATGCATCTCTTTTTGCATTTAGAGATCCTGGAATTGAAATTGTGCCTTTTCAATTTGCAAATCAAATAATCAGCAGTTGTTTTGTTCAGGAAATGTTCAGATATAATGTGTGCCATGCAAATTGCAGGAAAAGGAATTCAGTTGTTACATAAATTTGCTTGAGGACAAATTTTGAAAAAGGTACTTTTTGACTGCAACAACCACTCAACTATGTATAATAACAAGTAGTTATGTTGGCTGGAGAAGTCTAGGAACTGTAGTATTAAAATGTAACTGTTCCAACCTCTGATCAGGACTACATAGAAGCTTCCAGAGATCAAAGGCAATGCTAATTATCTCAGGATTCACCTAAGTATGCTAACACCATCCCTGTATTTCTCTATAGACCTGTCACGATCACGGACCTGGCGGGCCCCTTAATCACACACACAGAGACGTACTGAAGGCTAACTACTTTATTGAGTATAAAAACAGTTCCAAAGAGTAAATAGTCCAATAATATGCAAGTGTTCCAAAGGTAATAAGCAAGTAGTCCAAAGTAACGTAGCAAATAAGCTGGAAGCGTGGCCAGGCTCCGCAATCCAATGCGAATCAGGAAACAGGGCAAGATTCCGCAATCCAATGCGAATCAGGAAACAGGGCAAGGTTCCGCAAACCGCTGCGGCTCAAGAAACAAGGCAAATGCAAGGCAAGGCTTGATGACCACTGCTGGCTTGTGGTCCCACTCCGCTTCGCGCCTATTCAGGGAAGACGTGGCCGGAGAACTGAGGATGCGTTCCCACGGACCCTATACTTAATCCGTCGGCCGAGGTCCGCGACGCTCTAGGCTCCTTCGTCTCCAATCTCTGCTCACGGACCTCAGTCGGTCTAGGACCCTCGACCAAGCCCTCCTGCTAGACTCGATGTCTCGTCTCCTATCGAAGGAGCGACCTTGCCTCTCGGCAGCTGTGTCGCTATCTTCCTGAGAACTTTCCTCCCGGGCACTTTCCCACTCGGATTCGTCCATGTTTACATTCTCGGGCTCCTGGGAATTCCTCCCCCCGGGGTGCTCATAACTCCCTTCGCTGCTTCCCATCTCCACCTGGTGATCAGAATCTAAGCTGGGCCCAAAGCACATTTCATCCCATGCCAAGCTCTCTGTGGGAGACTGCGGCCCATCCGAAGGGCCCTGCGCTTCACCCCAGTCATCTAGCTCATCCTCCGAATCCACCTCTGCTGCTGCAAGCCCTAATGCTAAAGGAACCCCAGGACCTATTCCTTGCCCTCCAGGCACGAACGAGAACTGCTGTGCTACAAGACCTGTTCTGACTCTAATTCTGTCGACACTCTGCCAATTGTGTTGTTGTTGTTGTTTTAATGGGATGTTTTTGATATGTTCATAGGAAAGCAGATTCATTAAAGAAATATAATTTTATTGAAGCCATCCTCTTATATACAAATTATATTTCATTGAAAAGACTTTTTTTATGCTTATGGGGCTTTTGGCTAGTTTTTTTTTTAAGCCTCCCATTTATTGCTGTTTGGGGGTGAGAACTGTAATTTGGCAAATGTGTGATTTAATTATACGAATTGGGATCACAGTGAAATCTGGAGGGGGACAAAGGTTTTTGGGTGGTTACTTCAGTCAGGTGGTCACCTAGGTCACTGTAACTTAAAGTATGGGTCCAGACCCCAAATGGGGTCTCCTTACCTCAATGTTGGGGTCATGAAAAAATTGGCAACAGTAAAAGGTTTCTGAGTGCCACCTAGGCATTTTCACAAATCTGTTAGCAACAACATGCAATGTTTACAGAGGACTCTGCAGAAAACTTCATAAAAAAGAAAATCAATCTGCTTAGCATAGCTTGGAAATGCTGATTTATTATCAGTAAATGTTTAATTTTAGTAATTATTTTACATACCTACATATTTGGGGTCATGTAAAAATTATGGGGCAGAAAGGAGTCGCAAGTGGAAAAAGTCTAAGAAGCCTTGACTTAGGTCACCCCATCACTCCCACCACTGAAGTGTAGCTCTGTATGAGTAACTGGAAAAGTTAACGTCGACTCTTTTGGGAAGGATTTTGTGTTAAATATGATCCTTTGAATACATACTGTCGCACAATTTAGCAGGTCAGCATTTCACCTCCACCAGTATTTCACCTCCGATCTTCCTCCCGCAATTCGTGCATTGTCTGACTTACTAGCCTTCCAGAAGGCTTGTAAGACCTTTCTGTTTTTGTACAAGCATTCAGTCAGTAAATAACCCCAGGCCTTTACTATGTAGCCGTAGGCCATGGGAGTAATTTCTGGTGCCCGTGCACTATTGTATTGTTTTAATTATGGGTGTTAATCTTGTGTTTTATCTGTATTTTATGGTGTTTTAAACATTTGTAAGTCACCCCGAGTCTGACGGGAGTGGCGACGAATAAATCGAAGTAAGTAAGTAAATACTGGCTTCATTTTATAGAAGTCGAGGTGGTAAATCAGAACAATGTGAAATAAGCAAAGATGCCCATGTATGGCAGGATTTTTTAAAATAAAAAAAAACAACAACAAACCAGCACATGCCCATAGCAGAAAGCCACTCTTCTACAAAATAGGGGTCTTGTGTGGCTTCCCCAACTTACTTTAAGTTGAATTAAAACAGGTGTGGTTGGCAGCAAAGGGACCGAACTAGTGCAGGGATACTGTGCAGTGGAGCTGGGATACAACCCTCATGCAGATTCAGTCTTGGTTGGTTTAATATTCGAAAGAGCAATACGTTCTAGTCTTTCGTGTTTGGAAGAATATAGATTGCTTCCTTCTAGTGCAGTCTCAGCTGGCTTGTCCTGCAGTTATGTTACACTTTCTTGATATCTAAACATTTGACTGTTTAGATCAGTGGTTCCCAACCTTTTTTTGACCAGGGACCACTTTAATCAGGGACCACTTTGACTAGGGACCACTTTACTACATTAGTACCAAAAGGGTTACAAATCGGTTTTTGGTCAACTTTAGATTCGGTTTAGTTATTTGGGGCGCTGATTCAGAAAATTGTATTAGATAGAGCACATCAGCTCTAGTTTCTGGTACAGAGCATAGGCCATCCAGTAGTCGCAATCTTCTCACTCACAAAAACCATATTTAATAGTAGTAGTAATCTTTCATGGCTAGTCAACCTCTCCCATCTCAATATTTCCATTGCCTCGGCACTATAAGAGGGTTTTACGAGACCAGTTGCTCTCATTGCTGTGTGGTTTCGAGGCAACGATGTAGTAATGGTGAGTCTTGGGGACCACTGGTGGTCTACGGACCACAGGCTGGGAACCATTGGTTTAGATCAGGCCTGGCAAACTTTGGCCCTCCAGGTGTTTTGGACTTCAACTCCCACAATTCCTAACATCCTGCTGGCTGTTAGGAATTGTGGGAGTTGGAGTCCAAAACACCTGGAGGGCTGAAGTTTGCCCAGGTCTGGTCTAGGTAGTCCTAGATTTTCAGCAGAACACAACATCCTTAGAGATTGGGAGCTAATTTGATGAGAACCTTCCCCTTGTCCAGCATGCTATTTAGCTTTATGAAATCTGCCTGTTGAATTTATTTTCTTCCTCTTCACAACTGCAGAATGGCTCCTTTCAATGGCTCTGCAGTTTAGCTTACTCTCGTAATGCTACTCTATTTCCATTCTACAGGTTGTCTCTGACATAATATACTCTTTTATTTCACAGGAAATTGAGAGCATGAATAGATATCAGGCTCATTTGTTACCAGATACTTTGCAGTTGCAATCAAACATGCATTAGCTAAATAGCTTGCTTTTCAGCCCTCTCGGCACATCTCCAGTGCCTTTTTCAGCACTCTCTTCTCCTCTTGGCACAAAGGATGCAGGCTAACAATATTATTCTAAGGAGAAGCCAGAACAACCATCAACCAGTGCAGAGGAGAAGGGCTTCATAAAGGTGGTAATGTTATACTGTTGGCTTTGTTTGGATCTAAACAGTAAAACAGATAAACTCTTCTATTCATGGTAGATGAGACCTTTCCAAAGTTCTGCCAAAGTCCTGTCACCTCTTTCCGAGTTACAGAGCAGGTCAATAGACATCCTAGAGCTTGATGCAGAAAGGCAAATTACTCTCTTTTTCCAAAAATAGCCTCTGCTGTGCTTCTGGCAGAGCAAGGAGGAGGAATAGTTGGCCACAGCAATAGAAAGGGGCAGCAGCTGTGGTGGGCACCAGGCACTGAAAGAGGCTATTTTTGGACTACGACCCCCGCAATGCTCATTGGGAGACCTGGAGCTGTAGTTTTAAATAAAGGAACTTATGCAAATTCTGATATAACTTACAGCATAATAACTGCGGGGTGGTTTGCTCCTCCTGGCTAAGTCCTCCCTGTTATACTGTTCCTTCTCCCTTGGTTCTCCTTGCCTTAGTAGCCTTGTGTTGATGTCTCATGCAGGGCTGGCCAAGTGCAGGGAATCTCCCCTTTCCAATTCACCCACCTCAGGTTTGATAGTCCCCCATGCCTGTTTGAAACATGACGCAGAAAGTGTCTGTCCCTATCTGTGATGGTAAAAGTAAAATACAGGCAGTCCCTCAGTTACAAACATCTGACATGAATTATTCATAGTTAAGAATGGGGGTGAAAGTGCTTAATATGTAAGACTGAAATTATATTTAGATAGTTACGATGCCTTCACCTTCCTAAATCTTCGGAACACTTTTCATGATTCTTTACTATATGTACCCCTTACATCCCCTTAGTGTCCCCCTTCCCCTCTCCTTCCTTCCCCCTTCCCCCTTACCCCTCCATATCTTTTCATTGTGATATGTAGATGCTAGTTAGTTTTAATTTTTGTGTTCATTCTGTATCTACTTTATTTTTCCGTTTCTTTGTTATACTGATATATATATATATATATAGAGAGAGAGAGAGAGAGAGAGAGAGAGAGAGAGAGAGAGAGAGAGAGAATGGGGGTGAAACAGCAGTAAATGAAACAAATCTATTCCTAGGAAGGGAAATTCACTACTGGAAGAGTTATCATGGGGGGGAAAGGTGTCCCCACTGAAGCTTTATCACCAATTCTTGTTTCCACAACAAGCCACATTTTTCAGGTGAAATCTTCTGAAGAGGAGCACAGACAGCAAAACAAACACCACAGGCAGGGCCGGTTCGTCCATTAGGCGGACAAAGCAGCCGCGTAGGGCGACGTCACCGGGGAAGGTGCTGCGCTGCCCCGCTGCCGCGCCGGCCAGGCCTCTGTTGTTGGCCCCGGCGCCACCGAGGCGCGCGCCGCACCTTTGTTAGGCAGCCGGGGCGCTCCGGCCACGCTTCCGCATGTGCGGAGCTTTTTGCGCATGCGCGGAAAGGTCAGCGCATGTGTACTGGCTCCCGCTTTGGAGCCAGTGCACGTGCGCAGATTGGCACATGCGCACTGGCCGCCAAAGCAGGAGGTGCGCTCTGGAGCCAGTGCGCACACAGATTGGCGCATGCGCACTGGGGGGGCACAAAAAAAGTTTTCGCGTACCCCCCGGGAACAGCTTGGTCCGCCCCTGACCACAGGGATGTTAAACTTTCACTTTGGTGCTGAAAAGATGTGTGTGTGTGAGCCCCCAGTAGTGCAGTGAGTTAAACCGCTGATCTCCTGAACTTGCTGACCAAAAGGTCAGCAGTTGAAATCCGAGGAGCAGGGTGAGCTCCTGCTGTTAGCCCCAGCTTCTGCCTACCTAACAGTGTGAACACATGAAAATGTTAGTAGTTCAATAGTACAGCTCCAGTGGGAAGAAAAGGGTGCTCCATGCAGTTATGCTGGCCACATGACCTTGGAGGCATCTACAGACAACGCTGGCTCTTCGTATTAGAAATGGAGATGAGTACCACCCCTCAGAGTCAGACACAACTAGACTTAATGTCAAGAGGCGACCTTTACCATATCTATCTATCCAATAATAATAATAATAATAATAATAATAATAATCTAGAGTTACATTTAACTACCTGTTCCGACTTTCAGGCAAATTCAACTTAAGAGTAAACCTCACGGAACCTATCTTATTTATAACTTGGGGACTGCCTATAATAGCAAAGAAAATATTGAAGCCCTTTTATATAATCCTAAATCTGAGGAAGCTGATTCGGTTTAACTACTAGTAAGACAAGATCTGTATTCATCTGTATATGCTTCCCTCCCTAAGAGGGACACTAAAGGTGTAACTATCTACATTGTAGAATTAATGCATCCCACTTTAACTGCCATGGCTCAGTGCTATGGAATCACGGGAGGAGCACTGCGTAATCAGGTTACAAGACATCGTTTGCAAACCCAAGTGCTACAGAAATTTATTCCCAATGACCTGTCATTGTGGTATCCACCACCATATCATTAAAGACATTACAGTTGATGGTAAAATGCATAGTAATCATCACACACCACTTTCCATAGTCAATATAATCATCATTACAAATTCAAGTTATGTTGAATACTAAATGAAATATGACTGCAAAGTAATTTCAAAAAGCAAATTAATTTTTAATAGTAAGAAATTTTTATTATAACAGGTATATCAGAGTCATTCTTATACTGAGAAATAATAATTTTGATGAACTGGATAATTTAAAAATAATAATAATAACTTTGATTATTTGTGAATGGTTGGACACTTTATTTTGCTAACATTATTTTGCTAACATTTTGTTGTGCAATGTGTCCCAATTATGCCTCCTGCAAAGAATTTTTTAAATAACAAAACTTTTTAAAACCCAAATAAAATAGGTGTGGCTTTGAGTCTCCTTGAGGAGAAAAAAAGCAGGATACAAATAAACATAATCGTCGTCGTCATCATAATCTCAAGCATTTGGCCAACCTGAAAAGTGGCCACTGGTCCTCTCACATTTGTACCTTCACAATATATTTGTTCCACGACAGGCTAATGCAGTTGCCCTTCTGGAAATTCTCATGCATCAAGCAAGACTATAAAGTATCTCATATGCATCTAATTTTCATAAACCCAGTACGTCCCAATCGAGCTGAGCCAATCTTTTTTAAAATGGTAAATCTTATTACATTATCTGCCTGGGGGTGAAAATGGAGAAATGGAATGGGCTTTTATTCCAACACTTGCATTAAGAGAAAACATTTTATGCTTCGATGTCCAGATCATTTGGTATCTAAGTGCTTTCACATTAGCAGTTTATTAATTTTACATAAATTATTCCTGCTTCAGAGGAAAGGCCTTTGGAAGACACTTGGAGTAGCAGCAACAATGAAGCAAGCTTCATTCAATCCGTCTCTGTCCTCCAGTGTTATGGGAAACGGAAATATACATTTAAGGAAAACAATACATAATGCAATTTCTACTGATTGTCAATGCAACTTCTATATTCATGATAGGCCACCCAAATACAAATTGGCAATATATTTCATAGGTGTTTGTAATCAAAGCTTTGGAAACAGTGTGTTGTCGAAGGCTTTCATGGCTGGAATCAATGGGTTGCCATGAGATTTCTGGGCTGTATGACTATGTTCCAGAAGCATTATCTTCTGACATTTCGCCCACATTCGCAGGCATCATCAGAGGTTGTGAACTTTGAAATGCAACCTCTGAGGATGCCTGCCATAGATGTGGGCAAAACATCAGAAAGGAATGCTTCAGGAACATGTCCATACAGCCCAGAAAACTCACAGCAACCCTTTGGAAACAATTCTTACAATGAAGAAAAATGCTGTAATATTTCTAGAGCTGAAAACAATGTCTATTGCATGATTATCCTTTCAGCAACTCTACTGAAAGATCGTATTCCGTGTACCATGCCAGAGAAAGTTCATGTTAGAAATATGGGTTAAGTATGTAGACCAATATAAATATTTCACACATAATGTCCAACCTGCTATTACATATTTATAAGGAACCATCCCAAGCACACAGCCACACATGCAATAAATACACAGCAGGTTGGGGAGGAAAAGCAACTCAAAAGCCTTTCTTGGCAGATAACTACTCATCTTGAAAGAAGGGCAGCTCAATTCAGTGGGATTTACTTCAGAGTAATCATGTATAGAATTAATGTTGCATCTGAGACAGATGCAGGTGCATCGAGGGTTAAAAATATTAATTGGCTTTAGAAGTGTTGGTTGAGAGTGCTAATTGTGCTCAAGAAGCAAACATGATATTAAAGATTTATGGAAATAGGAGGAAAGGAGGACTCTGGGGCAATTAACAGTAACCCAGGCCCATGGCAGCGTCTCTCAGAAGATTGTTCCGCATAATCAGTTGTGCTTTGAAATGTATCAAACAGCAGGGCACCTCTGGTTCTTCCACAAATAAATGTATAGAAAAGAGGGTTGAGATCACTGCCCACTTTTTAAGGGCTTTCTTTTATTACCACATCTCCATTGAAATCTATCTTCTGTCGGTTGTTATTGGTGCTTAACATCCTCTTGTTTACCCTGCTCTAAATAAAAAGATTCTTTTTGCTGAGAACAATTTGACAACTACTGTAGGTCATCTTCTCTCTCTCTCAGAACAATTGTGGTGCTATTCAAGAAGCAGAAAAGGACAAGAGGCATTTTTAAGGAAAAAAGTATATTGTAGATATACAGAAAGCCCAAAATTTGAAGTATTGCTTTTCTAGATTTATCAAAATCCAGAAGAATTTGGAAAGGTGACTTTATAGCAGTGGTTCTTAACCCGTGGCCGCGGACCACCAGTGGGCTGCAAGGATGAAAATGTGGTCAGTGAGCCTCCTTATTTTCTTTTCTTTATTTCTGCTCATTTTTTGTTTCCTGCCACTCCTTCCCTGTTGCTGACCATGGCATATGTTCTGTATCAGAAACTAGAACTGATGCAGTTTAGCCAATGCAATTTTCTGAATCAGCACCCCAAACAGAATTGAAAGTTGACGAAAAACCGGTTCGTAAACCTTTTTGGTACTAATGTTGGAGAGTGGTCCCTGATTTTATTTTATTTTCAGTTGGGAACCACTGCTTTATAGGCTCTGGCCAAATTCCTGCTCAATGAAATTAAGCAAAACAGAAAGGGGAAAATCTTGGGAACACAGGATCAGAGTCATGTACAGATCTTAGGAATAACAAATGTTACCTCTCTTCTTACATCAGTTTCTGTACCAATAATAGAGGTAATATTTTCAGATTCTTTGAGCGTGCACAGGGAAAGCTGTGATGGATATCAACTATTTATTTATTTATTTATTTATTTATTTATTGGGACTTCTACGCCGCCGACTCCCGGGGGCTCGCGGCGGCTCACAAAGCCAATGGCACAACACCAAAGGGTTAAAACATCAAACAGTTAAGAACACAGTTAAAACAGTAAAATACAATTAAAACAATAGAGCAGCAGCAGATATAGCAGACCAGAGAGTATAAGCCCGGGCCTACTTCCACCGAAGGCCTGCCTAAACAAGTGAGTTTTGCAGGCCCGTCTAAACGGGAGTAGGTCTTTCAGGGCTCTGTTTTTCGGCCGGAGGGCGTTCCATAGCGTGGGGGCTATCAAAGAGAACGCCCTCCGGCGGGTAGATGTCAAGTGAGCCAACTTTACTGATGGTACTACCAAGAGGTTGGCCTCTTCGGACCGTAGTGATCTCGATGGGCAATATGGAGTGAGACGGTCCCTCAGATACGCTGGCCCCAGGCCGTGTATGGCCTTAAAGGTAAGAACCAGCACTTTGAAGGCGACCCGGTGCTCAATGGGCAGCCAGTGCAGATCCTGCAAGATTGGTGTTATGCGCCAACCTGCTGGAGCCCCAGACAGGAGCCGCGCGGCAGTGTTCTGCACCAGCTTGAGCTTCCGGATCGACGACATAGGCAGGCCAACGTAAGCGCGTTACAGTAGTCTAGCCTCGAGATGACCGTGGCTTGGATCACCGTGGCTAGGTCGCTCCGGGAGAGGTAGGGGGCCAGCCTCCTAGCCTGGTGGAGATGGAAGAAAGCAGCCTTGCTGGCCACAGAGACCTGGGCCTCCATGGTCAGCTGGGAGTCCAATTGGACACCCAGGCTCTTCACAGACGGCGCTGGATGCAGCGCCGCACCGTCCAGGGTCGGAAGCCGGGCACCCACCTCGCCCGGGCCGCCCAGCCACAAGATCTCCGTCTTCGCCGGATTCACCCTCAACCTACTGGCTCGCAGCCATCCAGTAACGGCTTCAAGGCAGTGTTGGAAATTATCGGGGACGGACCCCGGCCTGCCCTCCATCCTCAGAATGAGCTGAGTGTCATCAGCGTACTGATGGCAGGTCAGCCCATAACTCCGCACCAGCTGTGCAAGCGGCTGCATGTAGATGTTAAATAACAGAGGGGAGAGACTGGCCCCTGAGGGACTCCACACACTAATGGGGAGCCCTCGGAGACCACCGCCCCTCCTCACACGCTGAGACCGCTGGCGGAGGAAGGAGGTCAGCCATTTAAGGACAGTCCCCTCACTCCAGCCATGGCCAGGCGGTGGATCAAGAGATTGTGGTCGACCGTGTCAAACGCTGCCGTGAGGTCCAATAACACGAGCAGCGCAGACCCGCCTTGGTCGAGCTGGCAGCGGAGTTGGTCTGTGATGGAGACCAGGACCTCTCCGTCCCGTGCCCCGACGGAAGCCGGACTGGAAGGGGTCTAACCATGTTGTATCATCTAAGAAGGACTGCAGCTGCTCCATTACTGCCCTCTCAACCACCTTGCCCAGGTACGAAAGATTCGACACTGGGCGGTAGTTGGAGGGAACCGCAGGGTCCAATGACGGTTTCTTCAGTAATGGAGCCACCGCCTCTTTTAAGCACTCTGGAAAGACTCCTTGCTCAAGGGAGCTGTTTATGATATTCAACAGAGGCCCACGTAGCCCCTCCAGGCAAGATCTAACAAGCCAGGAGGGGCACGGGTCGAGGGAGCAGGTGGTAGGGCGAGCTGCAGTCACTATCTTATCAACAGCATCTGCGTCCAGTGGTCGAAACCGGTCGAGGATGGGCCCGGCGGAGGGCCACGGAGTCTCTAGTTCTCTCACTGTATCAACTGTGGCCGGGAAGGTCCGGCGGAGGCTCAATATCTTGTCTGTAAAGAAGCTCTGAAAAGCACCGGCGGTGAGGGCCTGATCACTATTTTTTGGGACGGTAGGGACCGTCGTCAGAGATCGAATTACCTTAAACAGTTGAGCCGGGCGTGAGCTAGCAGACGCTATCAAGGCAGAGAAGTATTTGTTTTTGGCTGCCTTGACAGCATGCTCATAAGTCTCTTTAATTAGCTTATAAGCTGATATTGAGGCTCCGTCACGGAGTTTCCGCCACTCGCGCTCTAGCCGTCTCCTCTCCCGCTTCATGACCCTAAGGTTCCTTGTATACCAAGGGGACCGATGATTGCGGGGTCGGAGAGGGCGCCTAGGGGCAATCTCGTCGAGAGCTCTAGTTAGTGAGATGTTCCAGGCCCTCACCAGCTCATCGACTGAGACGCTGGTAGACTCCAGGTCCCTCAGAGCATTCAGGAACCTCTCGGGTTCCATAAGTCTCTTTGGGCGAACAAAAATCTGTTCGGCGCCCTTGCATGGGGGAGGCGGTTGCTCCTTAGAGCACAGTGGTCCGACCATGGAACCTCTATTACGGAGGCTAGGTCCACTTGAACCCCTGCGCTGAACACCAAATCGAGGGTGTGTCCAGCCGAGTGTGTGGGTCCCGAGTTACACAAGGAGAGGCCTAATGTCGCCATGGTCGAAATTAGGTCCGCGGCTGCAGATGGAATGGAGGCTGCGTCGGCGTGGACATTGAAGGATTAACCCTGGGAATACTTGGATGGGAGACCGCCAAGGAAGGCTATCTGTAGGCTGTAGGCTATCTTTCAGAGGAAGGAACTTGCAAAACCAATTCTGAGTATTCTTTGCCTAAAGAACTCCCTGCACTAATAGCACTCCCTTTCCAAGGTGGTGATATTTCATGCTTCTGTGAGGGAACAGGCTGTGTTGATAGTAGCAATGCTGCCGATAGGGTCTCCTATGTCAGACATGCTTTTGATGAGGAGCCAGACTAAATGTGCCAAACAGCTACTGGACAGCAACAGTAGTGGGGATTATGCTAGCAGAGGATCTCTCGGATACAACAGCAGGTTTTGTGTGTGTGTATCAGGAGCAACTTGAGAAACTGCAAGTCACTTGTGGTGTGAGAGAATTGGTCATCTGCAAGAAGGTTGCCCAGGGGACTGCCAGATGTTTGATGCTTTACCATCCTTGTGGGAGGCTTCTCTTGTGTCCCTACATAAGATCCGGAGCTGGCAGAGGGAGCTCAACCTGCTCTCACCAAATTTGAACCACTGACCTATCGGTCAGCAGTCCTGCCAGTACAAGGGTTTAACCCATTGTGCCACTGGGGCAGTGACACTGTAATTAATATGTGTTAGTGCTAGGCAGAAGGAGGCACACTAAATTTCTGTTTAAACCCCTATGATGAGACAATTCAAAATGAAGCAAGAAATAGTGCCAGAAGACAAAACCCCCAGGTCAGATGGCACTCTGTGAGATACTGGCATACAGCAGGAGTTAACTACAAATAGAGCGGTGGCTAATGATGCAACTGGGCTCAAGCCAAAAAGAGATCCATCTGTTGATGTGCTCAAGAGTGAAGGAAAGCACAAAGCGCCATAATGCATGTCATATGAACATGGGATGTGAGAAGCATGAATCAGGAAAAGCTGGACATAGCAAAACAAGAAAAAATGGATATACAAATGTTATACTTGGAGTGAACAAACTAAACTGGACAGGAATGAGATGTTCTGAGGCAGTATTTTACTCAGAAAACATAATCTAGTAAGAAATTTGATGGCATTAATAGTGAGGAAAGATGCAACAAAAGCATTCAAAGGATATAATGCAAAGTCATCAACATCAGCTGGGGCTAGAGATGCAAGATCCCTGTGGAAGTGGAAACATGCAATTAGAAAACCTGAGAAACACCTCTATAGAAATCTCTAGGTCCTCCAGTGTGATTCTATGGTCAATTTCCAGCAGAAGTTTGCTGGAGCAGGTAAAAATCAGTTGGTGAGTGTGTTAAGTGAAAAATGCAAAGCATGAAGCTGATTGATTGGGCCATGCCCAGAAGCTAGCTGAGCCTGGGAATTTTGGCAACAGTTACATGTTTTAAGTTTTCTGTGCAGGAGCTTGCCAAGACATGTTTGTATTTTTGCTTCTTGGCTGCTGGAAGAAGATATTTCACATGGACACTTAAGGACCATTTGAATCTCTCTCAAAGGACATAGTGTGAGTCAATGTATAACCAAGAGTAAACGCCTTATTCTTTACTGCTCATCTGCGTTGCATAACTACGCATGATTTTCATCCCACCACAAAGTTGACTATAGAGTCACCCTGGAAGACCTAAGGATTCCTAGAGAGAACCTACTAATCAAAGCTTCGAGTAATCACATCTATTAAAGTTAAACCTGCAATTGTATACTTTACAACTATTTGGGAAAACATCTCTACTACTCAAGTGAAAGTACAGTTCCAAGAGAAGAGCAACCAAAGGAAAACTCGGCTGCTTCCTTCCTTCTGCTGCCAGTGAGCAACAGCTTGTCCAGCCTATCTAAACCATTTCCACTCAGGTGGCCATTATAAGCCTTGAATTTAATTCTCTCCCACGGCCTTTCCCATCCCTTTTTCCTTCTGTGTTTTATCTTAAAATTAGATGGTAAATGTGAGAGCAGGTTATTAACCTTGTAAGCAGCCCTGGGAGCCTTTCTGACTTAAGAGCAGGTATAAACATGGATGAATGAATAAATGATAGGATGGGTGTGGATACAATTATTCCCTTGATTTTTAATCTGAGGTACCACCTTACAAAAGTTTAAACACACTACTTATGCATTATAAATGTTTTAGATGAGGTGAGATTTAGAAGAAATGCTAAGATGCACATTATAGGAGCGGAAGGCAGTCTTGCTAGTAAAAGGAATTATTTATAGCCTGCCCAAAGTGTTTTGCTCAACATGCACCACACACAGGCAAACGTTCCCTCTTCATCTTGCCTCCCCTTTCTGTCTAAACACAAGGGAAGAAAGAGATTCTTCATTTCCCGTTTGCTTCACCCTCCAAAAAAGATTTCATTCATTAGTAGTAAAAGTGTTGCAGCTGCCGAGAAGGGGACCAGGGACAGAGGGAGAACGGGAAAGCAAAGCAAGAGAACCCAAATCCAACCTTGAGATCAGGCCGACAGCTGCAGCAGAATTTCGTTGCCTTTTTTAGAACGAAAACCGTGGGAACTCTTCTGCCCTGATGGCATTCCTCGGTCTGCATGTGCTCTTGAGATCAACATACAAGGGGCCCACATGACATGTATCCAAATTCCATCGTACCATTACGCTCCAGAACTAAATGGACAGAAGTACAATTTCTTGCAAAGAAAAACTTGCTATTTTTAAACTCTAAAATTATACGAGGTGTGAAAAACTAATGGAAGGACCTGTAATGTATTTTGAAAAGCTGCAAATAGCAGACTTGACATCCTATGCTATAAGTAGATCTCTGTCTCCTTTCGGTAAAAGACTCCAAGAAACAAGTAGAAGAGGTATGGCACATGACTCGCCAAACACGAGCTAAATGAAGATATATAAATATGTATGATAAACATTAGAAAGTTATAATAAATCAGTTAAACATGCTGGTTCACAGAACATGCCCTTAACATCCTTTCTGTGTCTGTAGCTGGAAAAAAAACCTGAATCACAAGTAACTAGTTATTTTAATTATCTGCTTCCAAACTATATTCTAGCACTACATGTTTTTTTTAATAGTGTCAGAAGCGAATTGGTCGTTTTTGGTGTGAGAGAATTTGCTGTCTGCAAGGACATTGCCCAGGGGACGCCCAAATGTGTTACCACCATGTGAGAGGCTTCTTTCATGTCCCCACATGGGAAGTTGGGGCTGACAGATGGGAGCTCACCCTGTCTCGCAGATTTAACCCATTGTACCACCACAGCTCCCACACCACTATAAGGTGGGTTCTTGGTATCTATTGGGAGTTGGTTCCAGGACCACCACCATCAGTGGATATGGATATCTGTAAATGTTCAAATCCTAGTATATATAATAGTACAGGGCTGTCCAACTGCCAGCCCTGCAGGTGTTTTGGACTTCAACTCCCAGAAATCCTAGCCAGTTTACCAGCTGTTAGGATTTCTGGGATTTGAAGTCCAAAACATCTGCAGGGCCGGCAGCTGGACAGCCCTGTATAGTGTAAGTAACATGGTGTTCTTTATCTAAAATGGAAAATCATTAGCTTTTTGGATTTTTCTGTGGAGGGGAGAAGGGGAACAATTTTAGGTTGTGGATGTTGGAACCTGTGAGTGCAGAATCCATGGAGATGGGGGCTGATTGTATACAAAAGTTTCAGTAAATTGGAAAAAGAGAAACATAACAATGTAGTCTTGTGGCATTCTTAAACAAGAGTTTGTTTCAACATAAGATTTGATGAGATATGTATATTGTATGCATCTGAATGGGCAAGCTGAATTAGTCTTAAAAGGAGTGCCTGAGATGGAAAACAAGCAAGCTGAATTAGTCTTAAAGGAAGGTGCCTGAGTATTGTAAACATACCTGTTTAAGCAGGCCTTTGAAAGAGCCCATGCCCCGCCATGAGACTGAGTTAACTTGTTATTAATTAATAACTGTTGTTTTTAAAGCAACTAAATTTTACCTTCTCAGCTATTGAAATCCACAGGGTAATTTTGGGCAAAGTCACCCTCCCTTATCCTTTGAGGAAGGCAATGGCAATCCTCCAGTGGGGGGGGGGGGGGTCTTAATGGTAGAAATATTTGGCCTTATTTGTATTTTTTATGTATTTGTGTTATTTCAGACTAAAGAGGTTGAATAGAGGTAATACAGTTGGGATTCCTGTAGCAGAAATGTGAGAGGACTCTAAGCTGACGTATCAATGACCAAATTAATTGGTCATTGGTATATGTGATTTGCTTGGATGAATCCTCTTACAGTTTTGATGATGATATCCTTGCCTCTCAAGTTCTGTTCTATCTAGAAGCAACAGCAATGAAGCTAGCTAATGAGTCAACTTAAACACTGATTATTATTATGGACATGGAATTTTAAATTAACCATATGCAATAAACGTAGATGAGAAAAAAAGAAGCAGATATCTACTAAAACTTGTATAGTGTGTTGACAATTGGCAAAGAAGAATGCTATTTCAATTTTAAAAAGGAACACTTGCTTAAAAAGGCTAGTTCAGTCAATCGTCCAGGCAGCCAAATGATGTATTAAGAGCCATCTGTTTGCTTTTCCATAATTATTTTTTAACAGCTTAAAAATAAACTCTTTCTATTGACGCAGTACCTTCGATCTCATAACTCCCTGCAGCAGACATTACGTCACCCTTTCCAAAGCTTTAAAATAACTATAGTTCATAGTAATTTGCTGCTTTAAGTAACTGTAATTCCTTTCTCCAGAAATTTTAAACCACAGGTGAATGGCTTGTGGCAGCAAGATTTTTCTAAAGTAACTAAAAGAAACTAGTTACTTTAAAGAAAAAAGACTTTACCTTAAAAATAACTCTAATATCAACTGAATACTTTGTGGGCCTTGGTTCAGGTCATTTCATAAAGATTTTTTTAAAAAATAGAGAATATCCGCTTAAGAAGATACAATAAAAAACAAATACAATATATACTTGAGTATAAGCCAGACCTGGGCAATTGCCAGCCTTCTGGGTGTTTTGGACATCAAATCCCAGAAATCCTAACAGCTGGTAAACTGGCTAGGATTTCTGGGAGTTGAAGTCCAAAACACCTGGAGGGCCGGCAAATGCCCAGGTCTGGTATAAGCTGACCCAAATATAAGCCAAGGTGCCTAATTTTACCACAAAAAAACTGGAAAAACTTATTGATCCGAGTATACGATGAGGGTGGGAAATGCATCAGCTACTGGTAAATTTCAAAAATAAAATTAAAAATAGATACCAATAAATTTACATTAATTGAGGCATCAGTAGGCTAAATGTGTTTAAATAAAACTGTAATTAAAGATAAGACTGTCCCAATTCTGATTACCGTATATACTCGAGTATAAGCCAATCCAAATATAATCTGGCCAGGACTCTCACTCCAATATAAGCAGAGGGGGGCTTTTTCAGCCCTAAAAAGAGGCTGAAAAAATGGCTTATACTCAAGTATATACGGTATACATAAGAATGAAACAGGAAAAAAGGCTATTAACTTTCCCATTGATGCCAACTTTTAAAATTTTATCAAAGGGCTTGTCTCTATTCCTTTCCCCCGTTTTTAAATTTAAGATATTACAACTATACTAAAAATACCACACAATAAAAAAGAGAGGAAATACATAAAATTAATAATTTTAAAAAATAAAATAGGACTGTCAAAGAATGGGGGGTGGAGAAAAATAATACAATTTCTGACTTCCAGCCTTCCTACTAATGGTTATAGAGGTTATACACTTTTATTTCATTTTGTTATAGAATATCTTCAATGCCTGTTACTCCTACTGCTAATCTAATTTTTAAATACTACAAAGTCTGCATTACATTTACCAAACATCAATTAAAGTCCATTGTCTTTTGTATTGCGATCTGGCTGTGCAACTTGGGATGAATAGGAATAGGAAATGTTCCAAGGATTTTTCTAAGTTCAGTCATGTTCCGTGTTATTTTCTGTCAAGTGAGCGCTGAGAGCTTGTAGGGAAATGCTTTGCTCAACAAATAACAAAAAAGGCCAAAATGTGTGTTTCATAATAAAGTTTAATTGCTGGGTGAAGCCAGAATTACCTCAACTTTATCATGGCTCAGTGCTTTTTGAGATCACGAAGGATAAAAAGAAATTGGCTGAGGCTCACAAGAGACAAGCACTATGCTCATTCTTTGGTACCTAGCCATACAAAGAATGACTTCCCACATCCCTACATCCTAAGTGAGCTACAGGACTTAAATAAAGCCATGACTTTGTAAAGGGTGGCATTTTTTTGCAACTGGATACCTGACAAATTATCCACAAGTTCTTCCTAGAAGGTAAAGGAATCCTTTGCCTCATTTTTACAGCAACAAAACTATAAAGCACAAAAGTAAAAAGAAAAAGAAGAAAAACCCACCATCCACTATAGATTACAATTTAGAAAGGAATTGTAACATTCTCATTGCTTTTAAAATTTGCCAACTCAGGTCAAAACTTATGCAATCATTTGTTTTTTCAAAGGTGATTTATGACTACAATGGTTTTTTTTGTTTTTCATATTCTTTAAAAATACAAGTGAATCTCAATTAAGACTATAGTAGTAAAGGTAAAGGTAAAATCTAGTGGCATGACTGCATGGAGCACTGTTATCTTCCCGCATTAGAGGTACTTATTGATCTACTCATATTTGCATGTTTTCAAACTGCTAGGCTGAAGTTGGGGCTAACAGCAGGAGCTCACCCCGCTCCCCGGATTCAAACTGGCAACCTTTCGGTCAGCAAGTTCAGCAGCTCAGCAGTTTAACCCACTGTGCGTGCCACTAGGTGGCCCTAGAGTCAGACCATAGTACTTTAATACAACTGCTCTCAAGGTCGTCTAAGTAAGGGATGGAAAAGTGTGAGCTGATGGTCCATTTTGTGACCCCAAGTGGTAATGGTGGTGTCCAACCCCTAAAATGTACCAAAATTTGAGTCCCCCGCTGGGGTGAGAAAAATGCTATACAAATGAAGTAAGTAAGTAATAAGTAAGTAAATAATAAAATTGATATTGGGTCCAAGAAAAGCCTTTTTCGGAATCTAAAACAATGCTCCACACCTGCCAGAGGCATTAAGGGGCAAAATGTATATCCTGCACCTTCCTAGCCTTCCACAATTGCCCAAGTGGTAGCAATCAAGATGCTCAACAAAAACACCACCACACAAAAGTTCAGTATAGAATCAATAAAATAATTTTATTTTTTTACAAAGGTTATAGACTTTTCTAATTTAGAAGAACACCTTTTAGCAATCAAGATTTAATTTATAAGATTTTATGTGAAGTATATGTCAAATAGCTGTCTCTAGATTCAAGCGACTAAGTATGAAAATATGTAAATACATTTTGAAGAGCTTTTTTTACTATTGTTACACTCCACCATTGCACTGTTTAAGGTAATACAATAGAACTACATGATTAATTTTGCTCGGAAGGGATTCTCTGAAACTGGGTTTGTTACTCTGCCGAGAGGGGGAAGCTATTTCTTTTCACTCCCAATCCAGAATCGACTGAAGGCCATTTGCTGTCAAAATGCTGACAGTAACATGAATCTGATTGTATGAGTCCAGCGCTTTAGAAAAGAGCACATTGGTTATACATGGCTTTTAACCTTGGGCTACAATTATGCTACCAAGCTCAACTGGTGTGTCAGTCAGTCATGTGGCACTGGGCAGCTTCTCTGAACAGTATTTAGAGTCTTTAGTTGTCCAGGTCTGATGAAGGTGCTGAAGGCGCTCTGAGGTCCTTGTGCTTACATTCAGGGCAGGGTGAACTTTGCGAATACCAGACTCGTCCATTAATGACAGGCCACAGATCCCAAAGTAGGCATGAAGAGCGTCTGGGAAAACGAATGAGAAGTTATGGTGTCAATTGTGCAGTACTACCCAGGAATTTCTTGCTCTGCCAACTTTCCATAAATATAACCTACATCAGTGGAAAATACCTGTAGTGATTATATTTTTCAGATGACAATAAGGACCTCTTCACATGGGCATTTTAGCCCCGTTTTGCCGCTTTTATTTGCAGCTTGGATGGGGCCTGCCGTACACCATCACACAACTCACGGTAGGCCCTGCCCACATGCCTCCCAAGGTGGAGGGGAAGTGTCAAAAGGTGCTTCCTCCACTATTATGGGAAGGAAAGTGTGTTTTGGATAACTCCGATGGAGCTATCCACACTTTCCTTCCTTTTTCCCCATATGATGGGGGAAAAGGTGGCAGGGCAACATTTGTTGCCAAGTGTTGATGCCTTTTCTCCCATCTGATGGGGACAGGGTGCCAATGCACCCTGTCCAATCCCAACCATATGATGGAGGAAGGAGGGAAGATGCGTGGGGTGCCACAAGCTGCCCCGTGGGCCTTCTCTTTCACCAGTGGTACAATGGCACAGTCCAAAAGGGCTATGTGAAGAGGTCCTAAGTTTGGGCATGTGGAAAGAAGAGACAAATCAAGAGTGCTGAATCTAAATATATTCAACTTAGATGAAGCCATTCAAGTGAGCAAATTGTTGTGTACATTTTTATATTATTTTTGAAAAAGCAATACATATTTGTAAGTGCTGAATCTAACTTAATGGAGGAGGCTTCTAAATTGCTAGCAAGCTCTCCATACTACTGCCATACTGTAAATACATTCTACACATGTAAGCTTAGTCAATACAATCCTGCAGAAAACTGCTAATTTATTTTCAAACTTTGTAAGAAAAAAGGGTACCACAGAAACAGGTGCCTTAAACATTCGACACCTATAAGCTCTACAAAGTCCCAAATCAATGAATGCCTATGGATTTGCTTTATAGCCTCAAAACAAGAAATAAACTCAACTTAAATATTTGCAGACACTTGCATTACTGCTAAACACCAGCATGATTCGATGTGGTCCAAGAAAGTAACGGCTCTTTCATCTCCTTTATTTTACCATTTCTGAGCATATAATTGATCACATAGATATATGTGTCCGTGTCCTGATATGTACAATCCCAATGCTACATTACTATTTGCACTCCATACCAACATCATCTTCTGGGAATAATGTCTAATCACCGTGAGGAGCCACGACACACTCTCTCCTTATTGTTTTTAACCAACCCAGTCCTTCAATTGATGGCACTGATTCTGCTTCACATGTGCAAAACCTACCTTTGAAAGTTTATCCTAGGAGCATGTTTTTGTGAAATGCGAAGGATTGTAAGAAAAGAGTCCCACTGTGCTAGAACTGCCACATTTTTCTCTTTAGTTCCATATACCTCCTTTATTTTCTTGTTGCTCCATTTTGTACATTCCATTAAAATGAACTATTTTTTATCAGTTTAGGAGTATCTGGAGGCATTTCTCTCACACACTATGATCCACATCCCATAGATAAACAAGAAAATGATTTTACCTGGATGACTATCTGGCCATTTAGCAAATCCACCAACAAGGCGATCTTGGGTTGATAAAATATAATTTCTGTTCTTTTCATAATTTGTATACTGAAATATTTTCAGAAGCTGAAAAAATAAATGAGCCATTTTAAACACACTATGGAAACATTATATACATGCAAAGTGTTTTAAAGACATCTGTTTACTCTTACATTTTATAGGCAAAATATATTACTAGAGTTGGCAACAGAAAATAAAGCATTTGTTACAGAACTGACAATCTGACATATGCCAACGTTTCCATTCAAGAAATGGTGCACCTTGGCCCTGCTGCTTGTATTTTTCAGTTACCTTAAGAGTTGCTCCAACCCAAAACGAGTAACATGTATCCACAGGTTTGTTTGGCCGACCATGATAGCCATTTTGTTGCCTCATGATGCACCATCTCCTTATCCTGTCAAGTTCCTTCTCAGAGAAGACTTCTTCAAGTTTACCCATCAGGCACAATGATGCAATACCACAAAATGTAGAGCCACCTATAAGATGAAGAATTAGTTCAATATGGTGTTCAGCCTCTTAGGGGTTATTGATGAATACTGTATCACCTCTAAGGATGAGATCACTATTCAGTGATCCAAGGATATTCATTTGGACAGAATGGAGAGGTACAAATGTAGGTTGAGAAACAATTTTCCAGTAAAAATGCTAACGTAACTCATGTTGGATCAGATAAAGTTCTGTACTTTTGCTACATAGACATCACTGTTCCGATACCTGGTTGCCAAAAGAATCTCAGCAGTAAAGCATTAGCATTTCTACAACAACACAGAAAATAAAATAAGTAGGATCCTGTTTATACTGCTCCATGATTAAAGTTATTTAGTCAAATCAAGCCATTATTCTTTTCAGAAGGTGTAGTTTACAGCAGCTAAGAGCATGCTATTACAACCCAGAACCCACTTAACTATTGTTTAACATTGTGAGACCAATGCAATGGAATGTTAAGCTCACCCAAAAACACTGGGCTTTTAGTTGCCTTAAACTTTAATTTCTTTAGCTGGAAAAAACAGGAATGTATTAGTTTATGTGGGGTAAGATCTGCATAGACATGTTTAGCAAGGAAGAGGACAGAAAAGTTCCAAAGTATAGGAAGAAGTTGCTCTTCTTGTCAATATTAGATGAGCAATGAAACTGTTGTTTTCATGAAGGGGACTCTGAACATATGATTCACAATTTCCAAATTTTGTCAGCACTTGTGTCAAAGCCAAGCTCAACAAATGAGATTATTTGAATGTGCAATCTCATTTTCAAACAGGACACAATATGTTCTCTATTTGAGTACACTGAGTACATGAAATTTGAATGCTGTTGGATTACAACTAATGTTAGGCTTACTTATAAGTAAACTCATAGAAATTATATAAATCATAGACATCCCAATCACACATACTAGTCTAATTAACAGTAATATTAAATTTGGCTTATTTTAAAGTAGCTGATAATGTAAATAACATTCTTACCATGAGATTCAAGTCCAGCTCCTTGAGCAAGTCCATTATCATAGGACTAGAAAGCAAAAAAGCAATAAAAATGAGACAAATATAAACATTAATACAAATATTAATAGTCATTGTTGAAGTATTTGAATGAAGTATTTGCCCAGTATCTGATTTCAACTCATTATAAATTAGGTCTTATCAGGAACAGTGAAAACATAATGTAACACTTTCAGATCATCCTTGGATAGTTTTATCCTATGTTTCAGTTACAAGCCTACCTCAATTCACAAAATCTCTGGCAGAGCCCGAAGTCTTTTAATGTGCTCCTAGACTCTTTTTTTCTGAATTGCCACTGACTATCTAGAAGTTGTTTTTTTAAGGCAGCATTGACAAAAATAGTTCTTGCAACTATAAGGATAACAATGTGAAAAATAAGTGTACAAAGAATTTACATAAATGCAATTGTGTGCGTTAATTATGGTCAGGATAGTGAGAATAATCAAGGGATTACTATTCTACCAGCAACTTTAGAAACATTTAGTTGCAAATATGAGGTAGGGTCCAGACTTTCTACAAGCCAACTTCCACTCACAGGATGTGCCTTTTAAAGAAAGTGGGGAGCATTCTTGCTAGTTCCTCTCTCCTAAAAAACCAAATATGACTACTGGAGACTGCAAAGGGGAAAATGAATGGGGGAAGAGGGAACCTTCCCCAATTCCATCCAGCAAAAGCACTGGTAGGATCTCAGTCAGTTCTGCAAACAGAGAGAGCCTTTTCATTTGTGAAAGGGAAAGTTGGATTAAAGTCATGATGCACAAAGCATACAATGAGAACAAAACACTATGCCAAGTTGAGGACAAACTCTGTACAGTAGACTTAGCCAAGGAGAGGTACTCAGTTATATGAAAGACTGCAAAACTAATTGCTTGATGTTGGTTTATCTACATGTTGTGAGTAAAATAACTAATAATGTTGCCCTTTTAAAAAAGGGGAAGTGCAGGCCTCCACTTCCCAATGGAGACTGCAATCATATGTTAAACTGCTGCAAGACAGGAAATGCAGGAAGATGAAGTAGCCGTTTTTATTTCACTGTTCAATTAGAATGTAATTTATAGTCTAATTACACAATCCTAATTCCATTACTGAACTGCTTTAAAATCACCAATCAAACTACACCAATTCTCAATTAAAACCTTTTAACACCAGCAAACTCTAAAATAGTTTGACTTATTGTGTAATGTTTCCAGTAATGCCCAGTCTTGCATGTTGTCTTGTAGTACAAAAAATTCACTGATTCAAAACAGCAATTTAAAAGAAAAGTAGAATATATGAGTCAAAGTGAATGACAAGATTATGATGATTCTTAACGTGATGCTCTAAACTAGGCACTTACTCTCTCAAACAACCTGGAGACGTTCTCAAATTTAGTAATGAACAGAAAACATTCAATGCACGGGGAGATCTAAAAACCCAGGATGGCTGTATAAAGTTTTCAACTGAGCTAAGATTTAAAAGGAATGAACAAAAAATGGAAAAAGGAGAAATCGCTAAAGAGGAATTCAAACAAAGAGCCAGCATAAGTGGGGAGAAAGTCAGAAAAGCTAAAGCACAGAATGAGCTCAGGTTAACAAGAGAGGTTTAAAATAATAATAATAATAATGGCTTTTAAAATTATGTCCATATTATAAAGAATAACACTGCATGGAGATGATGGTAAAAATGCTGACAGGGGATGGAGAAAAGACAGAATTACTCAACACCTTCTTTGCCTCTGCCTTCTCCCAAAAAGAAGAGTGCTTGACTTGGGGAAAATGGAGCAGATGATGCAATAAGGGGAATGCAGTCCAAAATAGTTAGGGAAGCAGTACAGTAAACAAGTAAGCAAAGGAAGAAAGGAATCTCCACGTGCTTGTTGATGGTCTATATTTTATTCTAGGACAAGCCTTAATGACTACAGTATTGTATTTATGTGAAAAACCCAATTTTGGCCTATATGCTGAACTGAACGGAACAGCCTTCTTCAGGAGCTACTCTGTTTTTATGATGATTTCATCTTATTTGCTTAAAATGCCATTAGATCAAGGAACCCTCCACAGTAAGTTATGGGCAATCAGTATAAAAGAAGAAAAAAATGTACAAGAGAGGGGCATACTGTACAAGCAGAGGTGTCTTCTGTTTGTCTAAGAGCAACACTGGATCCAAGCCTATGAAAATGCTGCCTTAAATATTTGACAGGTCAAAAATGGCTGCCTAAATAAACTACATGAACCTTAACAGTATGCTAATTTGCATTGCTGATAATTAAGTTTAAAAGCTCTAACAAGCCTCATTTTCATGGTGAAACAAAGCCATATCTATGTAGTGTTCTCTCAAACAAGGGCATCTATTTTGCCAATAGTGAAGGCGACAATATCAGAACAAATTAGAATTGTATTAGAGCCAACACAATCATTTGCATCCATAATAGTTATTATCCATTACAATGAGATGCTTCTCCATGTAAATACAGTGTTGAGGCGAAATATTCTCACTTTCTATTATCCACAATATCGTTTTTGAGAAAATGTCAGGATACAAGATGCTGCTATTCTGAATGCTGGACAATGAAAGTATTATACACTAACTTGAGTATGAAATATTATTTTCTTAAATTAATTATGCAATACTTTTACTATATGAGTTCCTGTCATGAACTCGTATAGTAAATGGGAAATGTGAGAGATATCAAGTAAACACCTGTATCATAAATATATCTGAACTGATCTCAGTGCAAAACCCATTACTAGACAGTAAGGATATTATTATTAAATAACTTAATAAGTCAAAGAGGGCAAGAATGAAAATGATTATTATCACATCATTTGCCTATGAAGTCAGAAAATAAAATGAATACTAATATGCATCATAATGAATAACCTTGTTCAGTAAACAAGGCTCTAAACCTGTACTTAAATGGGATGGGAATTTTTAAAAGATACTTGTTAGTAGGAGAAGGATAAAAAGAACTCTTTATCTTCCACCTCTCCCCAAATGACCTTTGCCTCTACTTTCATGCTGGGAGCGAGATATGGGGTGGGAAATCCTTTATTTGTTGCCAAAGGCCAAGCTACCCTTGTACACAATCATTACAGCAAACTGCCTTGTTCTAGATTGAATAAATATAGGACAAGGCAATTAATGCACCAAATACATGCATAGTTATATCTTCCATTTTCTCTCTCACATCCACAAGCACAACATTTTCATCTTCTGTTTGCCTGTTTATTTTTTCCAGCAGCCTCTCTAGCAGGTCTTCAATGTTTCAGCATTCAAATTACATTTTCTCCATGAACACTGCCTTACACATTTTTGTGATATAGCAATACAATAGGGGTCAGGAAAGAATGGTAACTGTTGATGATTTTTCACTTTTTAGCTCAAATTTCATTTGAATAAAATTGGACATATTTTAAATCCAGCCTATCAACAAGCTCTGGGATAAGAAACCACATGCATTTCTCAGGTATGAATTTGGACTTTGCTCTCCTCTCTCAAGTACAGCAAATACATGGAACTACTTCTAAATCAGATAAATAGGAACCTTGCAATACTCCAAACCAACCCAGATGATAAAATGTAAGACTCCAGGTAAGGAATGCATGGCAGGGGGAAGGCGGAGTAAAATCCTCGGTCCATCCTATTAGATTAACCAAGCCCACAGGAATGTCAGTCATGTCAGATCTTTTCCGTACAGAATGTGTTCAAATTTCTGTAAGTAAGTGTTACAGTAATGTCCATGCAGAGATTGAACTTGATGTGTATTACCCTTTGAAAATCTAATAAAATTGCTAGTGGCAAAATTTCCTCATGGACATATATAAAATTACAAAATGTATGAAAAGGAAATTCTTAAAACTATGACTTCTCAATCTTTTAAACTTTATGCTGCTTTTAACTACTGTGTTTGATTATCTGTTTTGTACTGATTTATACTTCAAATAATTTTATTTGTAATGTGCCCATAAATTTGATACTGAATTACAGAAATTCATCAGCTAAACCAAAAATGGCATTGAGCTGTTCCAATCCTAATTTTTCATTTTAAAAGAAATCTGTCATTTTACAAGACTAATCTTTATGGAAGTACAAGTGGGAAGTCAAACTAAGTGCAGTAATCTTTGTTTCAACAGCATTTTATATTACATTCAGATACAGTTTTAACGATTTATTTTTGTACAGCAATTGATATGCTAACTGCCTACATTCTGATAGAATTTAATTGGAGGGGGAACATGGAGTGGCAGATTTGCTTTTTCAAGACTACTGTTTTGGAGGGCAGTTGATTTTTGAAGTATGTACTCAAGTGCTCTTGAACTCTGCTACCTCACTGTCAATGCTACTCTAGTGACTTAAGTGTTTTCTCCATATCACACCAGGACTAAAATACTTCCTGCCAGATACTTGGACTACAGAGGACAGATGATGCAGACAGATGGACCAACTGAATTGCCTGATTTGCTGAAAGAAGCACAAAGAGAAGGAGCACTTTATTTTCTATGATTTGCATGTAGTGGGTTGTTTTGCACTGTTATTGGCTCTTAATTTGATTTTAAAAAGTGACATAAGGACATGTTTGTGATGGTGCATTATCTCTACCTCCACATTTTAAATGACTAGTATGAATTTCACATTTGCTAAATCAGACAAAAGAAAAGAAATAGAGAATATAGGTAATCATTTGTGAATGTACACCAAGAATGCAACTATGTTAGAAAAGCTACTGCACGATTCTGTGTTCCATGTTATGCAAAGTCAAACTTTAAATTTTAACTATTCATAAATCCAAAGCTATATGAATTTAAGCTAGACTCGGAGATTAAATAAAGCTGACAAAGAAGACATATCATCATCATATTAAGAGGTGTGCTGCACTGGCGCAATCATAGTAATGTAGTTTGCCAGCATAAATATGAATGGTCATATTGTTTTGAACAACTATTTGACAAACTGGATAAAACTCCAGTCACACAAGAACTTCCAAGACGGCTAAGTTTCTGCCTATTTACTGGGCCATTGAGTCCCAACAAACTAAGTTGAAAATGAGATTTTTTCCCCCAAAAGATGCCACTTGGCAAAAACTCACCATGCTTCTTCTAATATAATCTATGGCTTTCTTCGTATCCATCCCTGACCAGTCATTCAGCATGTAGCATATACAAGCAGCGCAGTATATAAATCTCATGTCATTTTCACTTCCTTCAAGGACTGCACAAAAACTGAAACAAAGTTATAGTCAACAATCACTATAAAAAGAAATCATCACCAGTTGCTAAAGAAAAACTTACATTCCCCACAAAACATTCATTTCTATGGGGCAATGATCAACTCACACATTGCAGGACACATTGGGACTGTAAGATCTCTGCCTGCCCTGCTCAGTACAAAGCCACAATACTCTTTAGCTTGGAAACAGTTTGACATTCCAGGTTATCCAATATTCAGCTATGAGATTTGTGAGCTCACTACAAATATAGGTCCTGTGCTTCCTTAGGATGCAAGGATAAGGTTGTACATTTGCCCCAGTTCAAGGGGAAAGAGACTGGAGAATATCCATGAATGCTCAAAACACACAATGGCATACTAAGAGAGTGTCCTTTGTATCAAATGGCAAAATCAAGGGTTTTTGGGGGGAGTGGGGAGGAATATTTTCAAACTGTGTATTGTGGGATCCATGCATTTAGCATACATGGGAACAGCATACTTTTCCAAGTTGCTTTGATAGTTATGGTACCACAACCATTGGTTAAGTGATTAACCAACCTATTTGAGTTTTTCTTCAAACAGCAATTAATGAAAAGCAGAAAAAAAGTTCTGTTTCCACTTTTCTAACAAAATATGAAGAAATAAAGAACATCTAAATTTAATATAACTTCAGTGAAAGTTGAGGAAAATTCAAGTGAGATAAGGCGTTCATTCTATAGGAAGTAATAGGATGAGACGTGGATAGCACATTAGATACTGATATTATTTTAATGCATCTTTTAAAACATTCAGTATCAAAATGCTATACTTGAATCTCCAAATTTTTAGCTGCACTTTTCTAGAAGCAATTACTATTAGCCTACAATCTCTCAGTTCCATCCTTTTCATCCACTGGTAAGTGATGGAAGACATAAGGAATTAAAGGCTGGTCAGTAAAGACTGAACCTTTCAAACCATCAGTGATAGTCATCATTAAAAGCAGGAACATATGCTTGTCCTCTCTATACTATGTAAATGGATGAAAAAACACTTCATTCACTGGCAGGTCCTTGCCTAAATTTGCCTTTCCCACAGAGAAGAAAGTACAAAAACATGCAAGCAAGATAAAGTGCCTTCTTCTTGCTGATGTATTCAAGTCTTTTCTTTCTCCAAGATGGACTCTGCCTGGCTAATTCTTGCTTTACAATAGAGTGCATTATGTATTTGGACTCAGTTTTTCCCTTCTAAAAATATGAAACACTCTGTAACACTGAATTCACTGTACCTTCCATCTTCCAGCTGGAGTGCTCGGAGTCCTGCCAAGCAGGCTTCTTTATTTACTCGGCTTAAGTCATCACCAAGAATAATTAAGCAGCAAAGACCAGTGTAAGTCATTGCTATGTGCCCACTATCATAGGGATGAGAAACACCAGACCCCTGAAACACAAGAAAGTTGAAGTTTTTGGGGAAAAAATATAATTGTACACTCATAAGATACAAGCATTTATTTTATAAGAAAACTAAGGATGTTTCCTTGAACTATCTTTTTGAGAAATGATCTGAAGGAATACATCCAAGAGAAATTAGTCTGAAAGGTTATACATAAATGCCCACCTCCCTGTGAGCCAAATAGATCAGCAAATATGCAACCATAGGATGCAGTTACTTTAAGACTAGGATATGCTTCTAATACCCAAATGATTTTGGACAGATTTCTACAAACAGATGGGTGTTTCCACTATGCTACACTTTACTCCTATGTGATATATCTCAAACACTGTATCCATTGATAACGAGTAATGAACCAATAAACACTGAACTGACTGAGCCTATTAAACCATTAACCATTTCTTGTGTACTTGCAAATGCAGAAAGCCAAAAGATCTCAAAAATGAAGTACATATGTTTAGGAGTTAATCTTACTGAAAGACAACATATGATGGAACAGAACATGATAAGCTGCTATCCTTGCAGTATTTTCTGGGATTTACATTTAGGCTTCTAAGTTAAATGACTTCAGTATTATCTAAGGTGTAATGAGATGTTGCTAATTTAGTATCAGAAATCATTCTCAATATATCTTGCAATTTGTTCAATAAAAATAAATAAAAATAAATAAAAATGCGTATCTAATTCTATATTATTCTATGGGAGTTGTTTTTTTAAGAGCCAGACACTTCAAGATGGATATATTACAACTCAGGTGGCCTATATGGAATCCATTGTTCTGTAAACCTACCACATTTCTTTTAACGACCCTTCCATCCCTCACAACTTTTTAAAAAAAGTGTGATCATGTGTTGGGGTTTGTCTGCCGCTCATACTATTTTTATCAGGAGACTATCTATTTTGGGCCTTGTGCACAAGACATAAACTAATGCTGTACAGTAAGAAGAAATGTTAGGAATGGAATGTCTGGTTAAGGATCCAAACTGTGAGCAGAGTGACACCATGAACACAGATTCCTCGAGTCTTGCACTTGTACAATTCTAGACAACACACTAAAGAAACTGAAAACATTGATGAAGGAGTCAAACAACATGGCAAAGGGACTGGAACAACTCTTTTATCAGGATAGCTTACAACCTTTGGAATTGTTTAGATTTTTAAAATACCAAGAAAGGGGAACTCTGATAGCTGTATTTGAAATTGTGTATGGTATGGAGAAACAATTCCTTACTTTCTAGAAGGTCATCAGGGAAATGGAGAGACATTCAGGACAGTTAAAAGGAAGATTATGAATTCTTCACACAATGCACAAAGTGTGAAATTCATTGCCACAAACCGTAGTGATAATAACCAACTTGGTTGAGCTGTGTAGAAAATAAGGCTATCACTGTTTGTGTTACTTTCAGTATGGAAATGTAGTATTCCAATGAATACCATCTGCCCAGGAGGCGTCAGTGACTCCTGCTCCATTTGTGCCCTGCTTGTGGGCTTCTCAAAGCCATTTGGTTGGTCATTGCACGAAGGGAATGACAGACTACATAGGCCTAAGCCAGCAGGGCTCCTCTATCTTCCTGTTGTCTAGGAATGTCACTTGCAATGTCTTCCAAAAATGTCACGAAACCACCAAAGTATAGGTTCAGCTACTTTGAGCTCATTAGTCCTTCTACAGAACAAATGAATAACTTTTTGATTAAAATGACATGACACTAGTGAAAGATTTTGAGTGAAACATGTCCTGATTTAATGTACAATATTCAAATGCATTTTGCCATGATTCTGAAGTATTATTTGTATTAAAGCTATTCATTAACACCCATGTTTGCTTCCATCCCTATTAACAGAGCAAAGTAAGCCAATTTTCTTTTAGTGCCAAGGACCAGAGTTGCAAGTGACCATGGCTTATTTCAGTATAAGGAAAGTATTCTTAAATAAAATTGATAGTTCACTGATTTGTATGTGCTGTGTGGCATATTTCAGCAATCCTGTCAGTTCCCCCAAATAGTCAAAAGTGAATATAAATACAAATACAGCAACAACTATCATTCAAGACAACAGAGTATTTTCACTGAGATGAACAGCATTTGCACAGGTTGTACTCTTTAGCAAACTGCATAAAGAAAATGTCAATACCTGTTCTCCTTATGTTCGTGTCAATTTGCAATTCCTGGGGCAGAAAGTTCAGACCAGATTCCCAAGGCAAGTTTTTAAAAAACGTATTTCAAATATCACACTTAAAATGTCCCTTATGCTCTCTAGGGAATGTTATGGACAATTTCCACCCCAACTCTTTTAGGGCCAGAGGAGGCTTTTTTCAAAATCCAAAGTGACTGATAATATTCTGAATTAAACGTAACCAAATTACAGTTTTCAATGACTAGAATATTCCAAGAGAAGAGGGACAAGCATAGGCCCTGTGCCACCAAACTACAGTTTGAAATTACTGAGTGGCAAAAACCTGTTCTTACAACATCCAATTCTTAATCTCACTGGTTTTATAATGTAAGAAACAAAATTAAAGTTGCAATAAAAATTGTTTTTATTAAAGTATTACATGTATACCTGTCTTCAATTTTAATGGAAATTCTAGAGTACTTCTGTTTAGAAAACGCTAAGGTTTTCAGCAAAGAAAATATAATACATGTTTATTCTCTCCCTATTCCAATTCCCACTGTGAAGTTTTAAAAAATGTTTTTGGAACTATGCCATGAACATCAGACAAAAGTGGAAAAAAGAAAACAAGCTTTCGCTAACCTTGGATGGATTGAATGGCATTCCTAGATATGAAGAACCACGGAATCCACAGCGATGCATATTGGATCCTAAGGAAGAAAAAAATCAAATTAATTTTGAACATTAATTTGTGCAGCAAGAAACATCCACAACTTATCAGCATTTAATATTACAGTTCAAGTTAAATCTAAAGGCATTCTAAAATCACTTTTGATGCCAGACTTTGTCCTTCATATATATGTGTAAGAACTGTATTTCTTCTATTCTAAGACTCTCACTCCCCCAATATAAACCTCTCTAAAACAGGGTGCATCTCAAAACTGTGGGTGCTTTTAATGTATATTAATAAAGCTTTTTTTCTGTTAGTGATACTACAATTAGTTTGTATTTTATAATCAATGGCATCTCAGAATCAAATAAATACGGTATATACACATTTACCAATAAAACATCCCCATAAAATAGATAGGATCAATTCTGACTCAATGTATAGGACTATATTCTTAGATACTTTCTGCTGTAAGAGATAACTGAACCAATAAACATCACCATCATAAAAATACAGTGATGATGTCAACACATTTGTGTTTCAAGACACATCTAAACAGAATAAAACAACGTATGTAACTAAATGGTGAATGTTTGGTGAAGATCAACAGAATTTCAGAAATCATTTGTTAAACATCATTAGTTGCATCTTTGTCTAGCTCCACAAAAAGAACCAAGAACATGTTTCTTCAACATGAAAGTATACATAACACACATTACCAAATAATTTATTTATCTGGCATTGAACAGCTGTACCAAAGTGAACCAAATTCTGTTACTTATCACAGGAAGACATCAGATACATTTTGGCATAAGTTTTTATCGAGACCCAATTAGCAGATGTATGAAGTGTTTAGATTGAAAAAAATGTGGATAGAATTTATTTTAACTGATGGGGCCAAATGAGATAAAATACCAAGTAAGTAGTACATCTTTACACTTCAACACAATGTCCAAACATACAGAAGAATTCCAGCATCAGTTTCTTATAGTTCAGTCTAGAAAAATGCTGAATATAATTCATAAGGTTCTAATCATAATAGCAGAGGAATTACTGTATATAACCATTAAATGGCATGTTCATATACCACAATGCATATTTTCATGATTAAGGTGCTACAAAATTTTGTTGCTTCTCTGCAGAATAAAATCACTCTCATAATTGTAAATTGTAGACACACAATTGTGATATAGCACCATCTAGTGTTTGTTCTCTGCCTACAGTCTTTCTATCCACTGATATGTGACATTCCTTGTCCTCAGTCCATACTGAACTTTGAGCTAGGAAAAAGTTTTTGTTGCTTTTATTGTTTATGGTAGTAGTACCTGGAAAAAAACCCACAGCACATGCAATAGGTTAGAGGACACACCTGAATGTGTAAATATATAAATTAGAGCTTTCAAGTCGCATGAAATTTATAGGATTTACTTATGGGCAAGAAATATTTACAAATGACTTTGCCAGTTTCTTCCTCTGAAATAAGGCCTACATGGCCATTATTAGAAGAAAAAAATATTTATATCACTATAAGGATAGACATCTGCCTTTCAGATATCGCAATTCTGATTTTGTGCTAACTGTAAAATAACATATTTTAAGGTTAGCTAAAATCAGAGCTCCAAGAGGGGCAGAAAACTATTGCCACAATGTAAAATATCATATCCTACATTACACAATGAAGATGAGACATAACTATGGATTTCCTTACACTACACTTTGTTAAACTACCTCAATACATTCCATAAAGTATCACTGCAATAATCAGGATATACAAAGCTCTTTGTAAGTGGTGGCTGTGGCTGATCATTAGTAAAGATGTAAAACAAGGTCGGTGCAAGAAATCTGCCTTGGGGTAAATCATTATTTTGCCTCCTCCATTTACTTTTCCTGCCCTGAAACGTCACATAGAAGCTGAGATTTTCTAGGAGGGTCTGGACAGTTTCTGTAAAATCATAGACCTGGGTAATAAGGCAGACTTTATGCAGCATTTTTTTAATGTTGCACCATGTCATAGGCTGCTGTAGTCCACTGTTCCCATAATGCAGCCTTTCTCTCTCTTATACTCATACATACATACATACATACTGTACATACATACATACACACACACACACACAGAGAGAGAGAGAGAGGGAGAGGGAGAGGAGAGAGAGAGAGAGGAGGGGGGGGGGACGACCTTGGCCTAACAACATAAGCAAAAGACTTACTAATGTTCTGATAGATCTCTCAAGCTACTACAAAGATAACTACCTGAAGCCTAACCCTGCCAAGACACAAGTCTGTGCTGTCCACCTATGTAACCATGAAGCCAACAGGAAATTGAAAGTTACTTGGGAAGGCCAAGAGCTTGAACCTAAATACCTTGATGTCATGTTAGATCGAACACAAACATTTAGGAAACACTACATGAACACCAAGCACAAAGAAGCTGCACACAATAACATCCAGTGGAAACTTACTGGCAGTGCATGGGGTGCAGAGCCAAAATTAATAAGAATATCAACCCTGACCTTGTCTTACTCAACTGCTGAGTATTCCTGCCCTGTTTGGCACAAGTGTGTTCACATGAAGGTGAACATAGCACTAAACTCTACAAGCTAGATGGCATATTCCCCCTCCTGATGCACGATGGGAAGTTGCTGCTAACTGGGAGAGAAATAAGGTTGAACACTGTGAAAGCCACCCACTGCATGGCTATCAGCCTTCTCCCAGTAGACTCAATTCAAGAAAAAACTTCATGAGAACCACCACTTCTCTTAACGTTCTCCCAGCAACAGCAAGAGTATCCCTCTGAGCAGCTAAACCAGGAAATCCCAATGGGATGGCCCCCACGAGGGTGTGCTTCCAGGGGCAAACCAAGAATGGGCAACTAGGAAGTCACTGAACAGACTCAGAAGCGGAGTGGGCAGATCAAAAGACAACCTGGCAAAATGGCACTATCTAGAAGAATCCTCCACCATGTGCAATTGTGAAGCAGAACAGACAACTCCACATCTGTATGCTTGACCACAATGCCCTGCCTCATGTACAGAGGAAGAAGTGTTTAAGGCTACAAACAATGTTGCCCATTTTTGGTCAAAAATTATTTAGCTGCTTGTGCTCTTTCTAATTTTTATCAATTTTAAACTTATTTATGCAATGCAATGCTTTCGACACAAAATAAATAGTGCAATTATAATGTGAGCCCATGCAAAAATGATATTGTACCTGATCTTTTGCTAAACTTTTAATGTTTAATGTTAAATAATGCTTCAATATTTAAATTTACAAAGTACTGGCATTAAAGTCAATCATCTGAAGAAACCTCAAAAAGAAATCTACTTAAGTCGCAACCAAGGATGCTTTCTTGATATTTTCTTGATGCTTCTTATTAAACTGTATAGTATTTCTGCCATGGCCACATTAGTATAACTACAAAGGAAGTCACAATAATATCAAAACCAATTGAAACAGAACTGGGGAATAATAATCTCCCAGGAATATTCCCAAGCCCTGGGTCGGGTCAGATCATGAGCAAAAAGTAGCTTTAGATGTTTAAGTATTTCAGTTGCATTTTAGCAGCCAAAGTAGGTTCCCCTGATCTGCAGGGACTAATGGGAGCAGATACAAGTGACTGGCTTGTTCTCTGGTTTGTCACTACCAATCCTTTAACTCTGCAGAGATGGTCCTGTCCCAAACGTGTTCTGACATTCACCACCATCACTCTTTCCTCCCATTTAATTATTCCCATTTAATTATTAATAACAAACTCATGAATAATTGAATCCACAAAAGTTAAACCTGCAAATGTAGAAGGTGACAATAATACTGAGATTCAACATACATATCCCATTGAGGTTATACATGCACACATACACACAGGCATGTATAAGTTTTCAAACTATTTTCACCCACCATTAACTATTAATGTTACAAACTGTGGAGAAAGGGAAAAGTGATTCCAGTCCAGCACTTTACCCCAGAATGTTTGTCAAAGAGATCACATATGGTGCATTTACACTGGATAATTAATGTAGTTTGCCACTTTAACTACCATGCCAGAATGCTATGGAATTGTGGGACTATTGGCAACTTTGTGAGGCATTAGTTTTTATGATTAGTAGAAGTGTATGAAGTATTTTTTATTAATTAAAGATTTTATATTAAGATTTATAACAATTTTAAAGAAAGTTTGAATTCATTGCAATCCTTTTTTGTTGTTGCTGTTTGTCTTTAACAGAGCTTATTTTGTATTTTTCTCTTCTTTTGGTATACTTTAAATCTAGTCATACATTTTAATAAAAATATATATTTAAAATATGAGAAAAGCTAAAAACTCACTCACTATCTTCTGTCGGAAGGACCTGCAGAGAATAAATCCACTCTATTATATCTTCTTTGTTCACCAGATTTAAGGAATCCAACATATCCAGACCAGAAAGTGCAAAAAAGGCAACTGTTAACCTGAAAAGAAAAAGAAACAACAGCATTTCATTACTCTTCAAGAGTATCAAACTGGCTGTAAGCATGAAACTCTTACTTCAAACTACACAAAACACATATTTCTAAGCCTCTAGCATAAACCAAAGCAGATGTGGATGCTGCAATCTGACAATCAGCTGCAGGGGAGTTGCTGACATAACAACTCTGCAAGCAAGGTAGCTGCATGGCTGCCAAACTGAGCTTACCGATTCCACTTGGAAGACAAAAAGTGAAGGCCACATACAGATAATGCACAGCAACATGTTTTTAAAAAGCTGTTCAATTAATGATTTATTAACAACAAAATCAAGGAAGGGCAACCTCTTCAGCAATGGTCTAAATACCATAAAAGCACCAGATCCTGTATGATCTTGGAAGCTTAAGCAATGTCAGCCCTGGTTAGTACTTGGACAGGAGACTGTCAACAAAGACAAGGTGATGTAAACTATATTTCAAATGAAAGAACAAGAAAATGATGTTTTGAGTATTTCATGACTTAGAAACCTCTATGAAATTCATGACCGGCAATTTAAAGGCACAAATACACAAATATTGTTTGTGTACAAATAACTTCCTCAGCACTGCCAGCCATTTCACAAACTACCACCACATAAGTAAAAGTTGTCAGTTTATCTTTTTAATCATAAGTGATAGATTTTTGTGTACTAGAAGTTACACATTAAAAATATGATACAGTGCTCTTGCATAAATCTGTGAGCTACATATTAAACATTTACATGGAATTGGTTATCTCTTGAAGCTACAGTTTTGTCTGTTTAAAAAAAATAATGTATGTATAAATGAACAATACAAGAATATCTCAGTTAACCAAGTAGACATGTTTTTCAGATGGACCAGAAGGACAAATAACATGGAAGGAATAGGCTCCTGCACCACAAAGAAAGACAAGAGTTAAAAACATTTCAGTGTGCTGATGTGAAATGTACCAGGTCTGATAAGTTTTCCATAACTTTAATTATTTACTTCATTTTTACCCAGCCTTTCCTGACCCCAGAGAGGACTCAAGAAGGGGACTCGACTTAATAAAAACACTGAAACCACTTGAGAGTCTCTTTCAAAATGTATCTAGAGGTAATTTTCCCCACCAGTGTTCAGTTTTGTTATGATTTCCATTTTTGTAACCAAGAAAGAGCTAATTTATGTTGTTATTGTTTATTGTGTTTCTGCATTATTTTATATGCAGCACTCTGGAGTGCTTTTGTGAGATGGTGGTGGGGTGTAAATAAAGTTTATTATTAATCTGGAGATGCTTCTTTGGTATAATTTGTTTTTCTGTATATGTCTTTCTTTGTATGATTATAGGTTTGTTTCTTAGAATAAAAATTAATTTTAAAAAGAGATTCCAGAAAGCCTTAGAAGGTTTTATAGCTGATATCATTGATGATCCTATTGAAGACCTGGTCAAAAAGTGGAATCTAAATCTAACCAAGGCTACTGACATGGTTGCTCACAAACATACTCACCAACCCATTATTAATCAGGTTTCTTGGTATACCAAGAACCTCAAGGAGCTGAAATGGGTACAGTGCAGATGGATCTAGTTGTCCTTCAACTTCTATACTACAAGACACAATACGGAGAGCATCTTTGTTCCTATAATGTAGCAATATGAGCAGCAAATAAATCTTGCTTCTCTGAATGTATTGCACTTCCAAAGTGATAACCAGCTGCACTAGTTAGAGTTATTATCAGTTTTAGAACTGTCAGTACCTCACTGTGATGTCTTTAATAACCATTTTGCAGGCAAAACCTCTTGCATAACAGCTGTCTTAGATATCATCAATGGAGCAGAAGTTGATATTAGGGTGTCCAATGTCTCTGAGTGGAGATTACATTGGATTACAGTGTTCCCTCACCGCTTCGTGGTTCATTTACCACAGACTCGCTGTTTCGCAGGTTTCCCTGTGCCCTCACAGCCATCCTCATCTTCCCTCCCTCCTTGCCTTCCTTCCTCCGCCATGGTGCCAGAGGGGACTTCTTAATCCCAGCAGCCCCCTCAGTGGTAGAAGAAGTTCCTGCCAGTTGAGTGGCCAACCAATGGGACGCAGACCCTGCTCTCCCTCAATTGGCTGGGCTGTGGAAGGCCACGCCAGGCAGCGTGCCTTCCCTCAGTGGTGAACTTGGCGGCAGCAGCAGCGGGGATGCGGCAGCACTGGTTGGAAGCAGCTGGAAAAGGGTTTGCTTTAGGCTTTTGGCCCAATTTTTGGCTGGGGGTCTTTTGTCTCCTGGGACTTCCTCCTCAGCTGGCCTTGGGCTCCCTGCCTCCCTATATTGAGTATTCATGCCAAGTTTGGTGCAGATCCATCAATGTTTGGGTCCACAGTGCTTTCTGGATGTTGGTGAACTACAACTCTCTTTGAATACCCCTTATTTCTCAGATTTTCATTTATCATGGGGGTCCTGGAACGGAACCCGCACAATAAGTAAGGTAACACTCTAGATTAGTGAATATTGGTGATGTGGACAAGCTGCTTTCTCAATCCCTACCTCTCTTACCTAGTCATCCAAGGAGGAGATGCAATTAGATTTCAAATACTATATATTATTAATGTATCTCTCAGGAAGGAGAAATTTTCAACCTGTTTAAAATAAGCAGTGATCAGGCCAGTACTGAAAAATCCCTCCCTGGATAACTACCTTAATCTTCATTTTTGGGCTAGGTGATTGAGAAGACAGTTGCTTTCCAACTCCAGGTAGTCTTGGATGGCACACACTTCCATGAATTATTTCAAAACTGCTTCAGAGCAAGTGGTGGAGTTGAAACTACTATAGTCACTTTCGTGGATAATCTCCATCTTAACACTAACAGGGGTAGTGTGACCTTGTCAATGCTTTTAGATCTCTCATCAGTGTTCAATGTCATCGGCCATGGTATCCTACTGGAACACCAGGATGTGGATTGAGAATCGGAGGCACTGTATTGCAGTGGTTCCGGTCATACCTCTCGGACAGGTTCCTGATGTTGGTGCTTGGGGACAGTCACTCCTCATCAAAGAAGCTGTTATGTGGCATTCCAGAAAGTGTAATCTATCTCCAGTGTTTTTAACATCTACATGAAACTGCTAGGAGAGATCATCCAGAGGCATGGGGCGGGTGGTATCAGTATGCTGATGACAACCAAATTTATTTCTTCATGCCCTCAAAAATAGCCTTAGTTAAGAATAATGGGATGTGTTTGAATTAATGCTTGGAGGAAGTAATGGACTGGATGAAGAATAACAAACTGAAACTGAATCCAGATAAGACCAAAGTGCTTGCTATTAAGGATCCTAACCTAGATATGGAGATGTGTCAATCAATTCTGGACAGGGTTACACTCTCCTTGAAAGAATGTGTTCACAGCTTGGGACTGCACCTAGATCCTTCTCTCTAAATGTAAGCCCAGGCAGATGTGACAGTCAGGACTGGTTATTATCAGTTTTGGCTGAAACACAAGTTGCACCCTTTCCTAGAACTGGAGGACCTAAAATGGTAGTGTACGTGTTGGTAACCTCAAGATAAGGCTTCTGTAAGTTGCCGTATACTGGGCTATTTCTGTAATCAAGTTCAAAACTCCAATTAGTCCAAAATATGACCGCCAAAATGGCTCCAGCAAGCATATCACACCTTTATGAAAATTACACTACTGGCTACCAATTAGTTTCCTGGCAAAGCACAAAAGTGTTTCAGATCTGCAAAAAAGGAACATCTTTGTCTGATGTTTTGCTAACTCTGGTATGTCTCTATTAACATGTATTCCATATACTGTTCCATGTATTAGAGTTAAGTGAAAAAACATATTATTACTTCAGAGTCTTTTGCACAGTAAGCAAGTCAAACCTAAATCTGCTAAGATTATTGCTAAGTAGGACACAACAGGTTGCGCCAGTGGTTTCTCAATACAATAGCATTCCTACACACAAGTTGTAGAATACTAAGAACATTACTGAATGTGTGTGTCATTGTTTTTCTTTAGAAACCTAGGTGCTACCTAGCTTTATTTTGAATGTTGTGTAGAAAGAGATCATCAGCAGTGTGCTGCTAGTATTTCTCTAGGACACGTTCACATTTTATAGGATCTCCACATAACAGCCCATTAATTGTGCAAGATACACTTCTGCTTACAGCTTTGCTTAAAATGATACTCTATATCTATCCAGGTTTTGCAATATAGTAGTCATCAAGTAATAAATAACCGCATGGAGACTAATTTCTGCTACACCCATTTCAACCTGTTTTTTTATTTCAAGGCTTAGACAAGATTCCTCATTAATTATACTTCTTGCACCCTTACTTATTAATAACCAAGACACCAGAATAATAAGTGTACAAATCTGATGAGGAAGCATTTACATTAAATATTAAATGGGCAAGTATTTTTCAACCATTCACATGTTGGTTCCTCTGGAAGTGGTGAACATGTCTTGTACTGTCGCTATAGGTGCCCCAATGAAGAGCCCTGCCATAAATATTATACTCACTACTCTTCAGTCACATAGACCTTATTCACAGTTTAAAAGATAATGAATTACAGTTTACATTCCCATTATTTAGACTGATTCACCAAGTTTAAAAAGTCTTTAGTTTAAGCAAAAGGAAATCTTTTAAAGTAATTAGCAGAGAAAAAGTCCTTATTTTCAAATTAAGTCCCTTCATAAATAGAACTACTTCAGTTTTTTCACAAGAGCCACAGCATTTATTCTTGCTACTCAAATTATTTATTTTCACACACAGGTATATCTCAGTTAACAAAACATTTGGTACCATACTTTTCTATTTCCAAAAAAGGGAATGTTTTGGTAAAATTTTGGCAAAAGGTTTAACTCAAACTAACACTATGCACTTTTAAAATGAAAAAAGCAAGCAAACTTTGTATACATTTAAAATGCAATTTTGAAGCATTCAAACACCATTTAAAGTGTCTTTCAGAATGTATCCATCTTTCTTGTGACTTATTTTACTGAGCCAAGCATACAGAGCCATACTGGAGGCAGCAGGCAGATCCCTTTCACCCTTTCTGTTTTGCTCTTTACACATGTTGTGTCAGGGGTTCTGGATGAAGCTGTTACTTATGCAAGGAACAGAGAGCTACACAGGATCAGTTAGAGTAGGATCCCATTATTTATTAGTTCATGCTTTACTGTATTATTTACTACAGACATGCTGTTGCAACCTGGCACTAAAGGTCTGTGCTTCTAAATTGTTTAATACTGTTTTGTGGTTCTGAAACTCCTGGAAAATACAGAGGCTTAAAGAGATGTTAGAACTGCTATCTGTCCTTATCATAGATGTTCTTCAGCAGTAGAGAAATGGTTGAGAGCTACCAAGGTACAGTGCTTTGAGTGCTGAATTAGAAGTTTTAGGACTCTGAACTCTCCATACCTGCAAGGTGACACTGAGCTAGTCAAACTCCCTCGGCCTAAGAAGGAGGACATGACAAACCTCCTTTAAACAAATCTTGCCGAGAAAAATCTAGGTCTGGGTCATTATAAATCTGAGACAACTATGAAAGCAGAAACCAGAATATATGCACACAACAGCAATAACCTATATATTGTATAAATCTCCCCCTCTAATGCTTCAATCTTGATTTGCTTATAATTGTAAGGACTGAGAAGCAAGCAGGTAGATAAACCTACATTTCCTTAAAGGCCTTAAAGGCCATACCATAAGCTGCTCATTCTAAATTACCGTACTCTTCTCAAGTCATATGACTGAGGATACATTAGGTAAAGAAAACTCAGAGGTAGTTTTGCCAGTTCCCTCCTCTGACATATAGCCTAAGGCAGGGGTGCTCATTAGGTAGCTCGGAAGCTACTAGTAGATCTTCAGCCCTGTTCCAGGTGATCTTCGGGCCTCACCAGCCGGATGGGGCACTCCTGCCATGCGTGCACGCTGCCTGCGCGCACGCGCGCTCCTGCTGCTGGCTTCCGCTCTCCCGATGCTTCTTTCGCCTGCGGGACATTGCAGGAAGAAGGAAGCACAAGGCGAGGCCTCTGGAGGGAGCGCCCTGCCTCTCTCTCGTCGAGAAGCAGCTGTGCAGTCTCCGTTGCCAGTGAGACAGGCAGGGCAGAGTGCTCCCTCTGGATGCCCCGCCTTGTGCTTTCTCCTTCCTGCAATGCCCCGCAGGTGGAAGAAGCGTGTGCGGGCGGAAAACAGCAGCAGGAGCACGTGCGGTGGCAAGAGCGTGCGGCGGCGGGAGCGTGTGGCGGCGGGAGCGTGTGGGAGCACAGGGCGGCGGGGGCAGGTAGACCTTTTGGACTTGGTTGCTTTAAGAGTAGCTCGCATGCTGAAAAAGTGTGAACACCCCTGGCCTAAGGCATATGGTATTCACTAGCAATCAAAGTATTTACCAGTACTGACCTTGCTTGGTTTCCAAGATCAGGAGGGATCTGGTGTTTTACTCCCAAAATACAACACTTTTAAAGGCGGTGTTTCTCAAACTGTGCTCCTCCAGGTGTTTTGGACTTCAGCTCCCAGAAATCCCAGCAGGCTTACCAGCTGTTGAGAATTTCAGGAGCTGAAATCCAAAGCATCTGAAGGAGCATGGTTTGAGAAACACTGTTTTAAGGCAACGATGAAGAAAAATTCCAGGTACCTCACTCCACTGTTGTTGTGTGCCTAAAAGTCATTTCTGATTTATGGAGACCCTAAGACAACCTATTATAGGGTATTCTGGGCCAGCCGTGTGTCACACAGTGAGTTTTGACAGAGAAACAGGGAATCGAATCCTGCTCTCCAGAGTCCTTGTCCAACAAACCACTATACCACACTGACCTCACTCCCTGCTGATACTTAAAGGCAGCCTTCCCGAAACTGGGGCCTTTTAAATACCTGGACTTAGAAGTCCCAGCTAGCATGAGACTTCTAAGTCCAGACCCAGAGAGTGCTGAGGAAAGGCTACAAAAGACCTGTATTTGCTTAACAAAGTGAAACAGAATCTCTTGGTTAGTCATGCTTTCTTAAGATCTCCTGTGAGCACTTTACTTAAATCTGATCAGAAAAAAATAAAATTGCTTATAACCTTCAGTTCATGAAGATATTTTTTACCAGAAGCTTACTTGCAGCACTCACCCCTTGCAACACTGAAACTTAATTTGGATCAGAAAGGAAATGTGGCAGATAAATTCAATGGCTTGGATACAGGACACACTAAAAACTATGTGTCTACATGAGGAAAGTGGAGCGTGGCTCCTATTTGGGCTAAAACTGAAGAAGGAACAACAGATATTTTTAGTACTTTCATCCCTATGAGGAGTGGGTGTGCTTAGCTGGGAAAAAAAGTCTGAGAAGAGGTATGATGGCTATATTTAAATATGTGAAATGATGTTATCTTGAAGAGGAGGCCAGTTTGTTTTCTGCTGCTCTGGAGAATAAGACATGGGATAATGGATTCAAATTGAAGGAAAAGAAATTCCACTAAACATTAGGAGGAACTACCTGACAATAAGAGCTGGACAGTGAAATATGGGCAAAAGTATGATAGCTGGGACCCAATGCCGAGACAGCGCAGCGAGAGACACAGGTGCGACAGAATTGTGGCAAGATAGTTTGCCAGAAAGGGGGGACAACAAGCAGCCAAGCATAGTGCTTAAGGCTAACCGGATATTGTATGCAAACACGTTCAAATACGTAACATCTTTGCTTCTCTCATTCTGACCCGCGTTGCACAACCAGCTTTGGATCCCAGCTATCATACTTTTGGCGAAATATGCTGCCTCAAAGTGTGGTGGAGTCTCTTTCTCATGAGGTTTTTAGGCAGAGGCTGAATGACCATTTGTTGGGGCTATTTTAATTGTGTGTACCTGCATGGCAGAGAGTTGGACTAGATGGCTCTTAAAGCCTCTATGATTATAGGCATTTCAACATTTAAACTCTTTCTTCTATGACCACAGAATCACACTAAGTATTTTCAATCAGTGGCCATACGCACAGACACAAACTGTAACAAATGCGCAAAAAAACAGAAAACAGACTAGAAACTATCCATCACAATTTCAGGTGATCAGATTGTGCTGCTGAACCAAAGCTGGTTGGAGTTAGTAGGATTAAGAGCTCGAAGCATAGGAATCAGATTATCCCTGAGTCCATGTAAAGCGAGCTCCCTGAGTACGTGAGCTACTGCAGACACAAGGCTCTGGGGAGAAAGTTTTCTTCGGCGTTGAGGGGTCGCGACTTCCCATCATATGCGGCCACAATAGGCTCAAGATTACACACCGAGGGTGACCAGAGTGGTCAAAGGTCTGGAAGGCATCATCAGTCTTAAGGCGCTGGCTATGTTCGGCTTGGAAAAACAGCAGGTTAGAAGGGGATGTGATGGCCGTGTTCCAATACTAGAAAGGATGTCATACTGAAAATGGAGCAAGCTTGTTTTCTGCTGCTTCCAAACTGCAAAGTAGGACACGGAGCGGTGGATCCAAACTGAAGGGGGGGAAGCACCGATTTGGGCAGGTCACACTCATTAGTGCAGTCTGACTTGGTGGGCAATTGGGAGTTTTGGAACAGGCCCAAACGGGTGTTTTGGACTTCAACTCCCAGGAATCCTAGCCAGTTTACCAGCTGTTAGGATTTCTGGGAGTTGAAGTCCAAAACACCTGGAGGGCCGGTAATTGCCCACCCCTGATCAGGATGCATCTACAGTGCAGAATTAGTGCAGTCTGACACTTCTTTAATTGTCATGCTGCAATGCTATTGAATTATTGTGAGTTATAACAAACTTGGGCCCTCCAGGTGTTTTGGACTTCAACTCCCACAATTCCTAACAGCCTGCCGGCTGTTAGGATTTAACAGTGGGAGTTGAAGTCCAAAACACCTGGAGGGCCGGAATTTGCTCATCCTTGTTTTGCAACGTCTTTGGCCTTCTCTAGAGATTTCCTTACCTACATCTTCACTGGTGGAATTGATGCAGTTTGACGCCGCTTTAACTGCAAGGCCTCAGTGCCTCACTAAACTACAAATCCCAAAACATTTGAGGCCTTGCAGTTAAAGCGGCGTCAAACTGCATCAATTCCACCAGTGAAGACGTAGGCAAGGAAATCTCTAGACTGGAACAGACTTGGAAGGCACCCCACAACTAACAATAGGGAGGCCTTCCTGATAGAACAGGCCTGGGCAAACTTGGGCCTTTCAGGTGTTTTGGACTTCAACTCCCACAATTCCTCACAGCCTCGGGCCCCTTTGGGGCCCGAGGCTGTGAGGAATTGTGGGAGTTGAAGTCCAAAAACACCTGAAAGGCCCAAGTTTGCCCAGGCGTGTGATAGAAGCATGTCAACTCGAGGTGTCAACTCTGGAGGTGGAAGGTCACCCTTTGGGAGGGCTTTAGGGGTCCCTTCTGGCTCCAATTCCGGGGAAGAGCTCACTGTCGTGGCGCCTCTGAGGAAGCCAGGCCCCAGACTCTCTGAGGGAAGGAAGGCATCTCTCTCTCTCTCTCTCTCTCTCTCTCTCTCTCGCCTGTCAAAGAGAGTACCTGCTGGTCTCCAGGGAGGAATACCGCTCCGGCAGAATCTGAAGGCAGCGCTGGAAGAAGCGGACGTGCCTCTCCTTGAGGAAATCCAGCCGCTCCCCGTCCCCGAAGCCCCCGTTTTCCTCCTCGGCGGCGGCGGGGGCCGCCGGCGTCCTGCTGGCTCCAGCATCCGCCATCACTGCCACTGCCGCCGCCATATTGGCCCGAAGCTCTGCTTCCCCTCCGCCTCCCTCCCTCGCTCGCGCAGCGTCCTTCCTGTCGCCGGGCGCGCTCCGTCACGTGCTATGTTAATGAAGTGGGCGTGGGGAAAAAAGGAAAGGCGCTCGGCCCCGCCCCTCCTGCGGCTCAAGGGGGCGGAGCCAGGCAGCACACACCGCTTTTGCTTTCCCTCTCTCAGTCTAGACTCAAGTCAGGAGAGAATGCTTCTGGAGCATGGCCATGCAGCCCGGAAAACTTAACAGCAACCCAGTCCCCAGGCTGCTTTCTTATACTGTGAACCCACACTGTTAAAGGGAGGTCAGGCTTCATTCAACTTAACCAGGCAAGGGCAAGCTTGGGCCCTCCAGGTGCTTTTGGACTTCAACTCCCACCATTCCTAATTATTCATAATGATGGGAGCTGAAGCCCACAATACCTGGGAGGCCAAAGTTTTCCCACGCCTGATCTTATGGAACCACAAGGTGGAGGATTCTTCTAGGTAGTGCCATTTTGCCAGGTTTCCTTTTGATCTGCCCACTCCATTTCTGAGTCTGTTCATGGACTTCCGAGTTGCCTGTTCTCTGTCATTGAAGCATATATGAATGTTTAACTTGTTTATAGCCATTTGTTTATGAGGGGCAGGCATGTAGCCGGGGGGGGCTAAGGGGGCTTCAGCCCCCCCCCCGAAATTCTCAGGGTGGTCCGCGAAAAGGCCTTACTGGTACATAATTTAAACTGTTATGTTTATTCATATCATGATCTGATCACCATGCTCATTATATCCCACATTAATGGGGTTATTGGGATAACAATACAAAAGGTTTGCTAGGGTAGACCCTTTTCCACCCAGTCTCGGCCCCCGGAATCAAAATCCTGGCTACGGCCCTGATGAGGGGTGATTTTAAACTGATTTCAAAATCACCACCCAAAGTATTATATTGAATCTGGAACTCCAGAGATTTTTGGCAAACCTGTCCCAAAGCCAGGTGCCTCATTCGGAGCCCATTTATAAGATGGGATATCAGCCCCCCCCCTCTCTCCAGCAATTGATATTAGGAGGTATGCTGCCTTATAAAATATTAATTCAATTTAGTTCTTCTACTAAAGGGGAAATTGATGCTTTTAGCAGAAACAATGTCAGGAGAAAGTGCTGCTCAGTATAGGTTTCAGAATAACAGGGTAGCTTGCCAAGTAACAATGACGAGAATAAGCTACTCTGATTGGTACAAAGGCACAAGCAGTGATTCGCCAAAGAACATCATGTGCCTTTTAGATAACAGTGGCCCTGATTGGCCTAATGCTAGCCAACGTGCGTTTGTTTACAATGTTCCTGAATGGATAGATAGCGCGCATGGCAATTGAAGGCTTCTCTCTGTGTGAATGCTGGAGAGAAGTGGCATAGACTTGTAACAATTTGGGAACACGCTGTATCAGAGCAGATAACATAGCCTGAGAATCAGAATTAATACCTACGCCATGCCTTTTAACAAATAGGAGTGAGATGCTAGAAAATGCTTTGTTTAATTGGGTAGTGTAGTGTGAGTTCATGAATGCTAGCCAATGCAATGCATGAAGAAGGGTGGGACTGAAATATTGCCACCATTGCTTGTATAAAACCTGAATGCTAAGAATGCTCGAGGTTCTACCCTCCAGCAGCTCGTTCTGTAAAGAGGGGGTGGACCCCGTCAGCTGATGTGCCTCAATAAAGACTGGTTTCATTGAACCGCAGTAAAATTGTTGTGTTATCCGTCCCTGTGCTCACCCGAATGCGCCGCCTGGGGAAAAGGTATTGCCTAGGGAGTTTTGGGACTCCAAATTGCCGCTACACTACGAGTAGTCAATAGTTGTTCCTGGCTCAATCCATGTGTCTATTGAAAAGAAACCGGAATTACAATTTTAGAAACTAACACGAGAAGGTTATATTGATGTCAGCGTAAAAAGGATATATGAAAACTAGCTGTACCCGTGCACGCGTTGCTGTGCCGCAGTCTGGTGCTTTAAGAATGTTTGCCTACTTTAAATAGTATTGATAGTAGTATAAAAATAAGCATGTCTTCTATGTTTAGTACTTATATTAGTGAAATAACTCACTAAGGTCAAGTACCAGAACCCAGAAGTGAGAAGCAGAACTCTGTAAGGCAGTAGTAATGTATGAACATCAAAGGAGTAAGACAGAATGCATGAAGAGAGTAGGAATATAGAGAGGATGTGCGTTAAAAGACGAAGATATGAAAAGTTAATTCTTACAAAGTACAAAGCAGACCATGCAGAGAACCCCGGTCTCTACACCCTGGGCCCAGGTAATTCCAAAGAAATCACCAAGTAGAGGTCTGAATATAAGTAGGGGTACCTTAAGTTTTGATAGAAGTGATACCGCAGCAAGAGGCTGAGATGTAGGTAAAGTAAAGGGAGTCATGAAACAAATAGCAAAAGTAATGTGAACAGTAGTGGTATAAATTACTGGAGTATTATGGTAATGGCAGTAAAAACAGCAATAGTGGTATTATTTTTGGAGTGTAATAATAATGGCAGTAGTAATGATTGTAATAGGAAGTAGTAATAGGCATAGTGGTATTACCCAAAGTAATTGGGTATGATCTATATGTATTTGTCTGAATATGCATCTGTATTATCTTATTTCAGTACGTCACCACAGTTCCCCACCATGTCTACAGCAATTTAGGATTTTTAAGTAGTATTGTTTCAATTTGTATTATTATTATTATTATGCCGCATCTCTCTGAGTAAGAAATACAGTATTACTAAAATAGTAATACTTTATTTCTTACTCAGAGAGATGCGGCATAATAATAATACAGGAGCCCGTGGTAGCACAGTGGGTTAAACCACTGAGTCGCTGAACTTGTGCTGACTAAAAGGTTAGCAAATTGAATCCAGGGAGTTGGTTGATCTCCCACTATTAGCTGAAGCGTCTGCAAACCTAGTAGTTATAAAAGATGCAAATGTGAGTAGTTTAGTAGGTACAGCTCTGTGACAAAATCCTATTATCTTATTTCAGCATGTCACCATAGTTCCCCACCATGTCTACAGCAATTTAGGATTTTTAAGTAATATTGTTTCAATTTGTAGTATTATTATTTTTATTATTATGATGGCGCATATCTCTGAGTAATTATTACTATTACTATTTTAGTAATACTTTATTTATTACTCAGAGAGATGCGGCATAATAATAATAATACAGGAGCCCCTGGTGGCACAGTGTGTTAAACCACTGAGCCGCTGAACTTGCTGAGAAAATCCTAACCTTTTTACCAATGAGAACACCACTGAGCTGCTGATCTTGCTGGCAAAAAGGTTAGCAGATTGAATGTAGGGAGTGGGGTGAGCTCCCACTATTAGCCCCAGCTTCTGGCAACCTAGTTGTTTGCAAATATGGAAATGTGAGTAGAGCAATAGGTACTTACCAAAGTATTGGAAGGAAGGAGAGAAGGTTTCCGATGGGGAATCGGTGAGGGCACTGAAGTTCGGTAAGGGTAGTTGTCTGTGTCAGCTGCGGTTCGTTAGTCTGTGTGAGACGGAGGAGCATGCAAGTAGTGCTATCCCTTAGTCTCGTCACAAAGAAATAGCAAGGGAAAGGGGTGGGTGGTCCTGGCAGCCATTAGGATTTTTTTTTAAAAAAAATTTGCCAGGTAGCCTTTTCTCAATTCGCGGGTGTATTTTTGAATTTGTGGCAGCGCGGATGCACGGTGGCCGTGTTGTGCCGCAAAGTGTATTGGGAATTGTAGTTTGTAATGGCTGGAGGGAAGATGGCGTTGGCTCAGCGTGTGGGGGATGTTTGGTGTAAAAGGTAAGGGAAGTTTGTGGGTGTCTGGTGTTGGTTTGGGGTTTTTGGAAGGGGGCTTTTGGGACGTAGGAAGGGGGCGGGCGGGTGTTGTTTTGTGTTGCTTTGGGGTTTTTGGAGGGGGGCTTTTGGGACGTAGGAAGGGAGCGGGCGGGTGTTGTTTTGTGTTGCTTAGGGTACGTAGGAGGGGGTTTTGGGACGTGGAAAGGGGGTAGGGGTTTGTTGTTTTGTGTTGCTTTGGGGTTTTTGGAAGGGGGCTTTTGGAACGTAGGAAGGGGGCGGGGTGTTGTTTTGGGGATGTTTTGTGGCGAAGTATGTGGGATCGGGCCGCCTCGCTTTGGCCGCCATGTGCTTGGGAAGGGGGGGTATGTTGGTGAATTGTTGCTGTGGGGACGTGGAAAGGGGGCTTTTGGGACATAGGAAGGGGGCGGGGTTTTTTGTTTTGGGGTCGTTTTGTGGCGAAGTATGTGGGATCGGGCCGCCTCGCTTTGGCCGCCATGTGCTTGGGAAGGGGGGGTATGTTGGTGAATTGTTGCTGTGGGGACGTGGAAAGGGGACCTTTGGGACGTAGGAAGTGGGCAGGGGGTGTTGTTTTGGGGTCGTTTTGTGGCGAAGTATGTGGGATCGGGCCGCCTCGCTTTGGCCGCCATGTGCGGTCGGTGGCGAAGTGTTTGGGATGGGTCCGGGCGCTCTGGCTGGCATGCATGAACGTTCTAAAGGTTTGTGCTGGCAGCGGAGAGCCCGGGATGGGAGTTCCATTGGCAGTTTTTGGGGGCCGGTGTTTGGGGGTGTTGCGAGGTTCCTAGGGCCGGTTTTTTTGGCTCTGTTGGTACCTCGTGATATGGCTAATGGGGCTGTCGAGTTTGGTGTTTCTGAGGCTTATAGTTTCTTTGTCTATATCTGCCGTTGCATGACGTGAAGAAAAAAAAAATATAGATTGTAGTTTTACAACAGGCTTCCTGTCTGGAAGGGACATTAGTACTTGTCCGAACGCATCTGCCTCTATGTCCCATCTCGCAGTCTAAGATCATCTGGGGAGGCCCTGCTCTCGCTTCCGCCAGCATCGCAAATGCGGCTGGTGGGGACGAGAGGCAGGGCCTTCTCGGCGGTGGCCCCTCGCCTATGGAACGCACTCCCAGACGAAATAAGATCGACTCCATCTCTCCTCGCTTTTAGAAAAAAGCTAAAGTCGTGGTTCTGGGACCAGGCCTTTGGGCAGCAGATGTAAACTGTACCTTTGGATTTGACTGGATTGACATTTTGGACTTGACTGGACTGACAATGTGTTCCGCTTGATGGCTTTAATTAATTATGGTTGTTTGTAGTGGTTTTTAATGTAATGTTTTTTAATGTTTTTAATGCTTTTTAATGACGTTGATTGTATGGTGTATTTTAAATTGTATTGTGGTGGTATGGCCTGTAGTGCTGCGAATGTAAGCCGTGCTGAGTCCAGCTGCAGGGGTGAGAAGCTACGGGGTACAAATACCACAAATAAATAAATAAATAAATAGCAGTATCCAACTGCATTATATTATTTATTATTTCAATTTGTATACCGTCCTTCCAGATTGGCTCAGGACGGTTTACAGCATATCGAACTACAACAGCAACACAATAAAACAATGAAATATGAAACAGTTAAGACAATGTTAATCTATAACCAGATGGTTAGAGGCTAAAAGCACAGTTTTGCAAGCTTTCCGAAAAGCCAACAGCTCGCTAATTGCTCGAACTTCCGGTGCTAACGCATTCCATAGGCTTGGTGCTACGGCAGAAAAAGCCCTCTGTCTGGTTGACGACAGGTGAATGGTTTGTAGAGAAGGAATCTTGCAAGAGGTTTTGATCCTCAGATCGAAGGGATCTCTGGGGAACATATGGGAATAGGCGGTCCCTCAAGTACACCGGCCCCAGACCATGTAAGGCCTTAAAAGTCAAAACCAACACTCTGAAGATGATCCGGTGCTCAATTGGCAACCAGTGCAGTCGCTGCAGAGTTGGAGTAATGTGAGCCCTGGCCGGCACTCCAGCCAGGGATGACCAACAAAGGAAGACCAATGTAAAGGGTGTTACAGTGTATTCTACAGTGTAGATCAGGCATGGGCAAACTTGGGCCCTCCAGGTGTTTTGGACTTCAACTCCCACAATTCCTAACAGCCACAGTTCCTAACGCCTTATCATAACTGACATGGCTCCATGCGATGGAATCCTGGAGATTTGTGATTTCTTCGTCAGAGAAGGGTAAAGACCTTGTAAAACTACAATCCCAGGATCCATAATTGATCCAGAGCAGTTTTTCTTTTTTAAAAAGTGGCATTAAACTACATTAACTCTTCATCATTGACATACCAGGAGCCCCCAGTGGCGCAGTGGGCTAAACCATTGTGCCAGCAGGAGTGAAGATTGACAGGTCGAGCATTTGAATCCGGTGAGAGCGCAGATGAGTTCCAGCTCCCCATGCAGGGACATGAGAGAAGCCTCCCACAAGGATGGTAAAACTTCAAAACATCTGGGCATCCCCTGGGCAACATCCTTGCAGATGGCCAATTGTCTCACACCAGAAGCGACTTGCAGTTTCTCAAGTCGCTCCTGACATGAAACAAAAAATTGATGTACCCTAAGTTGTGACGTATAGTTCTTGTAATTATCTGCCATTAGCATGCACAATGCAGAATTTCATGAGGATAAGGTGTGCCATCAGTGTAATAACTTAAAGATATTTAAAGCAAAGCACAAATTTGCTACTGCTTAGAACACTGCAGCTTCCAGTTTTACTGATTAAATTTTTTTAAAAGTTGTGCCTGAAGTAAATACATTTTTTTCTTTTTGCAGTAAAAGAACACTTAGGCTTTCCATAGCTGTATTGAGACTTTCATCAAGGTGAAATAGTTGATGTCTGTGTGCCTTTTTTTCTCCTTCCCCTTCTCCTCCTCCACCCTCCCTCAGCCACATTTTATCAAGCAAGCAAACTGAATGATTGGTCTAAATATTACTTTAACTAAAAAAGATCAGGAGTTACTGTATTTTCTTTGAATAGAGGGCAGTGCTGTTTTTGTCGTCCCCCCCCCCCCCCATGTGTGCCCTGCGTCCCTCCATTTGGAGCACTATGTTTTTCTCCTAACTCCAGCGCCACCTCCGTAACCAGCCCTTTTTCACCGGCTTTTAGCGCATTTGCGCGGCCGGGCAGCGCGCTGTTCCTGGAAACGCCAGGTTTACCCAGGGACGAGCCCCAGTGCATCTCGCCGCGGCGTGTTTGCTTCGCTCTTCCTGCAAACCTCCCTCCGGTTCTGAGCGCATTTGCGCAGCCGGTTCAACACTGGGGTAAACATACGCGGCTGGATTATTTACTTTGGATTTTTACCCCCTACCCGTGGATTTCCCTTTCTCCTCGAACTGTGCTTTCATTTACGGGTTTGGTTACTACGAGGTACTGTACTATAGCGAACTAAGTTCCATCTATGAGTTCCATCTCGCATACAAGTACTACGGTGCACTAATGTTTGATTCTCTATTGTGGAGATGTAATGCGTGATTTGTATTTGTCTTACTATATGGCATTTTGCTAATTGTATGTAAATGATATTGGTGTTTGTTGAATTATACCTTTTGATACTATATACTAGTTCCAGTGTGTTTGACTGATCTACATTGTAGAATGATATAATGCAATTTGATATCATTAAAGGTCCTTCCAGACATGCCCTAAATCTCAGGATCTGATTCCAGGTTTTCTGCTTTAAACTGGATTATGAGTCCGCACTGCCAGATAATCTGGGACAAATAGAAAAGCTGGGATCAGATACTGGGATAGAACACCTGCCTGGAAGGGCCCTAACTGTCATGGCTCAATGCAATGGAACCCTGGGAGTTCTCATCTTCAGCCTTCTCTGCTGAAGTGCTGGTGCTTCACCAAACTACAAATCACAGGATTCCACAGCAAGTAGCTTCTGATGTGAGGGAATTGGCCGTCTGCAAGGACGTTGCCCAGAGGACACCCATATGTTTTACCATCCTGTGGGAGGCTTCTCTCATGTCCCCGCATAAGAAGCTGGAGCTGACAAAGGGAGCTCACTATGTTTCACAGATTCGAACCGCCAACCTTCAGGTCAGCAGTTGAGCCAGCACAGGGTTTAACGCATTGCTCCACTGCAGATCCACGTGTTTGAAAGATAATAGTATGATTTGAAACATAGACGAGGAATAGCTAATCCTTCCCAAAACATTTGCTTATTGTTATTATTTATTATTTTGTTTACTTCGTTTCTACCCCACCTTTTCAACCCGAGAGGGGACTCAAGGCGGCTTACTGTTGTGTAAGGGTCGCAAAAATAAATACTTGTATCTTTCCCCTCCCTGCATTCCCAAGGTACATTAGAATGGCAATCAATTAACCATTTGTTTTTGTTGTTTATTTGTTCAGTCGCTTCCGACTCTTCATGACCACATGGACCATCCCACGCCAGAGCTCCCTGTCGGCCATTACCTCCCCCAGCTCCTTCACAGTCAAGTCAGTCACTCCAAGGATACCATCCATCCATCCTGCCCTTGGTCGGCCCCTCTTACTTTTTCCTTCCATTTCCTCAGCATAATTGTCTTCTCTAAGCTTTCCTGTCTTCTCATAATGTGGCCAAAGTACTTCATCATTGCCTCTAATATCCTTCCCTCCAATGAGCAGTCAGGCTTTATTTTCTGGAGTATGGACTGGTTGGATCTTCTCGCAGTCCAAGGCACTCTCAGAACTTTCCTCCAACACCACAGTTCAAAAGCATCTATCTTCCTTTGCTCAGCCTTTCCTATGGTCCAGCTCTCACATCCGTAGGTTACTACGGGGAATAGTATTGCTTTTATTATGCGGATCTTCGTTGCCAGTGTCAATTAACCATATTTAAGATTAACTAAGAATTTGTTGTGAAAATTATAACAAAGAAAGGCCACTAATTTGTGTTCCAAAGGTAGAACAAAACCCACATCGCTAGATTTAGGCTCTATCTAGCAAAGGGAGAAGGAAATCAAAGGAAGTCAGAATGTGTATTTGTAGGAATTACCATTCACAAAAATTAGGACCGTTTGGGGAAAAGTATGGAATTATTAACAAACAAAAAAACAACAGTAATGCAAATTATAAAGATACAGTTTATATTTGCTCTTTTATAAACATGAAATAAAATTCAAATTCACATAACTTCACCCTGAACTCAAAATGAACATGTTTAAATCTCATGATAATCCTTATAAAACCATAAAATAGCCAGTAACTGTAAACATGTACACGTCTTCTAATATTTCTTTGAGCAGATACCCAGTTAAAGCCCTTGTCTCCAGCTTGGGACAGCCCTATAAAGAAAAAAATACCAATTAAAGTATATTTTAATGACTTTTATCAAACATTTAAATGTCTTTTCCCCCCTTACCTGTGTGGAATATGCAGGAGTGGTCCTGAACCCTCTGGTCCAATCTCTTTGATCCGTTCTTCCCAAACTTTAGTAGGTCTATACAACCGATATGGGTCCCGGGTTACATTAATTTCAACCTATTAAATTGGATTTTTAAAGTAATAAAAATAAGCTGTTAAGAGATAGTCCTGTAAAAAAATTGACAACAGTGTTACTCAAAACGTTGTCCCCTGGACCAGCGCTGATCCCCAAGCCTTGGCTGTCAATGCTTGGTAAGTTTCCAGGAAAGAATTGTAGCCAATGTGCACAAATATAGTGCCAGTCACTGGTACACTGGGGGAAAATAACTGCCAGAGAAACTTAAGAAGTACTGCTCTAGCATACTTTTGTCATTTTAATATATTTCTTTTTTATTGATACTGAGTGAAGAAACTTAAATACACTAAAATAATATAACATATGAATTGTATGACAGATTTCCAAAAATAACTTGATGAATAATGAACAAAACCATTCCTCTAAATAATTCACACCAGCTTTTAACAGTAATGCCATTATCTTCAGTTTTCTTTAACCTTTGATTCAACTGTTTATCTATGGACAAATATATATATCACCCTTCTAATGTTTTGGAAATATCTTATCAATATGCCATGATTCAGTTCTCTTCTAGATGTTTATCTTATTTATTTATTTATATGTCACCCTTCTCACCCAGAGCAGCTTACAAGATATATATACACACAATATATTATATTATTAGCATAGCACAATATCAGTATTATATATTACTATATTGTACTGTACCATTATTAATAATATTAGATGTAATATAAAATATATAATTATAATATATTATTAGTATTATATTGTATTATAGTATTATATTATAATATTATAAATAGTATATGTATATACAATATATTATAATATATTATACTAGCTGTACCTGGCACGCGTTGCTGTGCCCTTTTTAGGAGATGCGAGAAAGTCCAATCATCCACGGTGTGCCCTCCTCTAAACTGCAGTTGGATGGAGTGTGGGTCATGGGGGGCATGGTGTGCCAAGTTGGGTCTTTATTGGTCTTGGTTCTGGGCCACAGTGGTCTGTGGGGAATGATGGGTTTTGAAGTTCTACAAATCCCATTTTCCATGGTGGTACTTCAAGTCCCATCATGCATGGTCGGGGCTCTGTGTGCCAAGGTAGGTTACTGTAAATTCAGGCCATACACAATGTCCCATGAGCTGAGGCCTAGTTAGGAACAGCAAGTTAATGAAGCCTTACTGTCAATTCAGGCCATACACAATGTCCAATGAGCTGAGGCCTAGTCGGGAGAATCAAGTTAATGAAGCCTTACTGTCAATTCAGAGCGTAAACAGCTTCCCAGTAAGTGAGGCCTAGTTAGGGAAAGCAAGTTAATGAAGCCTTACTGTCAATTTTGGGCGTGGTCTGTGATTTTTTGGGGTGTAAATTTTTGGTTGGAAGTGATTTGGGTGTTTGTGTTGGGGATTGGCTCAGGCCTTTTCCTTATTCTGTTTTGGCAGTTTATTTTGGATCGGAATTTTCATGTTGGCTGGCCAGTGCAGCAGTTATGCAAATCCGCCCTTATTGGCAGCCAATCATGTTGTTCAGAATGTAGAGGCTGGGTGAGTCTTTGGCTGCCACAGAGGATGCTGGGAAATGTAGTTTTATTTTTACTCGTGGTTTTGGGGGCCTTTTAGGTTTGGGGGGGGGGAAGTTTCTTTGCTACAAACGTACCTTGCTTAAGGCCTATTTCTGTTGGCAAATATTGTGTTTCTGCGTTGTAAGGTTTCTTTGTTTGAGGTATACATCACATGATGTGAACCCATTTATATAATAGATTATTAGCATAGCACAGAAGAGAAGGTGGAACTGTCTTCCTGCCCCCCCTCTCTCTCTCTCTAAGGGCAAGATCAATCTACCCAATGCTTTTCTCAATCTCAAAGCTGCTACAAGATCCCTCTGTATATTCAAACACTGGCAAATTGAGCTTATAGAGTTGCTTCCTGAGACTGCAGTACAAAGGAGAAAGCTTCACTGAACTCATTAGGACTTGGATTTTATTAGATGTGAACACCTTGACTTTAAAATAACAGCAAATAGGTAAGAGAAACATAATTTATTTAAAACAGTCTGCAAATCTTACACTGAGAGTAACAGAACAAAGTGGAGTACCTCTGAAGAACCCAACAAATGAATGCATTACCTTCTCTCTCAGCTTTGACAGTCTTTTTTCTTTCTCTGTCTTCTCAATTTCTTTTACTTGTTTTTCTTGAATCTTTAGCTCAAGTTTATGCAAATCCTAAATAAAAATACAAGTAAGTATTTGTAGGAATAATAAAAAAATAACTCTAATGTAGTATGAAAGCACTTCGAATATTGATGTACTTTATAGTGGTACCCTGTGACAGCTGTTTTATTTTCTAAGAGTAACCTTCAGTAAAATATCCGCACAAAATAGCCACAGCTTAAAGCATAGTTCTTCTTTTACAACATACATGCACACTTCCTTCTCCAACTCAAACAGGGAGGAAGGAGCCAAACAGATCAGGTTTGTTCCACAACCCTAATAACTCATTGTTTGTTTTGTGGGCTCAGTTGAAAGTGCTTGTGCTTATACTTTATACACCGTACCATTAGGATTTCACCACACTGGATGTCATTTCTTATATCAAACAAAATATCTGTGAAGAGTTACATCACAGGATATTCTGTAAGCACTATGAAAACAAGTGGAGTGGAATCCAAGGTGTAAACCTTTGTGTACAGTTTTATCCCACCTCAGGGATGGCTCACACCCTGTTATCATTTTATGCCAGGCAAACAACTTTTTTAATTATACAGTGTAACTGTTCACTGTGGTGCTGTTTCGAAGTATTTATTTTTGAAGTATTTTTCCTTCCTTGAACAACAAGCTGACTGGACTGGCTTGATGGCGGATTGTTAAGAACAACAACATACCATTAAGACAGTATTACTAGGCCAGGGGTGCTCACACTTTTTCATCACGCGAGCTACTATATGAACAATCAAGTTGAAAAGATCACCTGTTGTGCATGTGAGCGTGCGCGCGCACCTGCGCGCGCACGCTCCTACTGCAGCCTTCCATTTGCGCAGGGCTTCTTTCTTGCCTGCCCACGAACTCACCGCCGCACGCACCCGGGAAGGGGACCCTCCTTGCCTGTGCGAGCGCTCTCTCTTAATGTCTTCGTTGCCTTCCTGCTGCGTGCTTTGAAGTCCCCATCCGTCCTGCTTCTTGCGTGCACAGCAGGCCCCTCCCATGCATGCAGCAGGAGGATATTTATAGGCACACCCACCAGCGCTCTGGCCAGATATGGCTTTGGCGGCGGCTCGGAAGGTGCAGGGCTGGGAAGAGGGCTGCCTGGCTGCTGCCTGGGCCAGGAAACTCAACCGAGAGAGGGAGCCACGTGAGGCTGGAGCCTCCCCACGGTAGCCTCCCCCCCCCTCAATCCTCCCTCGAGGTTTCCTTACCTGGGCAGGAGAAGGAAGAGTGGAAGAGGTGCTTCCCCAAAGTGACAGATGCAGCGGGGGCGCCCTTCCTTCTTTCCTTTCGAGGTGTCACTCAGAAAGGACGCCCAAGTGGACAGCTGGCAGGAAGGAGGACCCCTCCCAATGGTGGCAGTCCATGCCAACGGGAGAGAGAGAGGGTGGCTCTTCCTAGCCAGCTCTCTCTCTCTCTCTCCCGTGGGCCCTCGCCGCCTTTCTCCTTCGAGGGCGAGGGAGGGCGAGGCGGAGAAAGGCGGCGAGGGCACAAGCAGCAGCAGCAAGTGGAGTCTCCATCCCTGCAGCCCCCTCCTCCTTGGGTTCAGCCCCAGGAACACGGCGGAGCCCTCCCTCCTCGCCCCCCAACCAAGGAAAGAAAGCAGCCCCACACAGCTCGCTCGCCCAGGTCTCGGCTTGGAATGGGAGTCCCGATGGCAGCAGCAGGGCTTGCGGCAGGGCTTGCTTGGCTTTGCCCCACTTTGCCCAGCCTCCTTCACCTCTTTCTCTCTCTACCTCTCTGGTGAGGTCCAAAGATCACCTGGAAGAGAGCTGAAGATCACCTAGGTGCTCCAGATCACCATAATGAGCACCCCTGTACTAGGCTCTTTAGGCAGCTCTGGAGATATCAGTTGGACACTGAAGCCTAAGATAACAGATTCCAAAAATACAATTTTGAATAAGTGGCCATTACTTTTATTCCATTCAAAGCTAAAAGCTGCAAACAACTCTCAGTCTGTGGAAAGACTTGCCATAAAAAAACCTATACATTGGCTTGTATTCCCAGTATTTCAATGTGGTAGGAAAGGAAAAGCCCTGAATTTGCCTATTTTTCTAGTGATGGGAGGTGGGAAAGCAATACTGTATTTTGTGAAGAGAAGAAAGGCTAATAACTTTAGACAGCCATATCCCTTCAAGCAGACTCTCCATAATCCAACTTTCCATCCAAGAGGAAGCATTTGCAATGGTATATCTCACCTATTGCTCCTCCTCCACCACAACGCAGGATGTGGTCTTCAAGCCAAAGGTATCATCTGAAGGCAGAAAATATATTTGAGGAGTTGTGGAGGAGGAAGAGCAATGGGTGAGTCCCTCTCCTTCCTAACAAGAGAAGGGAAGCAGCCTAACATTCTGCTTTCAGAATTACAGGAAAACTGAATGGGCTATATTGTGTTATCTCAGTTCAATTTTTATTCAATCGCTCCTTTATTTAAATTTCTGCTAGTCATATGTCCAAAGAAAAGCAATGAAAGAGATATTTGGGGACATTGGTGATATTTTTTCCTCAGTAGAAAATTTTCACCAGATCACTAAAGATAATAAGCAAATAATTTCTGCCACTGGGCTACAGTATTAGCACAGCTCCCTTCGTTTCCAGCCTTGCATAAGAATACAATCCAAAGTATTTGGAAGTCAACAAGTTGGGGAAATGGTATCCCATAATGAACAAGCCTAAAGTAATTAATGGAGGAACACTCACTCGTTCTTGGAACTTAAGAATTTCTTCTGCTGCAATTTTTTTCCTCTCTTCCCTTTCAGCTTCCTCCCTTTTCTCCTTCTCAATTCTCAATAGCTCTTCTTCTGCCTTTTTCTGTCTGGTGTAATTTTCCAGCAACAACTTGATCTGAAACTGCCGTCGACGTTCCCACTGTTTTTTCTTCTCTTTCTCTTCTTCCTCTTGTAGCTGAGTGGCTTGTTTCATTGCATGTTCAATTGCTTTTTGTCTTTTCCATGCTTCAAGTTCTGCCAGTCGTTTCTTTCTTTCTTCTTCGACTTTCTGCTTCTGAGCTTCTTCACGGTGAAGTTGAATTGCACTGAGAGATTGCTCTGGTTTCTCTTTTTGGGCTAAGACGTTCTCTCTCTCTTCTTGCTTTTTCATCTTCCATTTCTGAATGGACTAGGGGGTAATGGTAAGAACGAATTATGATCTAAATTCAGTTGTTAATCCCAACTAGATTAGGCCTATTCAATAAATGAAAACCTAGTAAGTCATTTATTTATTCAGTGATTGAAAGAGCCAGTGTGGTATAATGGTTTGAGTTTTGGACTACAATTCTGAGAACAAGAGTTCAAATCCCTGCTCAGTCAGGGAAATTCACTGAGTGAGTTTGGACAAGTCACACTCTCTCAGCCGCAGAGAAAGGGAAAGGTACACCCCTTCTGAACAAATCTTATCATGCTGGTCATGGCTTCTCATACACCAATCGAGCCAAAAAATGCAGTTTGCAGTGCAGAATTTTGGACACAGGACATAATTAACCCTTTCACCAGTTGCCAAGTTTCATTTATGAATTCCACTTTTCCCTACTAGCATAGCAAATCATATTCTTCCAGGTCCAATAACATATGGGGATTAGCAACTTGATTTTAGAGAGACATGTTTGGAGAAGAATGTACTGTATAGTGCCACATTTAGGTTGCCAAATTAAACAAAGTGCTTTGAAATAAATTGCATTGAAATATAAAAGCTATTATGTTACTCAAAATGACATCACCCAGCACAATTCAGAAAGTAAAGTCTTGTCCAGGCAAGATCAAAACAGTCCTGTCAGTGCACTACTCCGTGATACGGATGACTTCATAGAAATGTTCCCTACAGTGAAGGAGAAGGTCAAAGGGAACAGGAGGCTTCAGCAGTAATCAGTAGACACCAAGCAGTATACAAGAGGTATCCAAACAGCAAATTCAGTGTGCAAGGAGAGCTAAGGATACAGAAGGCTATGAAAAGGGCAGTTGTTGGAACAATCGGAGCAGCACCAAGTTATAGTTCAGACAGAATTTGCCAGTTGTAACTTCGGGGAACTGTGTAGGGAAGCAGAAACGTATCCTCAGTTGTGGCTAAGCATGTTCACCAGGAACAAACTTCTAGACTAGTTAAAGATCAAGAAAGTTGGGAAGAAATTGTTGTCTGGTGGACAGCTAAGTGGCAATGCTCTTTGAGGGTACAAGCACTGGACATGTGTTAAAAACGGAAATAGTTGGCAGGAGAAATGTGTGATTCTATCCATAACCAATGCAAGAATATGCCCTATTTCAAAGAAATAGGAGTTCACTCATCTTTGTGACTGCAAGGACACAACATATACATAGTGAAAGAACACCTTCATGTGTAAGGTAAAGGTTTCCCCTTGACCTTAAGTCTAGTAGTGTCCAACTCTGGGTGGTGGTGCTCATCTCCATTTCTAAGCCGAAGGACCGACGTTGATCATAGATGGCTCCAAGGTCATGTGGCCGCCATGACTGCATGGAGCGCCATTACCTTCCTTCAGAAGCGGTACCTATTGATACTCACATTTGCATTTTTTCAAACTGCTAGGTTGACAGAAGCTGGGCCTAACAGCGGAAGCTCACCCCACTCCCCGGATTCAAACTGCCAATCGTTCCGTCAGCAAGTTCAGCAGCTCAGTGGTTTAACCCACTGCACCACCAAGGGGCCCTTCATGTTCATACAGAGAACTGTGATATATTTGTGTTACTCAAGAGAGCTTTTCACGTTGTACATAGATACTTGTTATTAGATTCTACATGAATTTGCATATAACCCATTTGGGTATTAATACAATATATTGAGAATTTCATACATTGTTTCCCTTTCATTTTTGAGTGTTACCTACTAAATATTTAGCAGATAGTAGGTCTTATTTACTAGCTGAAGAAGGCATTACTGCACTATAAAGAAATGAAAAAAGGATGAACTTTGCATTAGCTCTGATATTCATAATCCTAAGAACTAAAAAACAAGCTTAATTAGAAATCACTCTTACCTCTTTTTTTCGAGCCTCTAAAACTTGAAATTCTTGATACCATTTTTCATGCTGTTGAATGTTCTCCCTTGTTCTGTCAGGAAAGTAATCAAGAGCTTCATGCATATATGATGGTTTTCCTTTATGCTTTATAAATATCTTCAAAAATGTTTGATGATCATATTCATCCCAGCCACCTTGTTTCCCTCCTGTCTGCTGAAGGAATCTTTCAAGCTCAAGTACTTCTTCAGGCAAATGGCTCTGGACATCTTTTTCCGGAGGAAGTAAGCCTTGTTTGAATATCCTTCCCATTGATGAAGTACGCAATGCCCACCTCTCCATTTTTCTCTCCATGGCATTAAGTTCATTGGTAGCAGACTTTTCCTCTCGCATAAGCTCCTCATAGCTAATATGATGATAAAAGTAACTGTTAACTATTTGTTATCAGCAAAATAATTCTCCAACAATACAAAAACAACAACAACAAAGAATTCTCTGATTAGTTTTGAAATACAGGGCATTCAAGAAGCAGTTCATAATCTGGCATGGGGTATGTTTCTCAGGGTTAAGCATTCTTATGGAAGAAAATATGTATAAGCGGGAACGGGAGGGGAATTATTACCTCATTCAGTCTGCTGATATAAACATTCATTGGTCCTTATAGCATTTTAGAGACTAACTTAGAGAACAAAGTTTGGTAGTATAAGCTTACATTACTAATTTCTATCTCTCACTCTCTAGGACTATGAGATCCCTTTGCATACCCATATCTTGGAAATCAATAAACCTGCTCATGAAGCTAAATAGACAGCTTTCTCTCATGTGCAACAAAACATTTTTTTTAAAATTAACAATGCAAAATCAAATTTGTCTCTTCCTAAATGTTGATTTCACATCAAAACAATAAAATTAAAGAGGAATAGAGAAATATTGCAGGACATAACACCTGTAGGTTCAGAATATTTTGCAAGGCGCTGCTATGTTCTAGAACAGAGCTTTTCAAACATTTCGTGTTGGTGACATGTTTTAGGCATACATCATTTTGTGATACAGGAATTTAGTTTCACGATCAAATCGGAGGTTAAATCAACCCCTTATGAGCGATACAGTCACATCCATAAATTATATATAACAAAATGTACGGAGACACAACTTATCTCATGAAAACCTTTTATTTATATTTTCACATATATATTATTTGTTAAATCAAATTCATACAAGTTGATATTGTTTATTTCACATAGACTCAGATGTCACGTTCATGCTACACACTGCAGCCAACACATTAATGTGTTGTGACACAGTTTGGAAAGCTCTGTTATAGAGTGAAATGGCTAGGTTTAAAACCAGAGCACAAAGAATACTGTACCAGTAAACAGCCTTGAATCTCATTATTAGGAGAAAAGCAAGATGTAAATGAATATATAATAATAAAGTAATAATAACAATATTTGAATGAAATCAGGTTTATAGCTGCTGTTAGTTTCCATTCTTTTTAAAAAGATGCTTTCTTTTCATTATTATTATTAGACTTTCTTTTTGTTGTTAGTCACTCTGAGCTCTGAAAAAGCTGTTAGCAATACTGCAACAAACATAAGTACACACATTGGTCGTTGTTCTTCTTTAAAAGCATTTATTGCCATTTCAGCTTCCTCCATCATTTCTCTGAGATTGTCGACAACTACGAAATAAATGGAATATTATTTATTTAGAGTAAATACTCTAGATAATAATACTTTTAAACATTTAATAATGGAAGAAATAAAAAATAGCATGATACTATGGGCCAAGAACATTGGCAGACAAATAAAATTACACGAGTGGCAGTTAATTTGGACAAAGAAAATTAAATACACTTATGCAACAGATATGAAGGAGAACTGGATGAAGATGTTCCATAGATGGTACATCTCTCCCCAAAAATTAGGCATAATGTATAAAAATAACCAAAAGAAGTGCTGGAAATGCCACTCCGACATAGGCAGTTTCTACCACATGTGGTGGACCTGCAGAGAAACAGGAATGTATTGGAAAACTATACACAAAGAAATACAATCGATACTAAGGATCAAATTTCCGTTGAGACCTGACTACTATCTCCTGGGTTTGTCAGATAAAGACTTAAAATTAGATAGAAATGAAGACAAATTGTTCTGGTACATGGCTACAGCAGCACGTATGGTTTTCGCCAGATATTGGAAAGGTGACTATATTCCAACTAAAGAGCAGTGGCTCGAGAAAGTACATGACATAAAAAATATGGACAGATTGACTTTTCTTCTGAGCAAAAATACGGGAAATCCAAGGACAGAAACAGACTGGAGTGTATTAACAATATACACAGAAAAATATAAAGAGAACGATAAGATAAACTGAACTATTGGCCTTACTTGAGGACCATATAGTAATATAAATTGTAATATTGGGATTCATTTGTGGTAAAATGACTGGGTGATAACTTTTAATATCTCCAAGTTTTAAGGAGACAACGGTTGAAGTAACAAAGAACATTTACAAACCTCGACGAAGGAAAGTGGAAGTCAACTTTATGTTGAATGTTGTATTTCTATTTTATTATTTTTGTTTTTACCCTTTCGACCCCCACGACCCTCACCCATAATCACCACCCCACCCCTTCTCCCTCTTTTGCCCCTCTGCATTTTTCTTTCTTTTTTCTTTTAAGGTAAAATGTATGTACAAGGTGTTGTTACATGTATCACATTATATTCACAAAATCAATAAAAACTATTTCAAAAAAAACCCCATTTAATAAACAGGGAAATTGAGGAAAACATATGACTCCAGCTTCCCAATACCTTTCACAAGCTATCTGAATTCATCCCAAGAAAAACTGTGTAATCTTTTCTGACTGAAATTTCTCCTTCTAGGCAACTAGAAGGAGAAATTTCAGTCAGAAAAGGTTACACAGTCAATCTAGCTACACTGACTTGTCTTCTATTGAAGAAATAACATTTCCATCCATGAATGCTAAACTAGAATTAATTGATGCAGGTCTGAGTCCCTCGATAGAGGTGAGAAGGTCGGGATACAAAAGTTTTAAATAAATAAAAAATAAATAATAAAGAAAGCAAGCAAAGAAACTTCTTCGTTTGCACACTGAACCAAGTCACCTTAATCCCATATATATTCTCTCAGAAGAAATTCTCAGTGATTTCACAGACACTGGTTTCATGTAATCACACATGGGCGTGCAAATAATAGTAATAATAATAGTTTTATTTCTTGCCCGCCTCTCCTCAGGGTCAAGGTCATCTTTGAAGATTTAATGCAACTCTCATCACACCTACCCTTACCGCCGCGCCCATGCCAAAAAACCTAATTGAATTTGCATCAAATTCCTTTCAGATTTAAAGATATTGAAATTTACTAGGGCAGAAGGTTTAGATAATAGCAATTCAAAGATTTTGCTCACTTAGGAAAAACATCAGTAAAAACTTACATTCCGGGGTTGGTTTCACATCCTTTAACTGTCGCTGAAGTCCCTTGACGTTGTTATATATTCTGGCTAGTTTCTGCTGCATTTTAGCTTCTGCACAAACAAGCAAAACCCATAAAATCCCATTACTTTTTCTTTGCAAGAGAATTTCATTACCTTTTCATTAGACAAACTTCTTTTTATAGCTTTACATGCGATATACACCTCATGTTTCTGGCTCTTTGAATATTCCTTCCATTCTCTTTTCCAGATTGCTTCATTAATTGCAACATCATTCATTAATGCAGACAACCTGATCTTATGAATACTTACATTCAAATTTGTCGCTCTGTGCTCAACAGGGTTTGCTCCAGATAAAGTTTCATAGGTTCCAATCCTGTGAACATTTTCCTGAGCAATACCCTTGCTGAACACTGTGGAACTTACATCCTACACAAGACTGTCCAGTTAAGAAATATGCCCATGGCTCTTCTGTGCCAGATGTGGACGATGCCTTTTTTAATGTCACAATCACTGCTATTTCATTTTTAAATGAAAAGTCCACATCTCTCTTAAAAGGCATTAGAAGCTAACAAGAATTTGAACTTAAAATCAAACATGCATACGCTACTAAAACGTACATATGACTAAAGTATCACATGATATTGTCTTAGAATGCTTCCAAAATATGAAAATACTATATACATTTTAAATGTCTGTACTATAATATGCACATATGCATCTTTTGGGAGCAGAAGCTTTAAACCATCTTTCTAAACAATTTTATTGATATATGCTGTTATTCAAAGGCTATAAAAGCCATAGGAAACTATTTTCTGTTATGAACAAAGTAGTAAAAATGAATTCAAATGATAAACTGTATTTTACTTTCTTCTTTCCGGTTTTTGCTCAATTTGTGTTCCAGTTCTTCCAGTGTGCAATATTCTGTTCTAAATTCACTTTTCTTATTGAAGAGAAGGATGTTTTTCTCTTTTTCAATGTTCACCAGCCTGAGGGAGAAATATATATTTGATGAATTGCTTGCTAAATATTAATACCACTTAAAGCAGGCTTTGGAAGTTCTGCCGACACAGGTCTTTTTCTAACAAAAACCCCAAATTACTACTCATCATATTCACTCAAAGAAAACAAATATAGTGAACGCTTTTAATTAATCCATCTAATGTGTAAATTATTCTAGCATTACATAAAACATTAATAAATAAATACAAGTCATCAATCACTGATAGGCAAAGATGATGCAATTAGAATTGCTAACATTTAAAATATTCTTTAAATTAAAAAGTAGGCATAGGAGAGATATCTAGGAGAGTGGGGGTTCCTCCTTATAGTCTTTTCTCAATGAAAATGCTCTGGGGGCTAATTTCCTTGAAGGATACGATATATAAGGATAATACAGTCAGGGTTCTCTAGAACTGCCTCAGTAAGAAGTCTTTAGAAATGCTATTTATGAACAAATATTGAACTGATTAAAATCTTAGAAAAAAGAATATTTTGCAGAATAATTTTTATCAGTAGAAACACATATAAACACTGAAGCAAGACATTCACCAGTAATTTTACATCTAATAAAATAAACCTTAACAATGGATATCTTGTTATCTATGTGCAATAACATTTCACGAACATTTTTCGCTTTGACTGATCTTTGCTAATAGTTTACTACAACCTTATGCCTATTTACTGGTATGTGAACCTTATAGCATTCAGTGCAATTTCTTTCTGAGAAAACATTCAAGGGCTGTATCACACATTTTCTAAAATGTATATAAATGCTATGGGAGGGTTACGCCCATATTTCAGGATAAATCTCTGTAGAGGTTCACAAGCAATTAGTATTTAAGAAGAATATTAATCTTCATGTATTGAGAACTCTATTCTTTCTTACAATACCTAGCTAAAGTTAATATTGCTCTAATGTGTTTGTTACTCTGCAGCCTTACTTGTTTTAGAAAAGTTAACTTCATTCTGAAACTTCCTTCTAAGATCAATAATAATAATAAATTTTATTTATATCCCACCCCCATCTCCCAAAAGGGATTCGATGTAGCTTAGAAGGCACTCCAAGGTGCAGCATAACATAACGGTACATGAGTACAAAACAATACCATATAAAATTATAAAACCAACCACTATCAACACATATAAAAATAAGATAACACAATTTTAAAAACTTGGCTGTGACCGCTGAGGAAGAAAATGGCAGCCAGACACAGAGCTCTTTTGCTGTGGACAAGCACCTGATGAAAGCCCCTTCCTCCATGCTGCAAGTAGCATTTGTTTTGGTTTGTGGGGGGGGGGGGGGAGAGCAGTTATCATCGGCCAGACTGGCCCACTGCCATTCCCTTTTCCTTATGTGTCATTATCTAATTTAGACTGTAAGCCTAAGGGCAGGGAACTGTCAAATTATTTATATGTAAGACACCTTGGGTGCCTTCCTTGCTAAAGGTAGAGTATAAATATATGAAATAAATAAACAAATAAACATGTCTGAACTTACTGATTCTTTAGCTTATCTCCTGTTCTGAAATATTCAGCTTTCCTAAGTTGGTCAGCTTTCATCTTGTGGTTCTGAAATAGCTGAACAGCACTTTGACCATTGAAACTGCTGGCGTTCTACAGAACAGAATAGTGGCAAGAATGATTGCAATGAAACATGCTATATTTCATCTTGAAACAATATTTCTGGCCTGAAAGTATTCAGTCACAAAATCCTGCTCACTTCAATGACACTAGACCAGTTTATAAAGAATTATGCAAAGATCGGCAGCCAGGCTACTAACTGGAGTTAGCAATAGGGAGCACACAATGCCCCTATTAAAACCACTTCATTGGCTGCCAATAAGTTTCCAGTCCCAATTCAAAATGACACTCTGACATAGTAATACATATAGTTAATATATTTTTTAATGTATTTATACACTCAGTGTGAAACCTGGATTGTGTTGATGAACACAACATAGATATCCTGGCAGGAATGGCAGAAAGACACAAACTTCCCACACAGAACTCCCATAACCAAGAGAAAGTACTATAAGAGTTTGGTGGGCATTGACCTTGGGTTTTGGAGTTGTAGTTCACCTATATCCAGAGAGCACTGTGAACTGAAACAATGTTGGATCAGGACCAAACTTGGCATGAATACTCAATATGCCCAAATGTGAACACAGATGGAGTTTGGGGAAAATAGACCTTGACATTTGAGTTACAGTTTCTGGGATTTATAGTTAACACACAATCAAAGCGCATCCTGAACTCTTGCAACAATGGAATTGAACCAAACTTGGCATATTAAACTCTCATTACCAACAGAAAGTATTGAAAGGGTTTGCTTGGGAATTGACCTTGAGTTTGGAAGTTGTAGTTCACCTACACTCAGATAACACTATGGACTCATACAATGTTATGTTATGTTGTTATTTGTTTTCTATCCAGAATCACAATGTTGGAAGAAGGCTCATCACTTTAAGATCCCTAAAACAGGCATGGGAAAACTTGGGTGCTTTGGACTTCAACTCCCACAATTCCTAACAGCCTGAGGCCCTTTCCTGCTTAAATGGCTGAGGGCGGAAAAGGAAAAGAGCCTGAGGCTGTTAGGAATGGTGGGAGTTGGGAGTCCAAAACACCTGGAAGGTCCAAGTTTGCCCATGCCAGCTTTTGACAGAGACCTCTTCCTCCCCCTTTCCCTTCGCACCCTTTCTTCCCCCTCCTGCTGAACACTTACTTTTTCTTCTACACTGCCGCTTCTGCTGTCATTTTGACCCGAGGGGGCAGCGTGAGCATGTTCAGGAAGGGAGGGAGGAAGACGTGACCCGTGCGGGTGCTACTGCGCAGACTCGCCCCAGAGCAAAGCGAGGCAAAGCAAGCAGAGCAAGGCTGGGAAGAAGGGAGCACAAGTGGATAAGAAAAAGTGTTCAGCAGGAGGGGGAAGAAATGGTATTGGAGGTTCCAATTTCCCACGGCACACAATCCAAGGTTAGAAAAGTAGTTCAAAATAAATCCAGAGTGTCTATTCTCAAATAGATTCAAGAACTACTTTTCTAACCTTGGATTGTGGATTATTCACCCTGAAACTTGATATTCTTTGGAGTGCTTGGGGACTACTTTTCTCAGTATCAACAAGAAATATTTCCTCCCATACAGACTTTATTTTGGTTCCAAATTTACCTACATGTAAGTCATTACTGCTTATGATGTTTAAATGTTCATATCTTTTTGTGTTTATTACTAATGTGTAATTACTAGGAGCACAATTGATTACTATATGACAAATATATGTATTGTTACTGATATTGTTGCCTTCATATCTTGTTTATGCCTTAGATATATGTACAGTTCCCTCTTCCTCCCTTTGCCTTAGTTGTTGTGGATACAGTACTGTTTCTCTTGTGTACTTGCTGTAAGCCAGCCTGAGTCCCTTCCAGGAGAGGGAGTGGGATATGTATGCTTGTGAAACAGCAGGAATAGTCTGCTAAACTATGTGTACTGTAATCCGCTCTGAGTCCCCTTCGGGGTGAGAAGAGCAGAAGATAAATAAAGCAAATAAAGTAAATAAATAAAAATATTATTATCAATACATTTATTATTATTGTGAGAAGAGCAGAATATAAATAAAGCAAATAAAGTAAATAAATAAAATTATTATTAGCAATACATTTATTATTATTGATAATGATAATAATTTAGTAAATAATAATCCATGAAGAAGAGAGGAATATAAAGTAAATAAATAAATAAAATTATTATTATCAATACATTTATTATTGATAATAATGATAATAATTTAGTAAATAATAATCCATAAAGAAGAGCGGAATATAAATAAAGTAAATAAATAAATAAAATTATTATTATCAATACATTATTGATAATAATGATAATAATTTAGTAAATAATAATCCATAAAGGTACACTTCATTGCCGAAACAAGGGCACTCATGGCCTGGCTTCAAAGAGACATGGATGGCCTGGGCAAACTTCGGCCCTCCAGGTGTTTTGGACTACAACTCCCACAATCCCTAACAGCCGATAGGCTGTTAGGGATTGTGGGAGTTGTAGGGCCGAAGTTTGCCCAGGCCTGGCCCTGGGCCCTTCCACACTGCCATATAACCCAGAATATCAAGGCAGAAATTCTCATAATATCTGCTTGGAACTGGGTTATGAGTCCACACTGCCATATATCCCAGTTCAAAGCAGATAATGCGGTATTTTATTCAGCTGTGGGGAAGAGGCCGGGGTTATACCTGAGCCCACACTGCCACAGAGCCCAGCTCAAAGCAGATAGCGTGTGGAAGGGCCTAAGACACCAGTGAAGCCCCAGGCGAGTCCAATTGAACTTTCCCGCGCAAAAGGAAAGACCAGACACAAAAGGCCACCGCGAGCAGAACAACAGCACCCATTCACCCTGAACCACTTGGTGAGGAGGCCGAATCAAAGTGAGGTTGAAGGAGACGGAAGGAAAGAAGGGTCGGCGGGCTTCTCTTTTTACCTGGCGGCCCTTAGCGACCGCTCCGTGGCTCCTCGTTGCTAGGGCGGCCATTTTGGAAGCCGAGCGAAGGGGGCGGGGCGACGACGTGGTGACGTCACAGCGGGAAGGGCAGAGTCAGTGATAGGGCCTCTCCTGCTCATTTTGCATCTTTCTCCCCAAGGAGGAGGAGGAGGAGGAGGGCTTTCCTCTTAAAGTCCTCTAACCCAGGATTTCAAGGCAAAGCACCCCACAATATCTGCATTGAACTGAGCTATTGAACTGCCCCTTCCAGACAGTTGAATAAAATAACACATTTACTGCTTTGAACTGGGTTATATGGCAGTGTGGACTCAGATAATAACCCAGTTCATGGCAGATATTGAAATCAAAACAGTGGATAAAGAACAACACTAAAAAACAGGGGCATTCCAGACAAGAAACAATCAGGGCCAGCCTACAAAGGATTTCCCCCAGGCAGGAAACAGCCAGACCTTGAAGCAGCAAGGCCATTAAAGCCTAATCAAGGCTTTAACATTCACACCTGCCCCAAACAAACAAATTATTTTCAGAGATATATCACACACACCCCCTTGCCTAGTTTCCCAACAGATCTCACAACCACGTCCCAACAAAGGATTCCCCCCAGGCAGGAAACAGCCAGACCTTGAAGCGGCAAGGCCATTAAAGCCTAATCAAGGTGGCCAATTGCAACATTAACACCTGCCTCAAACACAAATTCTTTTCAGAGATATATCAACCCCACTTGCCTAGTTTCCCAACAGATCTCACAACCACGTCCCAACAAAGGATTCCCCCCAGGCAGGAAACAGCCAGACCTTGAAGCAGCAAGGCCATTAAAGCCTAATCAAGGTGACCAATTGTAACATTCACACCTGCCCCAAACAAACAAATTATTTTCAGAGATATATCACACACACCCCCTTGCCTAGTTTCCCAACAGATCTCACAACCACGTCCCAACAAAGGATTCCCCCCAGGCAGGAAACAGCCAAACCTTGTAGCTGCAAGGCCATTAAAGCCTAATCAAGGTGGCCAATTGCAACATTAACACCTGCCTCAAACACACAAATTCTTTTCAGAGATATATCAACCCCACTTGCCTAGTTTCCCAACAGATCTCACAACCACGTCCCAACAAAGGATTCCCCCCAGGCAGGAAACAGCCAGACCTTGAAGCAGCAAGGCCATTAAAGCCTAATCAAGGTGGCCAATTGTAACATTCACACCTGCCCCAAACAAACAAATTATTTTCAGAGATATATCACACACACCCCCTTGCCTAGTTTCCCAACAGATCTCACAACCACGTCCCAACAAAGGATTCCCCCCAGGCAGGAAACAGCCAGACCTTGAAGCGGCAAGGCCATTAAAGCCTAATCAAGGTGGCCAATTGTAACATTCACACCTGCCCCAAACACACAAATTCTTTTCAGAGATATATCAACCCCACTTGCCTAGTTTCCCAACAGATCTCACAACCACGTCCCAACAAAGGATTCCCCCCCAGGCAGGAAACAGCCAGACCTTGAAGCGGCAAGGCCATTAAAGCCTAATCAAGGTGGCCAATTGCAACATTAACACCTGCCTCAAACAGACCAATTCTTTTCAGAGATATATCAACCCCACTTGCCTCGTTTTCCAACAGATCTCACAACCCCTGAGGATGCCTGCCATAGATATAGGCGAAACGTCAGGAGAGAATGCTTCTGGAACATGGCCATACATCCCGGAAAACTCACAGCAACCCATTGATTCTGGCCAGGAAAGCCTTCAACGATATTGTGGGATTGTCTGCCTTGATATTCTGGGTTATATTGTAGCAGAATCTGGAGTCCCAGAACTCCCAAGGCAATACCTTTTGTCTTAAGCTGCCGTTCCTAGCGAGCACAAGGACGGAAAGACGCGACAATTTTACTGTGATTCAGGAAACCAGCTTTATTTGCATGACATCAGCTGATGGGTCTGCCCCCCTGTGCGGAAACGCAGCCGCTGGTGGACAGAACCCCGATCTTTCCCAGTGGACAGGTTTTATACAAACAATGGAGTCAACATTTAGTCCCTCCCTTCTTCATGCATTGTTACTGGCTAGTATCCATGAACCCATATTACTCTACCCAATTAAACAAAGCATTCTTGCATCTCAATCCTATTTGCTAACAACTGTGGCGCAGTGTGAATTTCCATCATTGTTCTATGTTATCTGCCCTATGTGCAAAGCGTATTCAAATCGTTACATTGCTACCGAGCCTTCACCGGTTGCCTGCCAAGTGAAAGCTTCATTTTGCCATGCGCGCCTCCTAACCAATCACTTACTTTGTAAACAAAACGCACATGGTGACTGCTAGGCCAATCAAGACCGTGTTCTTATCTAGAGGCACATGATGTTCTCTGGCTAATCACAGCCTGTGCTTGTGTACCAATCAAAGTGGATTATTCTCGTCACTGCTGCTGGCAAACTATTTCTTTGCTATGCTACTCCAGTTCTAGTCTAAAGCAGCACCTCTCTCTGACATTCCTTCTGTTAAGGTATCGATTTCTCCTTTAATATCGCTGTGTGGAAAGGTCCGGAGACCACACTGACATATAACCCAGTTGAAAGCAGATAATGTGGGATATTATATAGCTGTGTGGAAGAAGGGTCCTCAGAGAGCATATATACTAGAATTAATACAGTTTGACACTAACCACCATAGCTCAATGCTATGTTGGGATCTTGGAGTTTGTAGTTCGGTGAGTCCCCAGCACTTCCTAAAAGGGGGAGAAATACCTTGCAAAACTGTAACTCTCATGACTCCATAGTATTATTGAGCCATGGTCAAAGTATTTAAAATAATCAATGGTATTTGTGGTCTTGTGAGATACTTGTGAGATACTCTGCCACAGCTCTGGGGCCATAACAAACTACAAATCCCAGAATGCTGTCGCACTGAACCATGGCAGTTAATGCCACACTCCTCTACAATACTGCAGCGAGATGTTTCTTTTTTCTTTTTTCAAACCCCAAAACAGCTATGAATAAAAAGGCGAATATGGCTAGTGTGGATAGGAGTTAGCTATGTCCACACAGAGAAGCACATCTCCAATTTTTGGGGATTTTATATGGGAAATTTAAAGGGGAATGCAGTTGATTTAATGGAATCATAGAGTAGGAAGCGACCCCAAGAGCCAGCCAGTCTAACTAGGAACACAATCAAAGCCTCCCAGACAGATGGTCATCCAGCCTCTGCTTCAAAACCTCCAGAGAAGGAGACTCCGCCACACTTTGAGGCAGCAGCATATTGCACAGTTGAACAGCTTTTACCATTAGGAAATTTCCTCTTAATGTTTAGGTAAAATTATTATTATTATTCTACAATTTGAATCTATTTACTCCATGTCCTAGTCTCACATTGCCCCTCCTCAATGTGGCATCCTTTCAAATATCTAAGCATGGTCATCATGTCCCCTCTGAGCCTTCTTTTCTCCAGGCTACACATGCCCAGCTCCTTAAGCCATTCCTCATAGGGCATGTTTTCCAAACCTTTGATCGTTTTGGTCACTTTCCTCTGTACACCTTCCAGCTTGTCAATATCCGTCTTGATTTGTGCTGCCCAGAACTGGACACTGCATTTTAGCTGAGCTCTGACCAAAATGTCAAATTTAGCTCTATTCGCCTATTAATGTAGTCTAGAATAGCATTGGGCATTTTAGCTGCCGCATCACACTGTTGACTCATATTCAGCTTGTGGTCTAGTAAGCCTCCTTGATCCTTTTCACACGAACTGTTTCCAAGCCAAGGGTCACCCATCCCATATCTGCATTTTGCTAGACTCCAGCTTCTATCAGTCAGATAACAGAAGCCGGAGTATAAAAATGCAGAACCGCGGGAAGCCCACCTCTGTTCTTTAGCATTCCCCTCCTGCTGTAGCACACAAAGATTGTTCATAGGTGCAAACCAAATGGCTCACGCGGTCTAATTGATGTTTTCAGAGCACTTCCGACTGTATTTTTTACCCTTTCCTTGGCACAGCTGCAATTACATTTGATGACTATGTCTTGGAGATTTTTTATGTATTTCATATTGAAAGGTAATTAGCAAGTGGTGGGAAGCATTTGAATGCCTGAAAATAGTCATCAGCACACATTAAAGAAAATTGTTCTCATTGATTATTTCACCAAGTAGATTGGAAATACCTTTTTGTTGTGTCACTCGCAGTACAGTTTAATCCTTTGTCTCAAGTTGCACCATTGTTTTCCCAGGGGAACATGTTGTTCTCTTTACATAAGATTTGCTCTTTGGGGGGGGGGGGGGGTTCTACCAAGTTGTTTGTCATTCGGTTTTCAAGGCAGAACAGGGTTGCAAGGTGTTTCAAACTTTGCCTTAGGCCTCATCCAAATCATTGATTTGCTTGAAATGAATAGTGCAGGCATAGTTTCTGTATTCAGGCATTCCCTGGTTTACAGTACTCCAGTACACAACAATGAGTATGCTCAATGGAAACTAATACAAACACACAATGCTAAAGCCAACAAAAGTAAGGGCTGGACTGGAGTGCGGTGCAAATGAAACCACTATAGAGTAGCAAACATATAAAAATGTATTATAGTGACAAAGAGTCCAAGTCAACCCTATAAGCCAGCCTAGCCGGTGTTGTGCCAGCTCGTCCGCCCATCCACCCCCCCCCCCCCGACTCAGTCTGCGGCCCGTGAGTTATTTGGCTCCAGACCGCTTATAGGGTTGACTTGGACTCTTTGTTTGCGCCGCTTGGGTCCCTCTTTTTGTGCTGGACTCACTATTTTGATGTATGTATATTTAACTTGTGAGAAACATATAGTTTGTATAAAATTGATATATTGACATATTGTCACATAGATATGATGCTCACTAATATGCGCCTTTGATTGCTCACTATAATACATTTTTATATGTTTGCTACTCTATAGTGGTTTCATTTGCGCCGCACTCCAGTCCAGCCCTTACTTTTGTTGGCTTTAGCATTGTGTGTTTGTATTAATTCCCTGGCTTACAGACATCTGACTTACAAACGACTTACAGTTAAGAATGGGGGTTATTATTTATTTATCGTGTCACAAGTGAATTGTGGGTACAGTTATAATGCATTTAAAAACCAAACCAAGAAAATAAACTTGGCATTATACTAAATGTCCTTTTGTTGCCGAACATGACCCCACCCCCCCCCCCCCCCAATAAAAGATAGTTTATAATCAGGGACTTCATAGTTTTGCCAAGGACACCAGGCTGGAATGATATAATAAGGGTTGGGTTTTGTCCAATCTGTAGAAGGATTAATAACTACAACAGGTTAGATGGTGTGTACATTTAATCAAGATTTATGCCCTATATTTCATATATTTATAGCAGAGGGTAACTGCTATAATTTACTGAAAACCTTGGTTAAAGGTATTCGACCTGTTAACCTGGGCCTAGCCTGAGCTTCGCCTTAAGCAAGAACTAACTGGGTTGTTGTAGGTTTTTCGGGTTGTATGGCCATGTTCTAGAAGCATTCTTTCCTGACAGTTTCCCTGCATCTGTGGAAAGCATCCTCAGAGGTTATGAGGTTTGTTGGAAACTGGAAAGTTGGGCTTATATATCTGTGGAAGGTCCAGGGTGGGAGACCCAGGTTGCCACTGTTAGCAAACAGGCCTTCTTTCATCTTCGCCAGACGAAGTAGCTAGCACCATACCTCACAAGGGAGGCCTTGGCGACAGTCATTCATGCCATGGTGACATCTAGACTGGTCTATTGCAATGGGTTATACACTGGCCTTCCCAGGTCTATGACTCGGAAGATCCGCATTGTTCAGAACGCGGCAGCTAAGCTGCTTACACTAATATCCTTGAAATGCCGTATAGCGCCAGCTCTTCAACAGTTGCATTGGCTGCCAACAGAATATCGGAGTCTTTATAAGACACTGGTCCTAACGTTTAAGGCCCTGTATGGCCAGGGTCCGATATATCTCAGAGACCGCCTTTCCTCTTATGGCCATCAGTGGTCACTTAGACCCTCCCAACACAATCTGCTTTACATTCCAGGCCCCAGAGAAGCACGTCTTACTAATACGAGGCATAGGGCCTTTTCTATCTCTGCCCCAGCACTGTGGAACTCATTGCCTCCGTCTATGAGAGCGATGCGCGATCTGCGCCCTTTCACCCAGGCTCTCAAGATCTGGCTGTGACGGCGTGGCTGATGCCACCTGTGTATAAGACTTTAAGTTGCAAGGTTTAAACTATTGGATTATGTTTCAGCTAGTCTGTTTAGTGTTGTTAAGTTTTGGTTGCATTGATTGGTTCTTTAGAGCTGTCAATCATCGTTAAGTTTGTTTTTCCTCCCCCTTGAGACTTTGGAAATCTAGCTTTCTCTTTAGATTTTGCCTGCATCTCTACAGAAGAGGACGTGTTAGAGGGTTTGCCAGCCAGGCCTCAGTCAGGCATTCTCTAGCACCAATTCTTCATATCTTGGATTCATTCTGCATGTCCAGCGCACCTGGATGGGACTGTGGAATCTCAGGCGCCTTCAACTTGTCATTTGGCACCAAGAGGAAGGCTCTGTGCCTTCAATATAGGTCATTTGACTGGGGCTAGGAGAGTTCTCACCTCAAAGCCATTGAGAGAGAGAGAATTTGGAAAGCCATCCGGCTGAAGGCTTCCTGGACCCAAACAACTAAAGAACTGTAATGTATATTTTATTTTACCCCTGTTTGAAGAACCAAGTTTAATACCTCAATAAGATAACTCCTTTTGTGAACAATAAAGCCTGTTTGAGTTATCTAAAGTGACTGGTTTGGTCCTTGAGAGTTCCAGTTCTCTATGGGAAGGCAAGAAGAAGTCCCTGGGAAGAGATGTCACGTCCTTGTTCCTATTCTAAGC
>JARBWK010000006.1:69641382-69658389 GCA_030556195.1 Anolis apletophallus
AAGGGCCTTTCTTCTGCTTTGAGCCTGCACTCCCCATTTCTCTGGCCTAGAATCCAAAACCCCACTTCAGTGCTTTCCCCCTTCCCCAATGTGTATTTCCCTCAGTGTTAAAGTGCAGAAATAAACTATACTTGCCGATGTCCTGCAGGACCCTGGGATTCGCGTCTCGCCTCCCCGTCACCAATCGAGTTGCGTCGGCGGCTCTTGGCGATCGGACCTGACGTCGCCTCCGTCTGTCTGCGCGCTGAGGCCGGTTTGCTAGCCCCAGCGGCTGGGCACCTTGTTAGGATGTGCCCGGACTTTATACTAGCCGGCTCTCAAGAGGCTGCTTCTCAGCCAGCCTTCTCCTTCGGACCCAGGTTCACCCACAACGTTGGTGCAGTCTCTCCCGTGTCCGTTCGTTTGGGACCAGCCAGGCTGGCGGCTCAGTGCAAAAAGTGGTCAAAAACAGGCGGCGCCCTTCCAGCCCTCCTGGGTAGTCTCACCTTACTTGCCTGGGAGCGGCGCTGTCCCACGATGGGGACCGTGTTTGTTTTTCCCTCAACACAGACCCGTCTAGGTACCTTTACCATCACGTGAAGTCTGCCAAATGAAGCAGACAAGGAGTTATGGAACTCAAGTACCAGATTAACTTTACCAAAGCTGCTTATGCAGCGCGGGTTCTAGGATGAGGAGAACACCGCGACAACTGTGAAATAGGTGAAAATCAAAAAGATTATTTCTGGCACCAGCTGGTGGGCCTTTGCTGCAGAACACAGCTACCGTCGGGGCAAAGGAACTACGTCACCCGTCATACAAAGACATTTGGGCCAATGGAGTCATTCAGTCAGCCCACCCTTCTTCATGGATAAAACAATCATAATTGGCTGGTGATTACTGTTGCTTACATGACATTTCATTAATCAATAAACAGTGCATTTTTCATTAGCATCACATCTTTGTCATACCTAAGAATGAGAACAATAGTCATCTATAAGTTATTTCTTTCACACAGTGCAGTTATCAATGCTGAGTCTCTCTGTTCCCTGATTGAAACATTACTTCCAGGCTCCGTGCCAGCAGCGGAGAAGGACAGACTCTCTGCCATGCGCAGTGGTGTTTTCCATTCGCCATTAACTTTTCCATATAGCTCAAACTGTACTGCTTTCACCCATCTAGCTAATGTTATCTACAGCTTTCAGCAGGGTGTATTAGAGCATTAAATCACAGTGTTAGTCTTTCATTGCAAGTGCCTGCCTGATTTCTTGTGCAAAACCCACTTTTCAGAGCTAGCTGCATTATGTAGCATCACTCTCTGACTGTACTTTTACGGAAAAGTACCAAAGCCTGCTCTAATATAGCAGTTGAAAGCAGATAATGTGGGATTATATAGCTGTGTGGAAGAAGGGTCCTCAGAGAGCATATATACTAGAATTAATACAGTTTGACACTAACCACCATAGCTCAATGCTATGTTGGGATTGCAGAGTTGTAGTTCGGTGAGTCCCCAGCACTTCCTAAAAGGGAGAAATACCTTGCAAAACTGTAACTCTCATGACTCCATAGTATTATTGAGCCATGGTCAAAGTATTTAAAATAATCAATGGTACTTCTGGTCTTGTGAGATACTGTAAGATACTCTGCCACAGCTCTGGGGCCATAACAAACTACAAATCCCAGAATGCTGTCGCACTGAACCATGGCAGTTAATGCCACACTCCTCTACAATACTGCGAGATGTTTCTTTTTCTTTTTCAGAACCCCAAAACAGCTATGAATAAAAGCGAATACGGCTAGTGTGGATAGGAGTTAGCTATGTCCACACAGAAGCACATCTCAATTTTGGGGATTTTGTATGGGGAAATTTAAAGGGAATGCAGTTGATTTAATGGAATCATAGAGTAGGAAAGGCGACCCCAGAGCCAGCCAGTCTAACTAGGAACACAATCAAAGCCTCCCAGACAGATGGTCATCCAGCCTCTGCTTCAAAACCTCAGAAGGAGACTCGCCCACAGTTTGAGGCAGCAGCATATTGCACAGTTGAACAGCTTTTACCATTAGGAAATTCCTCTTAATCTTTAGGTAAATTATTATTATTACCTGACAATTTGAATCTATTTACTCCATGTCCTAGTCTCACATTGCCCCTTCTCAATGTGGCATCCTTTCAAATATCTAAGCATGGTCATCATGTCCCCTCAAAATAGGCCTTCTTTTCTCCAGGCTACATGCCCAGCTCCTTAAGCCATTCCTCATAGGGCATGTTTTCCAAACCTTTGATCGTTTTGGTCACTTTCCTCTGTACACCTTCCAGCTTGTCAATATCCATCTTGATTTGTGCTGCCCAGAACTGGACACTGCATTTTAGCTGAGCTCTGACCAAAATGTCAAATTCAGCTCTATTAAGCCTATTAATGTAGTCTAGAATAGCATTGGGCATTTTTAGCTGCCGCATCACTGTTGACTCATGTTCAGCTTGTGGTCTAGTAAGCCTCCTTGATCCTTTTCTACGAACTGTTTCAAACCAAAGGGTCACCCATCCCTATATCTGCATTTTGCTAGACTCCAGCTTCTATCAGTCAGATAACAGAAGCCGGAGTATAAAAATACAGAACCGCAGGAAGCCACCTCTGTTCTTTAGCATTCCCCTCCTGCTGTAGCACACAAAGGTTGTTCATAGGGTGCAAACCAAATGGCTCACGCGGTCTAATTGATGTTTTCAGAGCACTTTCCGACTGTATTTTTACCCTTTCCTTGGCACAGCTGCAATTACATTTGATGACTTTGTCTTGGAGATTTTTATGTATTTCATATTGAAAGGTAATTAGCAAGTGGTGGGAAGCATTTTAATGCCTGAAAATAGTCATCAGCACACATTAAAGAAAATTGTTCTCATTGATTATTTCACCAAGTAGATTGGAAATACCTTTTGTTGTGTCACTGGTACAGTTTAATCCTTTGTCTCAAGTTGCACCATTGTTTTCCCAGGGGAACATGTTGTTCTCTTTACATAAGATTTGCTCTTGAGGGGGGTTCTACCAAGTTGTTTGTCATTCGGTTTTCAAGGTAGGAACAGGGTTGCAAGGTGTTTCAAACTTTGCCTTAGGCCTCATCAAATCATTGATTTGCTTGAAATGAATAGTATAGGCATAGTTTCTGTATTCAGGCATTCCCTGGTTTACAGTACTCAGTACACAACAATGAGTATGCTCAATGGAAACTAATACAAACACACAATGCTAAAGCCAACAAAAGTAAGGGCTGGACTGGAGTGTGGCGCAAATGAAACCACTATAGAGTAGCAAACATATAAAATGTATTATAGTGAGCAATCAAAGGCGCATATTAGTGAGCATCATATCTATGTGACAATATGTCAATATATCAATTTATACAAACTATATGTTTCTCACAAGTTAAATACATACATCAAAATAGTGAGTCCCAGCACAAAAGAGGGACTTAAGCGGCGCAAACAAAGAGTCAAGTCAGCCCTATAAGCCAGCCTAGCGCGGTGTTGTGCCAGCTCGTCCGCCCATCAGGTCCCCCAAGGACTCAGTCTGCGGCCCGTGAGTTATTTGGCTCCAGACCGCTTATAGGGTTGACTTGGACTCTTTGTTTGCACCGCTTGGGTCCCGCTTTTGTGCTGGACTCACTATTTTGATGTATGTATGTTTAACTTGTGAGAAACATATAGTTTGTATAAAATTGATATATGTTGGCTTTAGCATTGTGTGTTTGTATTAATTCCCTGGCTTACAGACATCTGACTTACAAACGACTTACAGTTAAGAATGGGGGTTATTATTTATTTATCGTGTCACAAGTGAATTGTGGGTACAGTTATAATGCATTTAAAAACACAACCAAGAAAATAAACTTGGCATTATACTAAATGTCCTTTTGTTGACGAACATGACACCCCCCCCCCCCCAATAAAAGATCGGTTATAATCAGGGACTTCATCGTTTTGCCAAGGACACCAGGCTGGAATGATATAATAAGGGTTGGGTTTTGTCCAATCTGTAGAAGGATTAATAACTACAACAGGTTAGATGGTGTGTACATTTAATCAAGATTTATGCCCTATATTTCATATATTTATAGCAGAGGGTAACTGCTATAATTTACTGAAAACCTTGGTTAAAGGTATTCGACCTGTTAACCTGGGCCTAGCCTGAGCTTCGCCTTAAGCAAGAACTAACTGGGTTGTTGTAGGTTTTTCGGGTTGTATGGCCATGTTCTAGAAGCATTCTTTCCTGACAGTTTCCCTGCATCTGTGGAAAGCATCCTCAGAGGTTATGAGGTTTGTTGGAAACTGGAAAGTTGGGCTTATATATCTGTGGAAAGTCCAGGGTGGGAGACCCAGGTTGCCACTGTTAGCAAACAGGCCTTCTTTCATCTCCGCCAGGCAGTAGCTAGCACCATACCTCACAAGGGAGGCCTTGGCGACAGTCATTCATGCCATGGTGACATCTAGACTGGTCTATTGCAATGTGTTATACACTGGCCTTCCCAGGTCTATGACTCGGAAGATCCGCATTGTTCAGAACGCGGCAGCTAAGCTGCTTACACTAATATCCCTGAAATGCCGTATAGCGCCAGCTCTTCAACAGTTGCATTGGCTGCCAACAGAATATCGGAGTCTTTATAAGACACTGGTCCTAACGTTTAAGGCCCTGTATGGCCAGGGTCCGATATATCTCAGAGACCGCCTTTCCTCTTATGGCCATCAGTGGTCACTTAGACCCTCCCAACACAATCTGCTTTACATTCCAGGCCCCAGAGAAGCACGTCTTACTAATACGAGGCATAGGGCCTTTTCTATCTCTGCCCCAGCACTGTGGAACTCATTGCCTCCGTCTATGAGAGCGATGCGCGATCTGCGCCCTTTCACCCAGGCTCTCAAGATCTGGCTCTTCAGTAAAGCATTTGATATGTAACTTTAACTTTTATTTTCATGACCTGTGTATGTTTTATCTGGTTTTACTGTTTATCTGAAAAAAGCCTGGAACATCTTGATGGAGGGCGATTAATAAGAAATAAATTGATGATGATGATCTCAGGCTCCAGGTGTTGCAAGACTTCCTGGGTCATCATCCCCAAACAATGGAATTGGCAGAAACCCATCAGCATGGACAATAAACAAATAGCCCCTTCCTTGGGATTCGAAGTGTCTTTTTGACTAGACCACCTGAGGAATGGAGGCTCATGGACTTGGTAATTGCTTGACACAAAGAACATTTCCCCAATGAAGAGGAGAAGGGGATGTCACCGTTTCTCCCTACAAAGCCATTCCCCCTCCCAGGAAAAGGATCCAAGAAAAGGTGTCTCATTTGGTATCAGCCACTGATTGAGGTTCCGGGCTTTTGCCTGCCATTTTTGGACTCTTGCTTGCTGAGGTGTTTTTGCGAGTATCTCTGCAGATCTTAGAAAATTAGAAAAAAGACCATACTTGGGGAGAGTTATTCCCATCCTTTGCATTCACGAACCATGTGCTTTGAAGGATGATAGTTTTGTAGTCCAGTTGAAGCTCACTGGTTGCCATCAAGAAACATGAAAAGGAGAGATTAGTCTTTATATAAGGATTCGTGCCAATGCTCCATTGTCTAATTAATAACATAAGTAATCCATGCGCATGGAGGAGGGAGTGTAACAATCCCTCAAAGGGCCACTTTTCCTCATTCAAACGGCAGGTGTAGGCAAGTTACTCACTTCTGCCCTATATGGATGCTGCACCTCCCCTTCTTTCCAAGTACAGGCAGTGTACAACTTACAAACAAGATTTTGTAGGTTTTTTCTTAAGCTGAATCCGTATGTAAGTCAGAACAGGTACTTTTTTGGAAGTGTAACTCCAGCCATATACATAGATACATACATACATATGCCTAAAAAGTATTCTTTCTAAGAAACTCTAGGTTCTCCAGTTCCTCAGATGGAAACCCTCATAATCTCCTGATTGAATGATAATCAGAATGGGTTTTTAAAAGGAAAAATGCATTCAAAATGGATATATACTGTAAGAAAAATTCATTTTGCTAAAATAAGAGAATAAAAGAAGCAAGAAAGGGCAAAGAAGCCAGGAAAATAAGAAATTTCAGCATGATTTAAGTATAAAAACATTTTATTTTCATAGTCCATGTTAGTATGGGTTATACCTTATTAACCCAATGCCAAAGCCACAAAGCGGTGTGCAGGCTTTTGAGTTTATCAGGACTCTTAACCAGGCAGATTGTGAACAAAGTCAACAAAGGAAAGGGGCAAAAAGTGGTTGATGTTGAAGCCATATGCATTTAGTCACAGCCTTAAGATGAAATGTAGGACATGTCTGCAAATATGAAGATTTAAGTGTTCCAGGTCTGTGATGGTTTCGGATTGTAACTAGAACTGCTCCAAAGGTTGCAGGGATGAAGAAATCAATAGGGTTTCAGTCTCCATTTTTGAAAATATAAAAAGTGTCTATCATCCAGAATGATTTCCTCTCATGGGTGAAACACAGGTTCCCTGGTAGGTAGAAAACAGAAAGTGAAAGAAACAAGATTGCTTTTGTGCATGATGTACTACATAATTTACAATAACTGGGGAAATGCATGCAGATAAAACTGGTTTAAAATTGCTTTGCAGGGAACTGACCAGCAGGTGTCATCTCAAAATCACAATGACAACAAGTACGGTAGTGTTCAACAAAGACGATTTTCTTTCATTCACGCCAATATAGTCAGCTTTCTCCTGGTTTCCCCCTTGTTCCTTTCCCCTCTTTGTTCAATATGAGTTCAAAGTACAAAAATAGTTTTCACTCAGCAAGGGGAAGAGAATTGTAGATGTATAGACTTGGAAGGAATCTAATGAACCATTGAGTCCAATCCCCGACTCGGATCTCCAGCTAAAGCATCTCCAGCAACAGGTAGCTGTCCAATATCTGGTTGAAGATAATCAGATACCCCTTTCTTGGAGGGACAAAATCTTGCTCTTCCCAGTAGGTTCTTGCAAAGCAAACTGCTGCAGCTGTCTTGGCCACACTCTGATGTTACTTGCCCACACATGTCTTGGGTTTCATGTTGGAGGGTATGAAATAAGTCCAGTGATCAAAGGAAACATTGAAGCATTGTGTATTTTTTTAGCATTAGATTAATTTAAAATGGGTGGGCAACTACCGGTACCAGGAGTTAGGGGACTGCATTGCTCTTCCAGGAAACTTGAAACAGAGCCTAACTCCTTGCTGCCTCCCAAAAGTAACCCCCTCCCCTCAAATGCTCCTAAAATCTACTAGGCACGAAGGGGCAGTTTCACATTATTTTGATTCTCACTTGGCCCAGAAAGTCCTTTTTTCCCCTAAGCTTTGTTCTAGGCCTAATAATGTTGCAGACTGCCCGTTGTATAGTGAAAAGACTCAACAAATCCAAAATTCATTCCAGTGTTGAGATGTATTTCCACTTCTCAGCTAAGTCCTATGATGGAGGAGGGTTTCTTATTCACCATCTTCTGAGGTGAATAAAGAAAATAGGAATAAGTCCTGAAAACATGAATTTACTTATTACAAAGTGATTGATTGTTATTATAGTCAGCCCTCTCCATTTGCAGGTTTGAATTTTGCAGATTTGCATAATAATAATAATAATAATAATGGATAATATTTTTGTTAACTGCCTTGCTCCATGGCTCAAGGTGGGTTACAACCTCAACACAGTACCATAAAAGACATAGACAGTGAAACCTCAACTTAAAAGTGTGGCAATTTAAGAGCATTTTGAGTTAAGAGTTGTCTCTCAGCCCTGCTTTCACTTTTGACATATGAGCAGCTATTTGATGGAGCACTGGCACTAGAGGGAATGCTAGTGCAAGAGTACAGGGCTTTAGGACTTCAAGGGAGTAGCCTTCATGCCGTGTGCTCTTGTCCACTTTTAATGGTTGCTGTCCGTTTTGATCTTGTCCAACTTGAGTAACTTTGTTTTGTATGGTTTTTATTCCTACTATGTTTGAACAACTTTTGTTGCCCTTCATTTGTTTAAAGCTGCTAAAAGGTGATCGGAGTACACAGATCAGATTGGGGTGCAGTGTAGGGGAGATGAGGATAGTTGATGCATATATCTATGGCTAAGCTACATTGATTTTAAGATGACAAATACCTATATATTTGTATTTTATTTGAAGAGGACTAGATATATGTTTTATGTTGTGTTTGCAGTGTCTGTTTTTGATAAGGCCAACTGGCTGATCAATAAAAATTGTTGTTGTTAGTATGCTTGGCTTCATGTAGAGAGAGGGGGAGAGAGAGAGAGAGGGAGGGAGGGAGGGAGCAAAAGTGAGAGGGAGGCTAGAATGAGTACAGTTTGTGTTTCCTTGCCACAACTTTGTGCTTCTACCATTTTAAAGTTAAAGTTTTAAAGACAGGGCTTTCTCTGTGGTGGCCCCTCGGCTGTGGAACTTTCTCCCAAGTGATGTTAGATCTGCCCCCTCCCTGCTGTCCTTCAGGAGGCAGGTGAAGACTTGGATCTGGAACGAAGCTTTTCCAGAATAGGCTGTGATTGATTATAGCAGTGTTTCCCAACCTTTTATGAGCCGCAGCACACTTTTTACATTTACAAAATCCTGGGGCACACCACCAATCAAAATGACACAAAATGACACTCTAACACAGTAATACATATAGTTAATATGTTTTTAAATGTATTTATACACTCAGTGTGAAACATGGGCCTGTTTCGATGAACACAACATAGATATCCTGGCAGGAATGGCAGAAAGACACACACTAAGGTCTTGCTCAACAGCTGTCAGTCTCTCTCTGTGTTTAGAAAAAATGTGTCCATATAGGTTCAAAGCAGTCCACTAGTACTGTTCTTATGCATCAATGCACCTCATGGAATAATAATGAGGCTTCCACCTTCAATATATACAGTATGCTCCTGTATCATTCCAAGTGGGCATTAGACGAGTCCCTTGTGTATAACTGGTGAACAGAGAGTTGTTACACAGTCACTAGAAAGGCTATCACGTCCAGCCAATGCCAAATGTAATAATAGTTGGTACACATAAACATGAAAACGGCCGAAGGAGGCGGCGCCCCAGCACCGTCTTCTCCTCCGCCCGGCCCTTCCTGCCAAACTCCTGCAAGCAGCAGCAGCAGCAGGAGTTCGGCAGGAGGGGGAAGAAAGGGGCGAAGAGAGGTTTTCCCACGGCACACCAGGTGATTGCTCACGGCACACTAGTGTGCCACGGCACAGTGGTTGGGAAACACTGGATTATAGTATGAATTGCGTGACCACATTCACAGATCGAGTTGAATTTGTTTTAAATGGCTATGTGATTTGTATGTATGTATTTGGTGCTTTATGTTTCAATATATTGTTGTAATAGCTTTTTAAATTTTTAAATAAATAAATAATAATTAATAAAGTTGATCTTTCTTTTTTATTGTTTGATGTGATAATGAAGGTTTTGCCCTGCTGTTCAATGGGAAAATTTGCATTGAGATAAGAACAGTTTGAGTTAAGAGTTCAGTCACAGAACAAATTAAACTCTCAACTCAAGATATCACTGTATAAAAACACTTAAAATACATATATTAAAATACATAGTACAAAGGTTAAAATCTATATATATAAAAGGGAAGTGGTCGTGCAACGAGGCAAATGCACGCCAAAACTACATTTCCCACAAACACAAAAAACACAGGCCCACTCATCCATGCCGAGGTACATACTCCACCCACTAAAACACCCCGAAACACCACAACACCCCAAAACATCCCCAAAAACAACATTACTACGCATGCGCAAACACCCGACACACAAAATGGCCACCATGAACACATCACCATACCGAGCATGCGCAACAACCGACCGGCCCCGTGCCACCGCCACCGAACACATCACCACCGCTACCTTCACAGCCTCCTTCGCCGCCTCCACGCCGCTTCCCGCATGCTAACCAACACCCACATCCCGGGAGGACACCGCCACGGTGCCGCACGCACGCCCCTCCACCAGGAGAGCAAAACGTCTTCGTCATCATCTTCGTCGTTCTCTTCGTCGCCGTCTTCGTCGCCTTCGTCGTCTTCGCCGTCCTCTTCGTCTTCGTCGTCTTTGTCGTCTTCGCCGTCTTCGTCGTCGTCTTCCTCGTCGTCTTCGTCTTTGTGTTCGTCGTCTTTGTCATCTTCGCCGTCTTCGTCGCCGTCTTCGTCACCGTCTTCCTTGTCGTCTTCATCTTTGTGTTCGTAGTCTTCGTCTTCGTCGCCATCTTCGTCGCCGTCTTCGTCGCCATCTTCGTTGTTGTCTTCATCGCCGCCTTCGTCGCCGTCTTGTCGTCATCCTCATCGTCGTCTTCGACGTCGTCTTCATCAGCGTTTTCGTCCTCGTCGTCGTCTTCGTCGTCATCGTCTTTGTCATCTTCGGCGTCTTCGTCTTCGTCGGCGTCTTCGTCGTCATCGCCATCGGTTTTGTCATCTTCGGCGTCTTCGTCTTCGTCTTCGTCGTCGTTTTTGTCGCCGTCTTCGTCGTCGTCGTCTTCGTCGCCGCCTTCCTCGCCGCCTTTCTCGCCGCCTTCCTCGCCGCCTTCCTCGTCGTCTTTGTCTTTGTGTTCGTCGTCTTCGTCTTCGTCGCCGTCTTCGTCGCCATCTTTGTTGTCGTCTTCATCGCCGCCTTCGTCGCCATCTTCGTCACCATCTTCGTTGTCGTCTTCATCGCCGCCTTCGTCGCCGTCTTGTCGTCATCCTCGCCGTCGTCTTCGACGTCGTCTTCATCAGCGTTGTCGTCTTTGTCGTTGTCTTCGTCGTCGTCTTCGTCGTCTTCGCCGTCGTCTTCGTCATCATCATCATCGTCTTTGTCATCTTCGGCGTCTTCGTCTTCGTCGTCGTTTTCGTCGCCGTCTTCGTAGTTGTCGTCGTCATCTTCGTCATCGTCTTCATCGTCGTCTTCGTCTTTGTGTTCGTCGTTGTCTTCGGCGTCTTCGTCTTCGTCGTCATCCTCATCGTCGTCTTCGTCGTCTTCATCGTCGTCTTCGTCTTCGACATCTGCGTCGGCGTCTTCGTCGGCGTCTTTGTCATCATCGTCATCATCGTCTTCGTCATTTTCGGCGTCTTCGTCTTCGTCGGCGGCGTTTTCGTCGCCGTCTTCGTCGCCGTCATCGTCGTTCTCTTCGTCGCCGTCTTCGTCGTCTTTGTCGTTTTCGTCGTCCTCTTCGTCCTCTTCGTCGTCTTCGTCGTCTTCGTCGTCTTCGCCGTCTTCCTTGTTGTCTTCATCTTTGTGTTCGTTGTCTTTGTCGCCGTCGCCGTCTTCGTCGCCATCTTCGTCGCCATCTTCGTTGTCGTCTTCATCGCCGCCTTCGTCGCCGTCTTGTCGCCATCCTCATCGTCGTCTTCGACGTCGTCTTCATCAGCGTTTTCGTCTTTGTCGTCGTCTTCATCGTCGTCTTCTTCGTCTTCGTCGCCGTCTTCGTCGTCATCCTCATCGTCGTCTTCGTCGTCTTCATCGTCGTCTTCGTCTTTGTCGTCATCTTCATCGTCGTCTTCGTCGTTGTCTTCGTCGTCTTCGTCTTCGTCATCTGCGGCGGCGTCTTCGTCGTCATCGTCTTCGTCGTCGCCGTCTTCCTCGTCGTCTTCGTTCCCGTCTTCGTCGTCTTCTTCGTCGCCGTCTTCGTTGTCTTCGTTGTCTTCGTCGTCTTCGTCTTCGTCTTCGTCTTTGTCTTCGTCTTCGACTTCGTCGGCGCCTTCGTCGCTGCCTTCGTCGCCGTCTTCGCCGTCGTCGCCGTCTTCGCCGTCTTCGTCGTCGTCTTCGCCGTCGTCTTCGTCGCCATCTTCGTTGCCGTCTTCGACGCCGTCTTCGGCGTCCTCTTCGTTGTCGTCTTCATCGCCGCCTTCGTCGCCGTCTTGTCGTCATCCTCATCATCGTCTTCGACGTCGTCTTCATCAGCGTTTTCATCTTTGTCGTCGTCTTCTCGTCTTCGTCGTCTTCGCCGTCGTCTTCGCCGTCATCATCATCGTCTTTGTCATCTTCGTCGTCTTCGTCGTCGTCGTCGTCATCTTCGTCGTCGTCTTCATCGTCGTCTTTGTGTTCGTCGTCTTCGTCTTCGGCGTCTTCGTCTTCGTCGTCATCCTCATCGTCGTCTTCGTCGTCTTCATCGTCGTCTTCGTCTTCGACATCTGCGGCGGCGTCTTCGTCGGCGTCTTCGTCATCATAGTCATCGTCATTGTCTTCGTCATCTTCGGCGTCTTCGTCTTCGTCGGCGGCGTCTTCGTCGTCGTCTTCGTCGTCGTCTTCGTCGTCTTCTTCGTCCTCTTCGTCCTCTTCGTCCTCTTCGCTGTCTTTGTCGCCGTCTTCGTCGTCATCTTCGTCGCCGCCTTCGTCGCCGCCTTCGTCACCGCCTTCGTCGCCGTCTTCATCGTCGTCTTCGTCTTTGTGTTCGTCGTCTTCGTCTTCGTCGCCGTCTTCGTCGCCATCTTCGTCGCCATCTTCGTTGTCGTCTTCATCGCCGCCTTCGTCGCCGTCTTGTCGTCATCCTCATCGTCGTCTTCGACGTCGTCTTCATCAGCGTCTTCGTCTTTGTCGTCGTCTTCATCGTCGTCTTCGTCGTTTTCGTCATCGTCACCATCGTCTTCGACGTCGTCCTCATCAGCGTCTTCGCCTTTGTCGTCGTCTTCATCGTCGTCTTCGTCGTCTTCGTCGCAGTCGCCGTCGTCGTCGTCATCTTCGTCGTCGTCTTCATCATCGTCTTCGTCTTTGTGTTCGTCGTCTTCGTCTTTGGCGTCTTCCTCTTCGTCGTCATCCTCATCGTCGTCTTCGTCGTCTTCATCGTCGTCTTCGTCTTCGACATCTGCGGCGGCGTCTTCGTCGGCGTCTTCATCGTCGTCGTCATCGTCTTCGTTATCTTCGGCGTCTTCGTCTTCGTCGTCGTCTTCGTTGTCGTCTTCATCATTGTCTTCGTCTTTGCCTTCGTCTTTGGCGTCTTCCTCCGTCTTGTCGCCATCCTTCATCGTCGTCTTCGCGCGTCGTCTTCATCAGCGTCTTTTCGTCTTTGTCTTCGTCGCCCGTCTTCATCGTCGTCTTCTTCGTCTTCGTCGTCTTAATGCGTCGCCCGTCTTAAATCGTCATCGTCTCTTCATCGTTTTCTTCGTCTTCGTCTTCGTCGCCGTCTTCGTCTTTATCGCGTCTTCTTCCGGCGTCTTCGCGCCCGTCGTTGTCTTCGTCTTCGTCGCCATCTTCGTTGTCGTCTTCTGCGGCGGCGTCTTGTCGTCATCCTCATTCGTCTTTGCCCGTCTTCCTCGTCGTCGTCTTCGTTCCGTCTTCGTCGTCTTCTTCCGTCCCCGTCGCTGTCTTCGTTGTCTTCGTTGTCTTCGTCGTCTTCGTCTTTGTCTTCGTCTTTGTCTTCGACTTCGTCGGCGCCTTCGTCGCTGCCTTCGTCGCCGTCTTCGCCGTCGTCGCCGTCGTCGCCGTCTTCGCCGTCTTCGTCGTCGTCTTCGTCGCCGTCTTCGTTGCCGTCTTCGACGCCGTCTTCGGCGTCCTCTTCCGTTAATCGTCTTCGCCGCCGCCTTAAATCGCCGTCTTGTCGTCATCCTCATCATCGTCTTCGACGTCGTCTTCATCAGCGTTTTCATCTTTGTCGTCGTCTTCATCGTCGTCTTCGTCGTCTTCGCCGTCGTCTTCGTCGTCATCATCATCGTCTTTGTCATCTTCGTCGTCTTCGTCGTCGTCGTCGTCATCTTCGTTGTCGTCTTCATCGTCGTCTTCGTCTTTGTGTTCGTCGTCGGCGTCTTCGTCTTCGGCGTCTTCGTCTTCGTCGTCATCCTCATCGTCGTCTTCGTCGTCTTCATCGTCGTCTTCGTCTTCGACATCTGCGGCGGCGTCTTCGTCGGCGTCTTCGTCATCATAGTCATCGTCATTGTCTTCGTCATCTTCGGCGTCTTCGTCTTCGTCGGCGGCGTCTTTGTCGTCATCTTCGTCGTCGTCTTCGTCGTCTTCTTCGTCCTCTTCGTCCTCTTCGTCGTCTTCGCTGTCTTTGTCGCCGTCTTTGTCGTCATCTTCGTCGCCGCCTTCGTCGCCGCCTTCGTCACCGCCTTCGTCGCCGTCTTCATCGTCGTCTTCGTCTTTGTGTTCGTCGTCTTCGTCTTCGTCGCCGTCTTCGTCGCCATCTTCGTCGCCATCTTCGTTGTCGTCTTCATCGCCGCATTCGTCGCCGTCTTGTCGTCATCCTCATTGTCGTCTTCGACGTCGTCTTCATCAGCGTCTTCGTCTTTGTCGTCGTCTTCATCGTCGTCTTCGTCGTCTTCGTCATCGTCACCATCGTCTTCGACGTCGTCCTCATCAGCGTCTTCGCCTTTGTCGTCGTCTTCATCGTCGTCTTCGTCGTCTTCGTCGCAGTCGCCGTCGTCGTCGTCATCTTCGTCGTTGTCTTCATCATTGTCTTCGTCTTTGTGTTCGTCGTCTTCGTCTTTGGCGTCTTCCTCTTCGTCGTCATCCTCATCGTAGTCTTCGTCGTCTTCATCGTCGTCTTCATCTTCGACATCTGCGGCGGCGTCTTCGTCGGCGTCTTCATCGTCGTCGTCATCGTCTTCGTTATCTTCGGCGTCTTCGTCTTAGTCGTCGTCTTCGTCGTCGTCTTCGTCGTTCTCTTCGTCGCCGTCTTCGTCGTCTTCGCCGTCTTCGCCGTCCTCTTCGTCTTCGTCGTCTTCGTCGTCTTCGCCGTCTTCGTCGCCGTCTTCGTCGTCATCTTCGTCGCCGCCTTCGTCGCCGCCTTCGTCTTCGTCTTCGTCTTCGTCGTCTTCGTCGCCGTTGTCGTCTTGGCCGCCGTCTTTGACGCCGTCTTTGCCGCCGTCTTCGCCGCCGTCTTCGCCGCCGTCTTCGTCGTCTTCGTCTTCGTCGCCATCTTCGTTGTCGTCTTCATCGCCGCCTTCGTCGCCGTCTTGTCGTCATCCTCATCATCGTCTTTGTCGTCGTCTTCGTCGTCGTCTTCGTCGTCGTCTTCGTCGTCGTCTTCGTTCCCGTCTTCGTCGTCTTCTTCGTCGCTGTCTTCGTTGTCTTCGTCGTCTTCGTCTTTGTCTTCGTCTTTGTCTTCGACTTCGTCGGCGCCTTCGTCGCTGCCTTCGTCGCCGTCTTCGCCGTCGTCGCCGTCGTCGCCGTCTTCGCCGTCTTCGTCGTCGTCTTCGTCGCCATCTTCGTTGCCGTCTTCGACGCCGTCTTCGGCGTCCTCTTCGTTGTCGTCTTCATCGCCGCCTTCGTCGCCGTCTTGTCGTCATCCTCATCATCGTCTTCGATGTCGTCTTCATCAGCGTTTTCATCTTTGTCGTCGTCTTCATCGTCGTCTTCGCCGTCTTCGCCGTCGTCTTCGTCGTCATCATCATCGTCTTTGTCATCTTCGTCGTCTTCGTCGTCATCGTCGTCATCTTCGTTGTCGTCTTCATCGTCGTCTTCGTCTTTGTGTTCGTCGTCGGCGTCTTCGTCTTCGGCGTCTTCGTCTTCGTCGTCATCCTCATAAATCGTCTTCGTCGTCTTCATCGTCGTCTTCGTCGCCCGACATCTGCGGCGGCGTCTTCGTCGGCGTCTTCGTCATCATAGTCATCGTCATTGTCTTCGTCATCTTCCGGCGTCTTCGTCTTCGTCGGCGGCGTCTTTGTCGTCATCTTCGTCGTCGTCTTCGTCGTCTTCTTCGTCCTCTTCGTCCTCTTCGTCGTCTTCGCTGTCTTTGTCCTTCAGGAGGCAGGTGAAGACTTGGATCTGGAACGAAGCTTTTCCAGAATAGGCTGTGATTGATTATAGCAGTGTTTCCCAACCTTTTATGAGCCGCTGGCACACTTTTTACATTTACAAAATCCTGGGGCACACCACCAATCAAAAATGACACAAAATGACACTCTAACACAGTAATACATATAGTTAATATGTTTTTAAATGTATTTATACACTCAGTGTGAAACCTGGGCCTGTTTCGATGAACACAACATCGATATCCTGGCAGGAATGGCAGAAAGACACACACTAAGGTCTTGCTCAACAGCTGTCAGTCTCTCTCTGTGTTTAGAAAAAATGTGTCCATATAGGTTCCAAAGCAGTCCACTAGTACTGTTCTTCATCAATGCACCTCATGGAATAATAATGAGGCTTCCACCTTCAATATATACAGTATGCTCCTGTATCATTCCAAGTGGGCATTAGGCGAGTCCCCTTGTGTATAACTGGTGAACAGAGAGTTGTTACACAGTCACTAGAAAGGCTATCACGTCCAGCCAATGCCAAATGTAATAATAGTTGGTACACATAAACATGAAAGCGGCCGAAGGAGCGGCGCCCCAGCACCGTCTTCTCCTCCCTTCGGCCCTTCCTGCCAAACTCCTGCAAGCAGCAGCAGCAGCAGGAGTTCGGCAGGGAGGAAGAAAAGGGGCGAAGAGAGGTTTTCCCACGGCACACCAGGTGATTGCTCACGGCACTAGTGTGCCACGGCACAGTGGTTGGAAACACTGGATTATAGTATGGTGCGTGACCACATTCACAATCGAGTTGAATTTGTTTTAAATGGCTATGTGATTTGTATGTATGTATTTGGTGCTTTATGTTTCAATATATTGTTGTAATAGCTTTTTAAATTTTTAAATAAATAAATAATAATAAATAAAGTTGATCTTTCTTTTTTATTGTTTGATGTGATAATGAAGGTTTTGCCCTGCTGTTCAATGGGAAAATTTGCATTGAGATAAGAACAGTTTGAGTTAAGAGTTCAGTCACAGAACAAATTAAACTCTCAACTCAAGATATCACTGTATAAAAACACTTAAAATACATATATTAAAATACATAGTACAAGGTTAAAATCTATATAAAAGGGAAGTGAGTGTCGATTACAGCGAGGCAAATGCACGTAAAACTACATTTTCCCACAAACAAAAAACACAGGCCCACTCATCCATACCCGAGAAATTTTTCTCCACCCACTAAAACACTTGACACACCACAACACCCCCAAAACATCCCCAAAAACAACATTACTACGCATGCGCAAACACCCGACACACAAAATGGCCACCAGACACATCACCATACC